>OX596203.1:1025296-1544247 GCA_951394215.1 Glyphodes perspectalis
AAAGAAGGGTAAGCCTAGGCTAAGGGAGACTATAAGTGCCAGACTGAGAGAACGTTTGATGTTGCAGTAAGGAAAGTGTCTCGTCTAGAGATTAATTTAAACTTGACGGTGCCCTATTGATCGCCTATTGGTGGTCGACCTTGAACTGGCCTACAAGGTGTATTTACTTCAGTTTGGAGACACCTGTCATGTAACCGTCTGCTAGACCTAGCGAAAGATGAGATGATGAGATGAGACGAGAGATGAGATGAGACGAGTTGGCGCAAGCACGGTTTTAGACCTAGGTTCTAGGTCTAAAACCGTATCTGCGCCAACGCATTTCACTGTGCCAGAGGGGTTATCCTACTCCGTGGTTAAGTCGATGTCCGAGAAAATGTATTGGCGCACGATTCACAGCGTAACAAAGGTTGTATTCGGAAGACATTGACGCTTCTTACTGAACTACAACACATCTAGATCTTCATCTTAATCAGCCTACGATAATTCCAAATATTGACCAAACCGCTCGCTCTACGATCGCCAATTTGCCGCTCAGCATTAATTTGTTCAGGCAGAGCAATTTCCTATTAGCACCGCGTGAATCTAATCTATGGAGATGGCGATCTATAACATCATATTAGTTTATGCGCTCAACCAATTAAATCGGTGCGTTCTCAGACGTGATATGAACAGCTGTTGGCCTCTAATACTGTGTTATGAGGAGTGTGTAATTATGTTGACAGCAATGATTCGCATGGTTAAGCCGATGTCCAGATTGCAATAATAATTGTGTGTTAATAATATCGTATTCGAAGTCTTTGAGTTGAGGTTCTTAAAATTATACAAAATAATAGCGTAATAACGAACTACACACCTATATAACTTTATGTCTATCATTGAATTTAGTGCATAAAAATGTTGTGTGGATAATTACTTTAAATCGATGAATTCGTGATATTTTTACTACAGGATAAGCTGTATCTACGGAAATCAAAAAACAGAAATTTGTATTTATAATCTTAAATATTCGAAATCAGTTGAAATAAACCTCGCAAAGGAATTTCGTTGCGATTAACAAAAAAAAAAGTGTAATTTTTTTTAATTGACAAGCTTCTTATTTTGAAATTCACTAGATGAATTCTGGAACACCAAAATGCAGTCAAATAAGAAAAAACATCTGGCAGTCCGAATAAAGGAATGCTCGCGAAAGCAAATGAATAACATTTGAAGTCGTAACTCGGGTCGTAAGTTCAAAATCAATTAAGTTGGACCGAGTCCAAGAGCTCATTCCAAGTTATTTATTGCTCTCGTCTTAGCGATGATAACGTAACAATTTTGTTTACGACACACAGACTGATGAATAGCAAGTGGAAATCTGCTGTTAGCATCACAGGTTTTCTAGTATTGTTTTGTCATCATCTTCCTAGCGTCATGTCCCGTGTTTAGACGGGGTCCGCTTAGACCATGATCCAGGATTTAGCGAGTCTGGTAATTACATTGAAGCGACTGCCGATCTGACCTTCGTAACCCTAAGTTAGGGGAACCAGACAATTGTTGGATCATGGTTACAAATCCAAAGTTGTTTAAATTTGCAGGTTTCATCACGACGTTTTCCTTCACCGTCGAGCTAGTGGTATAAATACGTACATAGATTGGAAAAATCCAGAGGTACGTGTCCGTATTTGAACCCGCACTCCTCGGTTACGAAGCGCGTGTCCTTACCATTGAGCTACCACCGCTCTCCATGCAAATCCATTCAGTAGTTTTTGCGTGAAAGAGTAACAAACATCCACACATACATCCATCCATCCATACAAATTTTCGCGTTTGTAATATAACTGAGATGTAATATCTAATTGCCTAAGTCTGGTTGCTTATCGTGAGATACATACATGGATAGATTATGGGCATGTTGTTATGTATGTATGTCATATATAACATCACGCCCATATTCCCCGAAGGGGTAGGCAGAGTCAAAGTGGCAGCAGACCCCTTTAACCATATTCAGCCAAAAACAAAACTGGGCTGGACTGGGTTAGATGGAAAATTGTGGAGAAGTAGTGACAAGTGGCTAGCTTGTCGCATACACAATCACATACCCAAAACCCCATATACCATTAGTCGCCTTTTACGACACGCTAAGCAAGAAACACAGTTGGCACATTCTTTTTTAGTCCCCGACCAACATGAGACAAATCGTGAGATCTATAAGTAAACTTATCCCTAAAGTACTGTATGTATATAAGTCTGCGACTGATTGAAAGTGTCAACGGTATAAATGTCCCCGTAAACTTTAGATAAATAGAGGTCCAAAACGCTTCGAAATGGCCCCATAAAAAGAAGAAATTGGAGTTTTATCCGCCGCTGAAAGAACAGGAACGGTGGCTTTTAAATTAATCGACGGGCCCCGAAATTAAGTATTTGGCGGATTTTCGGGGGGCCCCGCGCGGTACAATCAGACAAATGGGTGGTGCCTCAGTGAGTGCTGAGATGTTGCGACGGTGGTAAGGATGCAGCTTGAGTGACAGCGAGTAAGCGGAAAAGTAGGAGGAAAAAGGTTTTTTTTTCATACGTGTATATTTACAATGGTTTATTTTGACTTCCAAAACTTACTCAAGTATTCGTAACTGAAGCCCAAACTACGATAGTGCTGTATTCTACGACTCACTTGCAAAATTTTACCTTGAGAATAGGAAAAGTTATTTGAAATGATTATAAAAAATTACGGGCGTGTTATTTTTTTCATGTTCAGAATTCAGAATTATATCAAAAAGGAATTTGATTTGATTTGATGCCGGAAATACATAAACTGTTTTTTTTTGCTGGTCCTAAAAATGTACACTTTTTTACATGATCAAATTTCTAAGACACAAAGTTCACGTATTAACTAGCTTCGAAACGAATGAAAACGACAGCAGAAATGCTTTAACAGTAGACAGAAGTGTTGGGACTTCGATATAATTAAAGACGGACTGTATATAATGATTGTATTTAGGATCGATAGATACAAAAAATAAGTAAAAGACTATGACGTGCAGTTGCTCTAAAGATGGGACCCGGAGTGACCGATGAGTCGCGGGCCGCCGCGGGCGCACCTGCTGGCCGCGGCCCCTTCGCCGCGCCCCCCTTCGTCGCGGTGAATCACGATGCCGCGATGTCAAGTTCGGACAGAAGTCAGATGTTAACACGCATTTAAAAGTACTAAGAATGTACTTAGCTACAAGCTTCGTTTAACATGTCCACAATTAGCACTGCCAATGTATATTCAACGTGAAGCCGTAACGATACTGAGATGCGAGTATATCAATCGCTTAATGTAACCACCCAGCTTTATGGGGTGTGCGAGGCTGAACCGAGCAATGTACAAGTGACAAATGGCGTGAGACTCCGCCGTGGAAGGTAAGCGCGTTGTTGATAGCACAGCATCGATAGCTCGCTCGTAAGCGGATTACCCGTGACGGGTCAGTATGCATGCGGCAATGTAACTTAGATTGTTGGTGCAAGAAATATTGTTGGGGAAAATTCTTCTATGCATTTCAGCTAAGCTTATAAAAGTCGGTGTATATTGTTATGTCCAGTTTCAATCTTGACTGAACACTTCTAAATACGTTAGTCCGATGATAAAGAAATATGCTCATTATCATTAGTTATATTATATCTGATATATAATATTATCTCATATGAGCGGTGGTAGTTCAATGGTAAGGACACGCGCCTCCTAACCGAAGAGTGCGGGTTCAAACCCGGGCACGTGCTTCTGGATTTTTTAAATCTATGTACGTATTTATACCACTTGCTCGACGGTGAGGGAAAATCGTGATAAAACCTGCAAATTCAAACCACTTTGGATTTGTAACCATGATCCAAAAATTATCTTGTTCCCCTACATAAGGGTTACGGAGGTCAGATCGGCAGTCGCTTCAATGTAATTACCAGACTCGCTAAATCCTGGATCATGGTCCAAGCGGACCCTGTCTAAGCACGGGACATAACGCTAGGAAGATGATATAATATTTATCTCAAACTACATCACACATATTGTTCTGACTCCGGGGTAAGTAGCTTAACTTGTGTTCCGCGTATCAGAATCAAGAGTGGTATTACAAATGTATACCTAAATATTGGATATTAACACCAAGACACCGAACAAATACAAGTTTTCATCACACGAATGTTTGTCCTGGTGATCGAACCCACAACTCTGTGCGCATGTGGCAAGGTCACTACCGAATACACCATCGAGCTAGTCGATAACAATTACAAAGTTACGTACGACTTGTATGCTGTTAGTAATAAATTCAATTAGCATGATGGCACACTTACGGGATACGGATTAATGAATTACAGTTATCAAATTTAATATTCTCGGAAAATTGTCACAAGTAGTGACATGCTAGCTCGTCACTTTCATAATGACAACACCTATATACGTCTTCAGTCGCCTTTTACGACATTCTCAGAAAGGATTACAGTCGGTACCTACATTCTTTTCAAGCTCCAAATCAACATGGAACGCTCTATCCTCTATCTTACTTCGCAATCTAAGCTATTTCGACTCGCTCGAAGCAAGACCACTGCCTTACAAGGCGGTGTGCGAGTGACAAATGGAGTGAAACTCTGTCGTGGACCGTAAGCGCCTTGTTGATAGCACAGCATCGATAGCTGAGCCGCAAGCTGGTTGCACCGAGACTCCGGCTGTCAGTTGAGAGAGCCCAATAGATGTGGATTTGGCTTGAAACGAGTGACGGTAATCTTGCGTTTTGTTGTGATGAGTTTGTTAGTTGAGATATTTTTTCTTTTTGATCATAGATGGCTTTGTTTATCTTTTGGTGCAATTATAACCCTTATGCTAATAAGAGTAAGTAATAAATTTGTCTGGCACTACTGACAAGGCAATTCTGCGTTGCCACGCACAATTGATTGCCTTCAATGCCACGCCCACTTGGAAGTTCCACTTAATATTTTTTCCGTGTGCGTTTCAATAATACTATCAAATATTAATAGCTGGGTCTGATATCTCTGGAAATGTATTTGTGATTAGCTCAACTTAATGACCTACCGGGTTGAAACTAAAGATATAACAGAGGACTCCTTTTGACTGACGTCATACATACATAACATCACGTCCATAATCCCCGAAAGGGTAGGCAGGCAGAGTCAAAGGGGCAGCTGGCCCCTTTAACCACATTCAGCCACAAATAAAACTGGGCTGGGTTAGATGGAAAATTATAAAAAAGAAGCGACAAGTGGCTAGCTCGTCGCCTACATAATCAAATGTCATGCAAAGCAAATAATAAAATTTTATGCAAAAGTAAGTAACTGTCTATTACATCTTCACGCTTAACTGATTGCGTTGAAATTTGGCAGAAATTAGGTAAAATTTGGCAGGCTACAGTTTGAACCCTGAGAAACGACATAGGCGATATATCCTTCTTCATATCATCACACCCGTAATCCCCGAAAACATTCAGCCAAAGAAATAAAACTGGGCTAGGCTAGATGGAAAATTGTGAAAAAGTAGTGACTAGTGGCTCGTCGCTTACACAATCACGCACCCAAAACCCGGTATACCATTAGTCGCCTTTTACGGAATGCTAGGCAAGGAACACAATTGGCACATTGTTTCAAGTCCCAGACTAGCGTGGGACCTGATATTTATCCGTAAGCTCGAAAACTATGTATATAACTACCACAAGACACATGTCAAGTCTTAATAACAGACCGAATTTCGGTTGAAGCCGCGAGCACATCCCTATCCTAGCAGCTCCATAATTTCACGCACAAATTTGTTTCGCGATATTAAACCAGCCGGAGCATAAAATTCGGTATTGGCCCGGAATAAAATGAATCATTGCGGAGAACACGAACGAAAGTAATATCTGAACGTACTGATGTTTTAATTACAATTTTCCGTTTAAAAATAAATAATATGGAACGGAATTTCGCTTGGCGCGAGGGTTGTACGTCTCTCTCTGATTGAATTCGGCGAATTGTTTCAATTTGATGTTGCTATTAAGTTTTGTAACTATTTAATAGAAGCTTCTTGTTGTAATTGGCAGGGTGGCTGGTTATATTTATTGTTGTGTATGATTGAGGACGAAGTGTAGTAAACTGCTGGTACTTATATGCTAAAGCGAGAGCGATGGTAGCTCAATCGTAAGGACACGCGTCTCCTAACCGATGAGTGCGGGTTCAAATCCGGGCACGTACATCTGGATTTATCAAATCTATGTACGTATATACCAATAGCTCGATGGTGAATGAAAACATCATGATAAAACCTGCAAATTCAAACCACTTTGGATTTGTGGCTATAATCCAAAAATTGTCCGGTTCCTCTATCTTAGGGTTACAAAGGTCAGGTCGGCGGTCGCTTCAATGTAATTACTAGACTCGCTACATTCTGGATCATGGTCTAAGCGGACCCCTTCTAAGCACGGGACATAACGCTAGGAAGATGATGACTTATATATTAAAGCGACACATTGAGTATATTTTTACAATCTATATTAACTTTTCTTACTCCTCAAAATTTAAGTCTCACAAGACAAACTAGTCGGGTATTAGAAACCCTGCTTAAACTTTATGGCTTTAAATCCAAGCCGCTAATAGGAGCTAAGATTTTTGCGATGAACATAGTTATTTCTACTCGAGCCATGAATGTTTATTAAAGTGTTGATGTGTCTTTTCGTTGTCTTGTATCTGTAGTTCAAGCTTATATGCTAGTTACACATAGTTTGGAGCTAAGGGTATCCTATCTATATACTTAAGTGTGTAAATATATTTTTTTTTCCTACATTTTGCTTATGCATGTCAAAAGCCCACAGGCGGTTGGAACACAAGAATAATGCCGATTGCCTATTACTTACATTTATTCAAAGTGCTTCAACATTACGACCTTCACCTCTTTAATGGAGCAATCCAGACCCGAAAATTCGACCTCATCACCGGTTTGTGTTGCCGAAAATCTTTCAACGCCACTTACTTCGGCCCATTCGTCATTTCGCATTAAACTTTGATAAATGTCCGCACACACTTATCCGGAGCGGCGCACCTGGCAGACAATAAAGTAATGGAGGCCCTACATTGCTCGCTACACTCCATCACTTGATTAATGAATCGGAGTCGAGCGAGCGATCGATACGATAATTCGGATTCTATACGTTAGTTTGTATTGGATAGCATCGAGTGGTGGAGTGATATTAGTTTTCAATGGCGCAGCGTTATTTGCGCGGTTGGTGTTTAGATTTTCGAATGGGAAATTGTAATTAATTAATTGTCGATATTTACGAATGTGACAAGAGAGTTTTTGCTTACGAAGTAGTAATTTGGACGTTATATCGTTTCCATTTAGTGATAAACACATTTCGTACGGTTTATAATAATAGAGAGGTTTCCATCTTACGTAAAGTTTAAGTCTTTTCTTGTTGCAAAAAAGTGCGATCAAGATCTACCTATAGTAACTCGATTTTTAGGAGTTTTGACTTTCGTCAATACGAGCGGTGCTGGTCCAAATTCAGGCTTGTAGGTAGGTACTTCTGGATTTTCTAAAAAATAAACCTACGTATTTATTCCTGTTTTTAGCGATGAGGTAAAAAATCCTAAGAAAACACATTCGTGAGATCCAATTTGGCTGCGGTGTGAGTGGCAGTCGTTTCAATGTAATAAGCAGATTAGATAAAACTAAAATCATGATCAAGCAGACCTTGATCAGCTAAGGTGCATTGATAGAAAGATTGGAAATTAGAAAGTCCAGAACATCTAAACGATAAAGCAGTATGCTTAAATTATCTCGATTTCAAGCTGTAAACAGGTTTACACAAGAATCAAATTAAAACGTATCTGGAATATACAAATGCATCCACTCGGCCACTCAAACCGTAAAACCCTGGACTGAAGGGTTGGCCCGTAAATTCGTCCCCAATCCCATAGATAGTAAAGTTTCTACATTGATTTTTTATAAACGCAAAAATCTCTCGGGACTCATTTTGGCATGCAGGCTCGCACTCTGCAACTGGCAACGGTCCAGGCACGTCTTCAGTGCGAATTTTGGATGAGTCCAAATTGGGACCTCAGGCGGAAATTATTTTGATGTCAGATTCGTTGGAGCCGAATTACTGCTGGTGTATTTGCAAATGAGCTGTGCAAATTTTGATGGAACTATGATTTATTTCTTTGTTAGTTTCGGAAGAAGCTGTTTCTTCAAAACGAGGCCAAATTATTATTGTAATTATGTACTTACCATTACGCTCGCGATTACCACAGGGGTAGGTAGAGACCAAGGAGAAATAAACTTCTTAATCCAAATTCACCCAAACTATAATTATATCTACTAATTTTTGTTTGCTTGCTTGAATGCGCTAATCTTAATAACTACTGGTACATACATAACATCACGCCCATAATGCCCGAAGGGGTAGGCGGAGTCAAAGGGGCAGCACGCCCCTTTAACCACATTCAGCCAAAAACAAAACTGGGCTGGGTTAGATGGAAAATTGTGAAAAAGTAGTTAGAAGTGGCTAGGTTGTCGCCTACACAATCGCATACCCAAAAACCCGATATACCATTAGTCGTCTTTTACGACATGCTAGGCAAGAATCACAGTTGGCACATTCTTTATAAATCGCCGACCAATAAGGAACTACTGGTCTGATTTGAAAAATTCTTTCAGTGTTATATAGCCTATTTATTAAGGAAGTCACATTAAACATTAACGCGGCTGAAACCGCGGGCACAGCTAGTAATAAAATAAAATTCACTTGGGTTGGAAAATTGTGAAAAAGTAGTGACAAGCGGCTAACTCATCCTACATAATCACACACTCACTAATTAACTCGTGCTTCTTAAAGTACTTTATCAAGTATATCATCCAAATTAGACTATATAAGATGTATTATTAAAGTTTCAAAAGAAAATATCTCCATATTAGTATGGCTAAGACCCTTTTAGAAACTTCCTGGAATTTTCAGGACGTAACACGTTGATGCTCTTGTGCTCTAAAAAGAGGTTTTTAAGCTATAAGGTTCTTGATGACCTAGTAGTAAGTTTCCTTGGAAAAAAAGTAGTGACAAGTGGCTAGCTTGTCGCCTACACAATCACATACCTGAAATCCCATACTATAAGTCGCCTTTTACGACATGTTAGGCAAGAAACACAGTTGGCACATTGTTTTTAAGTCCCAGACCAACATGGGACATAAGTTTCGTTTACAATAAACATGATAAAATGTCATTTTATCTGTCTCCCACGTCACCACATAATGTATCTACACTCATTAGTGACATCACCTGAGTAGATGATGATGATGACTTCCCCTCTTCTTCTCTTCGCTTGCACCACACACCAGCCCCATTCCGCGCAGACAGCACGTCGCACCACGGGCCGACCTTACGTTATTTATCTCCGTTTTTCACAACACGACCATCCCGTCGTCCACTACGTAATTACTCCGTGTAAGTCTCTTTAAAGTGCAATACACAGTGAAGCCGCCGACCCGACGACAGAACCCGGCCGCCTACATGAAAATAAAAATTTTAGCAACATTCGCCCGCGCGACAGTTAGCGGCATGTCGGCGGCTTGCGTACGCAAGCGCTCAGTTGCCGGCGACACTCCAGCTGTCAAATCATTAACTGCCGAATAACTTCCTCATATCAAGCCGCCGGGATGCCGCCGACAAAGTTTTCCGACCTTCAATGAATGAAGCCGGCAACTAGCCCGCCGAAAAAAAGTTGCCGACGCAGGCCGGCGTGTCAGCAGCTTGCGAGTGTACTGCGCTTTAGAGCCAACATGGAACCGCGGGGAATTAGTAATTTCAAGCGCTAGTTTTTTGTTTTTTAATTTTATTTTGAAAACAGGTCCTTGCAACTAAGTTGGTTAGTTTTTAAAACGTGTCGCGTAAATCTCGCAGGGTGCTGGTGATAATGGAGTTAAGTTGTGCCGTTGTTTTGGCGAGTTGCTGGGAAACTTATGCGTTCAGTGGATCTTATTTTGTGCTTTATCTAGCAAGAGCTATTCGTTAGACAATGGTTGGTATAATCTTTTTTATATTTCCGTTTGTTTGAGTATGTTATAGCATTTGTATTTCGAACAAATGGATCGACAAATAGTTGTTGTTTACACTATTTGCATTCATAGGTATTTAAATGTCCAGATTTCATCATGACGTTTCCCGTCATCGTTTTGAAAAATCCAAAAGTACGGACCTGGATTAGAACCACCCCCTCTCGAATGAGAGGCGCGTGTCAAAACCATTGAGCTACCACCACTGTTAAAAATAGCAACAAAATGATGAATGAAAGTAAACTTTGATAAATACCACCTAGTTTTAATGTTAATGCGACCTGTATTTATCTCGAGGAATTAGCTTTTCTCCGACTAAAATACTATCAAGATCTATCAAACCTGCAGTTCTGTAGTTGTAACGTATTTTTATTTTCCAAGACGCTTCAGTGGCTAATGAAAATTCCTGCGACAGACGCGGAGTTTTAACGATATTTTAATGAACCTTTATTCTTTGTTCATTTTTCCTGTCCCGTCCTCATCCCGGTATTACACCGAACACCCCTGTGTAATTAGAAGATAATTGCAATCTCGAACGCGGAGTATCCGAACGAATTTGACGTTTAAAATTGGCCGTTTTTAGCGGAAAGCTTCGGTTTACGCTAGTGTAATATAAAGGTTGTTTTGATGTACAAACAAAACTAGACTTAGATTGTTTTATTAATTTTGGGCTACGAAAATTAAGTAACCATTTCGTAAGATGAGACTCGGATGGGTGGCAAAAATTAGAAGCGCTTCGAACACTATTTTGTGGTTGTGACTTTTAACTTAATATGCTAGACTTTCTAGATTGGCATTTGTGATGCCTATGTGTTTCAAATGTCACAAGGCTTCGGGAACTGCTTACAATAAACCAGGTCGTATACTTGTCTAAAACTTTTAGTCGTATAAAAATGTGAGCTCAAAATATGGAGAAAGCACCTTCCATAGTAGATCAGTATCTCCTTCGAAACTGTTAACTTGAATTTCCCAAGGAATATTTCGAGAATAATTTTTCTCAGCGCTCCTATGGGAAAGGCCTGTATTCATCTCAATTATCCTAGGCGCCTGTCCCCGCAGTGAGCCCTACAGCGAACGAGACATCTTTATTTATTTATTAACTCATACATCATTTTGGAGGTGTAATTTGGATGTTTATGGAAATTTCCCTCGAGGAAATTATCAAGGGAATACTTTGTTTCCTAATTACTTACTTACCTTGGTTGATTGTTGGGAGTGCTTGGAGGTATGATCGCATGTCTAAGTACTGTCTCTTCCATCTTTGTGTAATTTCGCAAATTGAAGTGCCCAACATCGATCTCTTTGTCTGGATGTGTAATGTCTATAATAATTTTAAAGTGTTTTTGGAAAGTAGAGATGGGACTTATAATGTACCAATTGTACTCTTGTTTCTTGTTCCGATTAGGATTAGGATATATGTTAGGAAGAAGGCTTGTCTTTGGAACTGACTAACTTCACGCCGTTACTTCAAGAAAAAGTCGTACATAATAACATCACGCCCACAATCCCCGAAGGGGTAGGCAGAGTCAAAGGGGTAGCATGCTCCTTCAACCACATTCAGCCAAAAATAAAGCCGGGCTGGGTTAGATGGAAAATTGTGAAAAAACAGTGACAAGCGGCTAACCTGTCGCCTACACAATCACACACCCAAAACCCGATATACCGTTAGCCGTCTTTTAGGTGCTAGGCAAGAACCACAGTTGGCACACTCCTTCCAAGTCCCAGACCAACATAGACCAATGGGCTGGGTTAAACGTCGTAACGAATGTTATTTCTTAAATGATTGTAAAAAAAAATAGATTACGTCAACTAGCTTCACGCTATTTTCCTGGTGGGGTAGGCAGAGAACCGAACGCCATATGGCATGGTCCTTACACGCCTCAATCGCTTCTTTAACATTCATAATCATTTTCATACAAACTCTATGGTTATTATGGCATTCGGATTAATGAGTTAATTTTTTCTTCTTAAATTTACCTACATAGGAATTGTCCCCAAAGGTTTGATCGAAAATTGTAAAAAAAAATGGTAAGCTCGTCGCCTACATGATTACAGCTCAATACCATTAGCGCTTTTTACGACAAGCTAGGAACACAGTTGGCGTGGCGTTGCGTCCCAGAGCAACATGGGACTTCATTATTCATCATCAAGTAGCCAATTTTATGATAATTTCACTCGATAGCTCTCACATTTGCCGTGTTTCCGTACTTCCCCCATTGTTTGGTGTAATTTGAGAACAAAATTGTGTTTATTGATGCAGCTCATGGTAAATATCAATTTGGCACGCCCTGCGGTAATGAGATTTGGGTAAAATAAAATATGGCGACCATATTTCTGGTTCGGCTTTGTTTGTTGGATTGAATTGATACCTGGTTATAAATTTGTTATGTTGCATTTGACTTAACGCATTTTATTGCATTACAGACTTTATTTATACTTCTTATTGCTCTGGAAATTCAATAAAATAGGCCAAATATTTTTTTTGCTTAACATGTGGTAGGCGTCTAATGTATCTGTCTAAAGGTGTATAGTCTAATGGTGTGAAAAAGTGTGACGTGCAAAAGAATTTGTTACAAATCTACTTGCAGAAATAAATAATTTCATTTCATTTCATGTACTGGGTATTGGGTTAATGTTTGTGTAAGTCATAAATCAAATCCAAATCACAAATATATTTATTTTACTACACGTAGTTCACATGCAAGTGATTTTGGTTTAATGGATATACATTACTATGGATTGAAAAAATAAAAATATAACTAACTACTAACTAAACTTCACGCCACTTCTTTAGCGGCGTAGGCAGAGCAAACCGAACGCCATATGGCACGATACTTACACACCTCACTCGCCTCTTCAACATTCATGATCCTTTTCATATACACTTGACTTATCTATATAAATAAAACAAAGTCGTGTTTGTTACACCACTTACAAGTCGAGAACGGCTGAACCGATTTACGTTGTTTTTGATTTGTTGCATTTGTCTTCGTCCAGAATAACAGAATAACTATTAAAAACATTAAAAAAATTGATGATAAAACAAAATAAAAGCAAAAGTATTTTCTCATATAAAACGGTGGGATTCGTATCTGTCAATGTTCAATGTCAATCGACAAATCAATGTCAATTTTCATTTACTGGGCGATACGAAGTTCGCCGGGACAGCTAGTATTACATATATTTAAATTTAATAGATACTACACAACAACTAGACCTAGTTCTCTCGTAGCTTTCCATTGCTCGTTAGCAAGCAATGTCTCCGGAGCAGGCGTTATTAAACACAAAATTGGATTACACTCAGCGTGATAATTGAGCATACTTCGTAGTCTGACATATTGCGTGTTCAAATTACTGGATAACGCGACAAGTTACGGGCCCGTGATGTAAATAGCGTCGCTCTGTTAAAGGCGAGGCCGTAAGATATTGTGATAGATCTTACTCGTACCTACGCTATCTTAATGCCGTTTTGATTTGATATTTTATTTATTATTTAATAGTATTTACAAGCAACAAAGAGAAAATAATAGCTATGTACAATTAAGACAAGCACAATTTTGACAAGCTCAATGGCGCATTCGGTAGTGACGCCAAGAGTTGTGGGTCCGATCCCCACCCGGGACAAATATTCGTATGATGAATTACTTGTGTTTGTTCTGTGTCTGGGTGTTAATATACAATATTTAAGTATATATTTGTAATAATACCACTGTTGATTTCTGATATCCGTAACACAAGTGCTTAAGCTACTTACCTTGGAGTCAGATCAATGTATGTGATATAGTCTGATATTTATTTATTTATTAAAAAAATTAAGGAAACATTTCGGCTTAGTAGTCGATTTAGACGAAATTGCGAAAAGACCCCTTTCAATAATATTTTTACTATTTTAGTAGGCGTTTCGCCCGGATGTATTTTAATCGCGTGCAAATCGACTCGTTCAAAAAATCGTTGAGAATATAAATTCCTATGTATATTTTTATTATTGTATTTGTATTTTTAAGTTTTTTTTAATTGTAGTTGTTGTTAATTCTGTGCACAAATGCGTAAACTAGCTACATTGGTATATGATTTTTAACTTTCGCGTTGCATTATCACTGGAAATAATACTAACGGGTGTCCGCTTGTGACCACGGTTATTACAACACGGCCGAAACGTCAAGCTGTAAGTACTCATGTACTACATAATGCATATCGCGTTTAGTTCTGTTATTATTATTTTTAGCTACATTGGTTTCAGACAAAAGTATTCGCATGTGTTATGTTGTTTAATTATTTCTGTTATCAAAATTTTATTATTATTGTCATGAAATTATTCAAAGTTAACGTTATTATAATGATACATGAACAAGCTGTTATTTGGCATAACTTAATGGTTTATACGTTTAAACATACGAAAACTATGTATCTTTCGCATTCGTAAAAAGCCTCGACCGGATTCGGCATCGCAAACATAACTGTTGAGTCATTAGACTTTCGCGTAATTTGTGGTTACACATTTTACAGAATCTACGCTACTGAGCTTCAAAGCGCGTAGAACAAATAAAATTTAATTCCAAATTACTACCCTCCGTTGTCGCCCAATATTTATATCTGCTCACCCACTTAATTCACCCCCATAATTATGTTCAGTAGTGTCCCGATCTCGCCTTGCAGGATTACCGGGGATGGGGAACATAATTTCGCCTCCTCGCTTCCGTTTAAGGCAAATTTGAGATGTTGTGTTCATCGTAACACAATTAGTTTGTTTTATCAAATTTTCGATATTAATTTCTTGTTTATTCCGTTGAAAGGATACGTTGATGAGATTGACATTTTATGGGGGATGTGTAGATTATTGTTGGAATTTGGTCTTGTAAGTTTTGTCTTTAGTAAGCATTTTATGCCAGAGAGAGATAGAGTTAAAAATTTAGATCGATTATCTTTTATTAAAAAAAAGTTAACTTTATAACTTCACGCCACTTTCCTAGCGAGGTAGGCAGAAACAATCGAACGCCATATGGCATCCTTACACAACTTATTAAAATAATCCTGATGAATAACGACCAGACACATCGATATCTTCTCGATGATGATTAATCAAAATATTTTTTTAGGCTATCCAACATCCAACTCAAGTGAATTTGCAAACGTCTGAAACCGAAAACGGCTAACGTCTCCGTGTCAGAAACCGAAAACGGGTAACGGGTGAGCGTGCCCGAAACAAATTCGATAAAGCGCCGAGCAAACCTCCTCATAATTGTGTACAGAAGAGCTGCCGTTTACGAGTTGAATGTGAAATAAGTGGCGTTTGTACGGAAAAATTATGCAAATTGCAACCGATTGGGAGGTAGGGTAATGGGGTGCGCTTACGGGGAATTAGGTGCTGCTTTGTGCTATCGGCGCGGTGATGGTTCAATTCGCTTTGTGAATTACGTAGAGCCTTCTAGTTTGAAGACGGACCTTCTTTATTAGGGAAATTGTTGTTGTAGTAAGTTTTATTTATGTTGTGGGAATATTTGAAGATAACTAAAGAACGTAAAATGTGGTTTTGGGAAAGATAGAAAAGAGCATTGGCGGCAGTGGCGAATTTACAGTCTTGGCCGCCCTAGGCCCGAGGTCATAATTCTCAGTACTAACGCGTCATCACTTAATTTTTAACACGATTTGCCGCCTTTAATATCTGGCCGCCCTAGGCCCGGGCCTACTGGGCCTTAGGGTAAATCCGCCACTGATTGGCGGTTGATAGCTTGATGACTGATTGGGAGAAAAAATAAATGATATGCTTATTGCAGATGACCTGGGTGCTTAGCCAAATGCGCGCTAGCGATTCCATAACGAACTTCGCTAACGCTCATATCGTGCTACAGACTGATTCGGGTGGTCAAATCGGGTACTAACTCCGAGTTCCGCACTATGAGTTCTTTGTAAACAAGTTTGTGGCGCGATACGATTGATAGCGAAGTTCGTTATGGAATCGCTGGCGCGTATTTGTCTAAGCCTCCAGGTATATTTTTCTATGCTTAGAGAATTATTATAGTTTTATCTGGATGAAAGGGTTTTTTAGTATTTTAGGAAATGCTCCGGATGATATAATGTCATGATGATTGGTAGAGTATAAGACGTCATAGCAAAAAAAGATACTTTCGCATTTACAATGTTTATTTATTTATTTATTAAGTCTCACTAACAACACATACATTAAACATTTACAGTAGTACACTATAATATATATGTATATTGTTCTGATGTACATGTCAATTATAAGCGAGCACAACATTGGTAACATACGGTTTAAGATAACATAATTAAACTACAGACAAAAAACAAAAAAGAAAGATTAAAATAACATGTCTGTTAGGATTTATAAAAAACGGTTATGCCTACACGTGCTGCGCTAATACTTTTTAACTTAGAGCTTATATGTTTTTTTAGCATATAATAAAAACTGCTGATCTAATTTCGATGACAATTTAAATAATAGATTTAATTAAATTATCATAAAAATCAAATTAGCAGCTTTTGTGTGCAACGACGCAGTTTATCCAGAAACAAATATTTGCAAACTATCGTCGGGCTTAAAAATTGAAATAGCAAATAGCAAAATATTATATTCTTAGTGCTATATTAAAAATGTAAAAGGCGTGCCAAGTTTGATTGCGCCATCAGATTGCCGCTCGAATAATTGAGATCTAAAACGCTGCCAAGTTTCATTCAGAGTGGATGAGGTTTCGATTGTTTTCGAAATAAATTCCATGTACAAACATTTTGTTCGGACTTGGCAACTTGGGTGCCGTGGGTCTTAATGACGTTTGTTAATTTCCTATGGCAGTTTTTTTTTTATTATCTTGAGCTCATTACAAGTTCAGAATTGTGGAAGATAATTTGGTTTAAAAATTTGGGCCAAGTATTATCTGTTAGTTTATGTTAATGTCGTGCATAAACATTTTTGGCCAAAACTTTTTTATTTATCATTTTTAAATTTTTATTTTATTAATTAATATTAATTTTATTGCTATCATGTCAACAATTCTAATGATTGCTTCCAGTATAACCTAAATTAGAAGTAGGTAGTATGTACTGTGAATTTATAAAAATACATTGCCATATATTCTTAAGAAATGAACTTCCTCAAATCTAAATGAAAAGACATCAAACAGCATAATTAGCCTACTTGCTCGTTTATCTTTCTAATTGTACAAAATAATATTAATTCATGCCAGTTACGATCCCTTCAAAATGTAAAAATCCAGTAAGTAATTTAAAAATACAACAATCACAAGAATTATTCATTCCTGTCCGACACGACGAGGTTCCACCTTCAATTGTGAAAAAAATTACATTTGCAAAGTTCTAACGAAAACCTTGTTTCCAATTTTGGCAACTTGGACGTTTTTACACCGGCTGGTTACACGAAATGGGTTTCAAATTGTACGTAGCGTAAGGTCCAATTTGCCAGCGTACTGCGACACCAATGAGTTGTTTACGAAACCTTAATAAGACGCTATGACAACATTAGAAGCTCTTACAATCGAAAGCAAATCTTATTTCGCGGGAATAAATAAACAGAGCCAAAGAAATAGCCTATAGCGACATTTTTAATAAGAGCCCTTCACAATCTGGGAACGGTGAAGCCATGAATATTTCAAAGGCGCCCGAGAAATTGATTAATATTAAATCGTGTTCGATGCTAAGGGCCTCAGTGATGCGAGTTCGCAATCTTTTATAGATTTGCGTTTTTATGATATTCAAATTTTAGTCCGAGTCTCCGAGCGCGATTGGGACTCGATTGAACCCTATCCGGGTTTGTTAAGCGAAGTCCAGATTCATAAGAATTTATTGTAATTTATTAATTTTGTGTGAGCGGTCGTAGCTCAATGGTAAGGACACGCCACTCTGAACCGAGTAGTGCGGGTTTAAACCCGGGAGGTACCTCTGGATTTTTCGAGTGTATGTACGTATTTATACATATATAACCATCTTGGTCGTGTATTAAAAGAAGGTGATGTTAGGAGTCATAAAAATCGTAGAGCTTGTATGAAAAGGATTATGAATGTTGAAGAGGCGAGTGAGGTGTGTAAGGATCGTGCCATATGGCGTTCAGTTCTCTCTGCCTACCCCGCTAGGGAAGTGGCGTGAAGTTTAGTTAGTTAGTTAGTTAGTTTTTTCATGAATTACTCTATCTATTGGTAAAAACTGAATCAATATCCCTTGCGTGGTTTAAATAATTTGAGCAAACAGACAGAAGCAGCGACTTTCTTTTATACTATGTAAAGATAGGTTATTGTCGTTTATTAAAATGATATGGATAGTTTTTATTAATATATATAAAAATCAATGCCACTTTTCGTTGTAATTTTATAACTCAAGAACGGCCTCACCTATCCAAATCACTTAAGGCTTTGTTCGGACTATTTAGTAGATGGTTTATGTAAAGTTTGCACAAAATCAGTAGAGCGGTTCTTCATTTATCACTTCATACGTAGAGAAGCACGTACCGGGCCGCTAGTCCTCTATAAAATAAGTCACCCAAATTACAAATTCCACGTGGACCAAGTCGCGGGAAAAGCTAGTGATTTACAACTAAATAATAAATAATAAATAAATAATAATAAATATCCGACTACATCACATACATTGATCTGACTCCGAGGTAAGTAGCTCAAGCACTTGTGTTACAGATATCAGAATCAACAGTGGTATTACAAATATATACTTAAATATTGGATATTAACACTCAGACACAGAACAAACACAAGTATTCATCATACGAATATTTGTCCTGGGTGGGGATTGAACCCACGACTCTTGGCGCATGGGGCAGGGTCACTACCGAATGCGCCATCGAGCCACAACTGAACGTACATCGATAAAAGGAATCGCTCCTCGCAAATAAATAGCTGCACACCAGCAGATGTTAACAGCGCTCAACTCATTACGGGCGAAACAAAAACTATGTAGATGGCAATTGTTCCTTGCGAGGTCTACTGAATAAAACATTGAAGTGCCCCGGCTCGTGGATGCTAATTTACTAATTTAATTAATTAATTTGATGGCTCGGTACGTTGGTGCATGTGTTTGTGTTTGGGAAGATTTTTTTCTAGTGTTATAGGTATTTTAAGGATTGAAGGTTGAATATAGCCTGATTATCTGTACGTGTAAATTATTAAAGGATTTTCTTTGAAACGTATGTAAAAAAAGGATATTTTGGCTTTAAATCAGTAAATTCCCATGTTGGTGACTTGGCCCATGTTGATCTGGGACAAAAAAATAATGTACCAACTGTGGTTCTTGCCTGGCATGCCATAAAAGGCGACTAATGGTTTACGGGCTTTTGGGTGTGTGTCTGAGTAGGCGACGAGCTAGCCACTTGACACTCCTTTTGCACAGCTTTCCATCCAACCCAGCCCACTGTTCCGTGTTGGTCTTGGACGTAAAAAGAATATGCCAACTGTGGTTCTTGCCTAGCATGTCGTAAAAGGCGACTAATATATCGGGTTTTGGGTGTGTGATTGTGTAGGCGACAGGTTAGCCGCTTGTCACTGCTTTTTCACAATTTTCCATCTAACCCAGCCCGGCCTTATTTTTGGCTGAATGTGGTTGGATACTTTTTGGCTGAATGTGCTTTGACTCTGCCTAACCCTTCGGGGATTATGGGCGTGATGTTATGTATGTATGTATGTATGTATGTAAATCAGTAAATTTACTTTACGCATGTCTTTAGGATACACAACAAGCTTATTACCGCAATTTCACCCTGGAAAACGGTATTTTTTTATGTAGACGTTGAAGCTCCTCAGGTGATCCAACTTGACACATAACTTACGCCATTGACATAGTAAGTGATCCAAATGACAGATATCCGATATCTGGTATCTTTAAGTATCTCACTCAAACATGCATAAACGTGACTTCACGCTATCGTATGACAGCGTGGAGTCCTTCTTTTTTTTACTAGTATGTAGGTACTTCTAACAATCTGTATGCAATATTTCGTGATGGATCATTTTACTATTAACACGTGAAAGACAAATGCTTTGGTGTTTATAATGTTATATATTTATAAAATATATCTTCAGTCTACGAATTCATTTGCGTAGACGTCTGAATTAGGCCAAAGAAATAATACTATTCCAAGGGATCCAAATAACACGTTAACATTCCGTCACGGTCAGTTCATAAAATATGCAAATGAAAATAACCCTTTCTCCACCGAAAGTACTACGATCACATTCCCATTACCAACACACGTCGAGTTTTCGGCGCGGAAATAACTTCTGCGAAACCGGTCCGCACCGGCCCGGACCGGTTCAAACTGGTTCGAACCGGTTCAAACCGGCTGCACCTGTTGGCGATGACAGTCGGCCTGTATCTAATTATTCAGCTAATTTGAATGGGATTGTTATCGCGGCAATGGCGGCCGTTGTGGCCCGTACGCAGCTCGTCCAAGTTTTAATAATGTTTGCCGAGTTTTCAGCCGGGAACTTTTCAATTTGAGCAATCTGAGCAGTAGAGTTGGGCGGTGGAACAGGTGCGGTATTAGTGACCAGTGAGGTACTAGTTGGTTAAATCGTTAATGTGAGAAAGCTGACATTCATGTCGATTTTAAAGCTGTTAACGTTTTCGTGTGATGAAAGTTTGGAGGCCATATAATATCTTCACGTTAATGAGTAGTTTTGCTAACTTTTGTAATAGACCTATTAATAGAAAGAAATAAAGAAAGAATAAAACATTTATTGGCCACAAAACAAAAGACATACAGGTACAAAATATATATAAAAATGATAACAATAAAAAAAAATATATATAAAAAAATTATCAAATACCAAGATGTTATATACACTTATTATTTTGAGGACAATTCCCAATTTTACGTTATAGGATTGTCACATTTCGGTTTGTGTAAAACTGTCAAGTGCATTGCACTTTGTGTTCAACCAAATCTGAATAGTACTTGTACCTGTAATACTCAAACCAATTTACTGCATACTCTGAGTACTAACGGTAGGTATTGCATGACAATATGGCGGTTCAGCGACACATCTCAACAGTTTCAGGTGTCATACATATTGTCTATTGAATTATTTGGATTTCTACGATTGGAACCGGCTGTAAATATCAAGTGACAGATCCCGTGTAGTATCAAGTGACAGTGTTCCCTTCTGTTAGTGTTACGTCTATAAGTCATGGTGCAAGATGCGGTTTGCATTTTGAGACAATCTTGTATATTTTATGGAGTGTAGGAACAGAACAGAGGCGTATGATGGACATTACTGAGATTCTTAGTTAAGTGACGCTCAGCGAAGTTGAGATGACGGTTAAACGGCTTTGCAGACAAGTCTGCAGTTTTAAATGAAATGAGTGATTGAATTATTAAGTATGTATTTTTAATTACTCGTTTTACGATATTCGCTCATATATTTTGTGATATTTCGAGATTTTATTTAGATAAGGTCAAGGTTGTGTCTTCCATATAAGAAATGCTATATGGGTCTTAAAAGACTGCTTTTATTAAATTGTACGCGTTGGTACTTTAGCAAATAATGTATACAAGTAATTCAATAGTGAAAACTTGAAGCGCACATGCAAGACGCTTTGCATTTACTTCCTTAACTTAATTTTACGCGTAATCCTGATCTCAACTAGGAACGAGACATAATTTTAAGATGATAACGCATGTCAACAAATAAAGAAAACGTCTTGCTCTTACTTCTTAATCAATGGCTATTTAATAGTTTATTGAAAATAAATATCATTTGTGACACGCTATTTCTAATAAAGGAAATAATGTTTTTTTATGAGTTCGTATTGTGCTATAGATACTAGTATATGTAATACACACATATATATATATAATGTAGTAATTTCTTATGTCTCTACGAAAAAATTTAGAACAATACAGTTTTAAAACAGATGTACTACACGTATTTCAAAATCGCTACCACGATTAAAATACCGGTGTCGATCACCGAAAACCGGTCAATGATACTACTTGCGGTGACGTACCTCGTGACGTCACAGCGTGGCACACACACCGCTGTCCTGCCGAAGCGCTTATTCCACAGTATTCATCGCAAACTTTGGTACGCTCCTGTATATTTTATGAGGTCCGGGGACACAGGCGGGGTTAAGACATTACTCTTGCGCCGGGGTGCCCATGGGACCGATGATGGTGAGACTTTATAGGACAATGAATTATTATTGTTATGAGAACGCGGAGTAATGGGACACTTCGGACGCGGAGGTGACTCGCTCGAATATTTAGGATGAAACAATATTATAATGTTGATACAATTACAACTAAACTTTATACTGAAATTACAATTCACGCTGAAGGCACTTGTAAATTGTTTCGTTAAAATACTATAATTAAATTGTTTACGACTCTGCCTACCTCTTCGGCGATGATGGGCGTGATGTTAAATTATTATTATCATCTGATTTACATAGTGTCCTGTTTCTAGTCTATGATTTTGGCTTTATCATACATTCATACATACGTAACTACACACCCGTAATCTCTGATTGGCTTTATCAAGTCTGGTATACTCATTGGATCAACAAACCAGACAAATTAGATCATGGTTACACCCATATTGACTGGCCCGTTGGTCGAGTGGTCAGAGACCCTGGCCACGAAACCAAGGGTCGCGGGTTCGAATCCCGCTAGGGGCAAATATTTCGTGTGATGAACATGGATATTTGTACTCGAGTCATGGATGTTTATAAACGTATTCAAGTATGTCTATCCCTTCACCTAGTATCCATAGCATAAGCTTATGAGCTTAGTTTGGGACTAGGGAATTGGTGTGCCAGTCTGAAGAATTTATTTATTTTATTTATTTATTATATTTATTTGTAGATATGTGCACGTTTCCTTGCGTGGGAGTATCAATCAGTTTTTTCGGAAAAGTAGGCTGTGTCTTTTCTTAGGGCTTTAATTTGACTTGTAAGAGTACTAATATTAACCGATGTCGGTCACGGCGGTCAATCTCAACGAGGATTAGCCATCTACGCAGGAGATATTATACTGCACAAGTGTGTGTGCGCAAACACAGGAGCACCCTCTGTTGCTTCACTCTCAGGTGAGACGGCAATTCGACATGACCGGAGAGAGGCCAGGCGCAGGACTAAAGTGTTTTGCCTCGTTGGTCTAGTGGTAGCATGCGCCGCCTAAGGGCCAAAAGGTCCCGGGTTCAATTCGTGGGTCAGTCCAAAATTTGTAACTGGGTATTTCAATATTGAAATTACTCAGTAACAGCCCGGAGTCAGAAAGTTGGCTAACCGCCAACTAACCCCCATGCCTCGGAAGATTACTAATGTTCATTGCAAACAGTTAAGTGCGTGAGAACGCACTCACACTTAAATGCAAAGTTAGCGCAACACACAGGGTTTCTTCGCATTCTTTAATTTTAAACTGTAATAAGGATTGTTGCGCTGCGAAAGTAGAAGGATGTAGAAGCCGCGGGAAGCCCATTCTCACCTATCATGGCCAGATTGGTCGTGTGTTAACAGAAGGTGATGTTAGGAGCCATTAAAACCGTAGAGCTTGTATGAAAAGGATCATGAATATTGAAGAGGTGAGTGAGGTGTGTAAGGATCGTGCCATATGGCGTTCGGTTCTCTCTGCCTACCCCGCTAGGGAAGTGGCGTGAAGTTTAGTTAGTTAGTTAGTTATTATGGATTGTTCCACGCTGCTATCATGAGCATAGCCTTGCCTTAGCATTATCTGTAAATTATTTAAGAAATAAAGCAAATAATGCAAGTTGGGAATAAGTGTAATACAAGCATTCGTGTTGCATTCAACTCAGGTCTTGCATAACGAAAAAAAAGCTTCGTAGAGTAAGCGGTAAAGTTCATTTAGATATGTTTATGCTCAGCTTCATACCTGTGCTTTTTACCGCGGTGCATGCTCGCTTTATTGTGAATTGTTGAGAAAGCTCGCGCTCGTTATTAAATGGGCATATGAGGGTAGGGTGTGCGGGATTTTCTCATTTTTACGGACGAATTTCGTTTAAAGAGGCAGGTTGTTTAGGTGCAGGCGAAAAAGCTGCAATATCCTGTAGTTCAAGCTGGTTGGGCCGTTATATTCTAGAATTTTTTAGACTATAAGTCCTAAGTAAGTTGATACAGGTTATTTTGTTAAATATTGTTGATAAATTGATTTATGTTAGAAGTCTAAATAGTGACTTGAAAATATACGTTGACTATCAAAAACTACATTTCTATCAAAAATAGATAGAAGTGTTTCATTCAAGTTTACAATAGCCTTCGTTTACAAAACAGTTGCTTAACTTATTATTTACTTCAGTAATTTCGCAGAAAAAAAACACAAAATAAATTCTCTGAATAGAAAGTTTATTATTTCAGCAAATTAACTTGTTTTGCTACGAGTTAACTACCCCTAGCTGCTATTGATTAACACAGCCCTCTGAGACGGCATCCTAACCCCCTCAAGAGGGGAGAGTCCTAAGTCATTCATCCTATTGTACTAATGCTAATGAGAGCCAAATACCTCACTATGCCGATTAGATTATAAGGCTGATTTTCCAACAAAGCGAGGAATCTGATTTATTTACGAGGAAATCTACCAACAGGGACGTTTTGTCTAGCCTTTTGAACCATGACGTTGTTTCTTTAGAAGCATGATTTTAGCTTAAGCAAATCTTTAATTCGACAACTTTCATTAGCCTACATACCTACATATATGCTAGGAATAAGATACGCTGAGTTACACAGTTTTACCATTAACACTTCCGTAGCATTGGAATGTGCAGGTATCCTCTTGATACTTTGCCTCACCCTCGAGCTATCTCTACTAATAACTATCTCATAAATCTACATGTATATATAGTCGTAAAAACCGTAGAGCTTGTATGAAAAGGATTATGAATGCTGAAGAGACGAGTGAGGTGTGTAAGGATCGTGCCATATGGCGTTCGGTTCTCTCTGCCTACCCCGCTAGGGAAGTGGCGTGAAGTTAGTAGTTAGTTATATTTATATTTTGTCAATCCATATGTACAGGGCTACAGGCTCGTTCACTGGTTTAAACCAAAATCCCTTACATGTGAAACGTTGGTTCTGACTTTATAAATAAATATGCGACTACATCACATACCCGAAGGTAAGTCGCTTTAGCACTTGTGTTACGGATATCAGAACCATCAGTGGTATAACAAATATATACTTAAATATTGGATATTAACACTCAGACACATGACAATGACAATGACACAGAACACACAGAATTCAGCACACGAATATTTTACCTGGGTGGGGATCGAACACACAACTCTTGGCGCATGAGGCAAGGTCACTACCGAATGAGCCATCGAGCATCAATGAGGCTCATAATTTATTTATTTATTTTACCGCTACTCAGTCTCACATCGCATATTTTAGTATATCTTAGATAGATTGCCATCTTAATCCGCGCATACTTAAGCATTACCATATAAAACCGCAGAGCAAAATAAAGCAAGTTTTAGCGAGTTTCATAAGTAGAGCCACTAAAAAATTATGAACGTTGTTATATTTTATAAAGGTTGCGGAAGAAGAACGCAGTTTAGTGCATCGTAAATGCTCGGCGGTCCCGAAAAGCGGCCGGGATAAAGGCGGGGAGTTTTATTGTTGTAGCCACGGTTCCTGCGGGAACACGCGGGATGGTTTGTCGTTTTTTGAGTTTTTACGGGCGCGAGGACGCGACTGCTTTTAATTAATTATTGGACACTTTGTTATTAATGTTTGCTAAAAAATCCTTTTTAATACTAATTACAGTCGTGTCTGAGTAAGTGAATTAGATATTGTTGCTCGGTAAAATGAACAAGCATCTATTTATCCTTTTATCTTACATTAAAAAAGTGTATATTACTCATGTATATTTTGACGCTGAAAAGAGTAACTACCGAGTTTCTTGCCTGTTTCTTCTCGGTAGAATCAGCATTCCAAACCGGTGGTAGATTCACATTGCTCTAAAGATTTTGTAAAATTGACGTTTTATAAGTGCTTTTTTTAAGGCCTACATAAATAAAGACATTTTGAATTTGAATTTGAATTAAGAAGCTGTACGGTCACCCTATACAAGACAGTATAATTTCATTTTACACTCTCTGCCGGGAGAAGGGTCGCGGCAGTCATTAATGTCCTCAAAGCGCGAGACGTGTGGTCACCCCAATAATGCGTGCTCGTTAGACGGCCATATGTCATCGTTTACGGACGCACTCTGCACTAATATTGCCGCGAAAACGCCGAGCGACTGTTGCTGGACTATCTATAATTCTCAAATGAATGTCTTGTGATATTCAATTTAAGATATGCAGACAATAAAACTGTGTCTGAATGAAGACTTAGTCTGGACGATTTAGTCCGATGTTGGTGTGGGACTTAAAAAAGAATGTGCCAACTGTGTATATGGGGTTTTGGGTATGTAATTGTGTAGGCGACGAGCTAGCCACTTGTCACAAATTTTTCACAATTTTACATCTAACCCAGCCTAGTTTTGTTTTTGGCTGAATGTGGTTAAAGGAGCCTGCTGCCCCTTTGACTCTGCCTACCTCTTCGGGGATTATAGGCGTGATGCTATGTCTGTTTGTTTGTTTTGAATGAAGACAATAAAATCGTATTATTATAAAAACAAATATAAAATATATCATATCAAGACCTCATTCCGTTATATTCACCACGCAATAAGTGGTGATTCACTTCAGCAATATGTGCATTATCTGATTAGTCGCTACCATTGATTTCATAGTCAGTGCCTACAATAAGGTGGTCTGTCAAATTACTATAGTCAGACCACTTTATTGTAGGCTGATATTTTTATAATTATTATGGAAAGAAAAATGTTTAGCTAAATGAGTACACAATTTTGTACATACATTACGCCTGCTATACCTGGAGAGGTAGGTAGAATCCAAAGTGCAATAAGGTCCCTAAGCCATATTCAGCCTAAAATAGAATTGATTCAGTCAAATTGAGAGTAAAATTAATTACAATCCTCAACACAAATCAGATACAACAGTCACTAAGTAAAGTTCCCGACGCTAGTATCTCTTCTAATATATCTTTACTTGTATCTTTAGGATGACAATATATCAACTATCTCCCTGGAGACATCCCCTCAGTAATATCCTGCGGGCGCGTGCCGCGTGGGCACCGCAGTAATACCCGCTCGTTAGAGGCCGAGCGAAGCCGTGCGTCATCGTTTACGGGCCACTCGACAGTAATGTTGCCGCGTAAACGGCAAGCAACTAGTGATGTCGTTGGCATCTTGGTGTGTGTTGTTGACTCGAAATTGCTCAGTCCGACTAGTAATATTTTTTAATAATATCGAAATAGAAGTAATAAATAAAATATGAGTTATATTTTATGTAATATAATGTGTGTAGACGGTTAGCCAATAAGTTAATATCTTGATACTTACACAACTTTCCGCGTTTCTGAGTTTGACATTATTTGATATATTGTGTATCTTCCTGGCGATGTACCACCTGCAGTAATATCCAGTGGGCGCGTAGCGTGTGGGCACCGCGGTAATACCCGCCCGTTAGAGGCCGAGCGAGGCCATGCGTCTTCGTTTACAGGCCACTCGACAGTAATGTTGCCGCGTACACGGCAAGAAACTAGTGAAGACGTTGGCGTCTTGGTGTGTGTCTTGATATCCAATAGCTCAGGCGAGCTAGTATTCATTTATACAACATTGAAATGCGACTGACTGAATAAAATATGTGCTTATATATACTGCTTAGATGGCATGGCCACTAAGATAATATATCTATGCTTTCACAGAATTCGTAGTTATATAGTACACGCTCGACAGTAATATTGCCGCGTAAATGGCAAAAAACTAGTGACGTCGCATCTTGTCACGTGGCATCTTGGTGTGTTCTTTGATCTAGTTGCTCGATTGGAAGTATTATTACATATATATTTATCATCATGCCTCAATCCTCGAATAGTAGGCAGAGTCTACATATAGCAAAAAAAGAAAATGGGTTTTTCTAGTTAGAAAATTGTGAAAGTTGTACTAAGTGGCTAACCACTTAGTGATATGGAATCGGGTTTGTGATAATGTAGGCGAGTAACTAATTACTCGCCTACATTATCACAAACCCAATGAAAAATGCACCATTTGTTGCCTATGATTTTGCTAAGATGGTATATAGTATCAGAAAAGTAATAATAATAAAACCTATATTTATAAGTATTTTTATCGTCTTTAAAATACTACATGCTTAATTCCACATCTTAAGAAACGTACATACATACATACATAACATCACGCCCCGAAGTGGTAGGCAGAGTCAAAGAGGCAGCAGGCTCCTTTAACCACATTCAGCCAGAAACAAAACTAGTCTAGCTAGATTGCCGCCTACACAATCACATACCTAAAACCCGATATACCATTCGTCAAATTTTACGACATGCTAGGCAAGAAACACAGATGGCACATTATTTTTAAGTCCCAGACCAACATGGGACAAACATAGAAACGCACGTTCTGTTATTAGATCTTTTATTCATTCCTGGGTTGTTAATTGACAACTTAAAACGTGCCCTGATTTTTTTGCTCCTTTTTTTTACCCGACTGCGTGACGTAAGAGGGCAATGAACAAAGTAATTTACAACGGCTATTGATGAATTTGTTTCTTCGCCCGAAGAAATGCATTGTAATCCTTTCAAATTGACTTCCCACATTGCCTGTTAAAACGGTGTAAAGATTATTTCTGTTAGACTCGAAGTGTTTTCCTATTTCGGACGGTGAGTTGGCTGAATGGTGAAGATGAGCCTGAGATGAGATGATGATGAGAGAGATATGTTTCGGTGAGACTGAAGGAATTTAAGACCTTCTGCTGATGTTGCTTTGGCATGGACCTTAGGGATAGTTAGATTTTTTTTTTAGTTTTTTATCTTGTCATATCATTTTATACATACATACCGTCACTGCCCGTCGGGATAAGTATGGTCAGGTTAGTCCACAGCATATTGGCATCGAATTTAAATACTGTCAGGCAGGGTGAGGGGCCCCACAGATGAAATAGTCAAGGGCCCCAAACGGTATAGTTACGTCACTGGTCTAAACACTGCCTAGCGGTCAAATAGTAAATACATACATACATAACATTACGCCCATAATCCCCGAAGGGGTAGGCAGAGTCAAAGGGGCAACACGCCCCTTGAACCATATTCAGCCAAAAATAAAGCCGGGCTGGGTTAGATAGAAAATTGTGAAAAAGCAGTGACAAGCGGCTAACCTGTCGCCTACACAATCACACACCAAAAACCCGATATACTATAAGTCGCCTTTTGCGACATGCTAGGCAAGAACTACAGTTGGCATATTCTTTTTAAGTCCCAGACCAATATGGGACATTGGGCTGGGTTGGATGAAAAGCTGTGAAAAAGGAGTGACAAGTGGCTAGCTCGTCGCCTACTCAGTCACATACCCCAAAGCCCGTAAACTATTACTCGCCTTTAACGACATGCTAGGCAAGAACCACAGTTGCCACATTATTTTTTTTTGTCCCAGATCAACATGGGCCAAGTCCCAGACCAACATGGGACAAATAATAAAAAGAAAATAAAATTGTGTAAAGTTGTGACAAGTAGCGAGCTCGTGACGTAAAGTTAGTTAGTTTTAGGTTTTATTTCTTGTGCGCTGCAGCCCTGGCCCCGAGGTCAAGCCGCCGGGCAAGACAATGGGCCAAACATTAATAACTTCTTTGTCTCGCTGCACGTCCGCCTTAATGGGTTTTCTTAATATTTTTTAGGGATGTTTCTTTGACTCTTTCAAGTTCAGCCTCATTAAGTTTGACCTGCTAAGCGGAGTGGCTCGGTTGCGTACCTCACTCGTTATTGAAACGAATGTAATCAAAATTTAATTTGTTTAGCGAAAGGTTCTTGGCTTGAGCGGTTGAAAGTCGAGTAATTTTATTGCGATCTTAAAAGGTTGGTTGAGTGAAAATATAATATCTGTTTGTATGCCAAAAATATTGTTAGATAACACTATTTAGGTACTAGTTGTCACCCGCAACTTCTTCCGCGCGGAATTTCACTTTGGCCTACATACATAAGGGTTGAACGTAGGTAAGTGACGATAATTTTATTTAAGAAAAAGGGAGGACTACTTTATAACACCTTTTTGTGTATTGTAATAGGGCTATACTGAAACACACAGGAATATTTAGAAATAATAAACCAAAAATATTAAATCATAAATAAAATTTTAACTGATTTCTGAAATCGAATATGGATATATACCGAAAATATCCAACAAGTTCCTCAACCACTTTTTTTTTTTTTTTTTACTTGAGCAATTAATTTACGCACCGTCCAAGTAAACCTAAGTTCGGCCTACGAGGGATGTGTCGGGCTCAGAGGTTCGGGAAAAACACTCCACTACCGACTAAACCTCACGGTGGTCATTCTTCGGGCGTGGCGCAGATTCCGGGCTCCCCACTGCGGGACTCTACGCGAAATCTACGTCTACGCCGCTGCCAATCCATGCGGCCCATCTCGAGGGAGAGGCAACCTCGCTCCCAAAACACCTCGCGGTGCTTATGACGGCACAGACCACAGTGTCACCTCAGCCTATTTAACGGACGAGGATCCCCGAGTCGTCATTCTTCTCCCCCCGCAAACACTCCACAACCCCAAAGGCCCTTTTAGTCGCCTCCTACGACAGGCAGGGATACCACAGGAGTATTCAGAGCCCCCCCTGTAGGGCGCGGTTCCTCAACTACTAGACCAAGCGGCAAGTTAAAACTTATTAAGAAATAACATTTAAAAGTCCACCCCAACTCTTAAAACCTACAATGTATAATTCCAACCACATTTTTCCTTGAAACAAAACCTTGACGTCTTAAATAGGGCGTCCCCGGATAATTACAGCTTAACGTCTGCCGCACACTATCACTTAACCAAAATAAATGTAAACGAGACATAAAATGTTTAAGAGGAAGCTTAAATCCACTCCGCCATCTCAATATTAGCTGAAGCTAAGCGTTCCCTCCCGGAGGACAGTCTGTAAATGTTTATACGAGAAAAAACCCTAACAAATTCTCCTCAAATATACATGAGAGTAGTATGAAAAGGAGCCATTTGCAAAACGTTCGGCGCCGTTTTGGTGTACCCCGACATTGGATATGAATAAGTAAGAGATCAGACGCCGGAGCCTTGTTACCTCCGAGGTAACAACGGTTGTAAAATATGACTTGTTTCCAACTTAGTGAACTTGGAGTGCGGTGTCGAATATAACTTTTATTGGAGGTTATGATGAAGTGGTTTTGGTGTTATACTATTCACCTCTTGGGTAACATGGGGTTTTTATTGAAAAGTAACATTTTGGAGCTAATAAGACAAATTACTTTTTGATTCAGATTAATTTATTTGTACTTCATTAGACTAAGACTTAATATTAATTTTTATTTTTTGTTTATCATTAAGTTAATTAATAGGGTGCCACCAGGTGCCACCTTGGGGGACTGGTTTGCTCTGGTCTGGTTAATTTATGCTTAAATTTTGTGAACATTGTTTTTTTATATTTTGGTGTCTGACAAGCCGACTTCATGACATGAATCGAAGGCTAATATGATCTATACACCCTTGTAAAATATGTTGTTGAAAAGAGTGACTACTGAGTTTCTTGCCGGTTTCTTCTCGGTAGAAGCAACATTCTGAACAGTTGGTAGATTCATATTATTAATTAATTTTCTTGTTGAACTTACGATTTATAAGTGTTTGTTTCAAACCTATATAAATAAAAAGTACTTTGACTTTGAATTTGACTTTGACTTTGAAACTTTAAGCTTTTGTTGCCTACTTTATGAGGCAATAACAGATGAATCATTTTAGTGTAATTAATACTGTACACATGTAATTGGAATTTTTTGGACATTGCAGATAGCCACTTTAATTTTGAATATTTACTTATATATTATATACATCTTAAACCCTCATCATGTCTTAAAACAAACAAAGCTCTCGCAAACCTATTCCGCGACTAATAAAAAGCTGTTGTATTCGACATCGCGTCCATTGAATGGCGTACAGGTAATAGGCCATTATTTTTAGCGGCCTGAGTGCACAAAGGGAATAATGATGTCGAGCGTACGCTGCGATGGCCTGGCTACGGGGTAATTAGATGCACTGGGCGAATGCAACTGACATGTCAACAGTAAATTTCTAAGTAAATAAAGTCTACTTTTCAGAATATTAAATACTACCTGTTTCCCCCGATTTCGCCCGCGTAGACTAATATTTCTGTATCCTATAGAACCTGTGCATTTTTCAGGGATCAAAAGTAGCCTATATGTTATTCCAGACTATAAGCTATCTCTGTACCAAATTTCATCTATATCCGTTCAGCAGTTTTTGCGTGAAGAAGTAACAAACAGACACACACACACACACTCACAAACTTTCGCCTTTATAATAGTAGCCTTTTTAATTATTAGACTAAACAGTGCTGGCCACTTGTCGCAAAATTTTCACAATATTTCATCCGATCCGGCCAAATTTTATTTATGGCTGAAAGTGGTTAAAGTGGTACCTGTTTCTGACTCGACCTACCCATTCGGGGATTGCGGGTATCATATTAAGGACATATTGTTTGGACATATGACAAGCTCGATGGCGCATTCGGTAGTGACCCTGCCCGATGCGCCAGGAGTTGTGGGTTCAATCCACACCCAGGACAAACATTCGTATGATGAATACTTATGTTTGTTTTGTGTCTGGGTGTTAATATTGAATATTTGAGTATATATTTGTTATAACCACTCTTGATTCTAATATCCGTAATACAAGTGCTTAAGCTACTTACCTCGGAGTCAGATCAATGTATGTGATGTAGTCGGGTATTTATTTATTTATCATTATTTATTGTATGTAACCGACATATCTATATCTATCTGAATATGATAATTTTTTACTACTAGGCTAGTAGTATAAGTATGTACTTCGATCTTATGAAATACTAACTAACTAAAACTTCACGCCACTTCCCAAGTGGGGTAGGCAGAGAGAACCGAACGCCATATGGCACGATCCTTACACACCTCACTTATGGAGTAGACTTTATAGGTACGTGATCGGATTTAAACCCACAATATTCGTAAATAAGATGCACTTGTTATCTACTAACCTAACGCCTCTCAAGGAAACTAAGATTAAACTATTATTCGAAATAGATATGAGAGGATGTTCATGCATAAATGCAATAGTTAATAATTTGATATTGGGTGAAGTCTTATACTAAAACACGTATAAACTGAACACTGAAGGATATGAACATAATGCAATTAATACGTCTTGCATATCAATCAGACCGAAACAGACAACATATGCAGTAGTGATATTACGTATGCATACTAAATTATGTTGCACTTTAATGAATGATTGAATGCACGTAATGGGTATTTGCGAGCTTTGCTTTAAATCTTACGTCTTACTAATATTATAAATGCGAAAGTTGGTATAGATGGGTGAATGAATGAAAGTGTGAATTTTTGTTACTATTTCAAGCAAAAAGTACTGCATGGATTTTAATGAAACTTTATAATAGTATAGCTTACACATATACCGCATAATTTCATCGATGTACCACGCGAGAAAAGCCGCGGCCAGAAGCTAGTTATAGAATAAATTTGGGACGCTTTTGGCTATTGCATACTTGATTATGTAGGCTAGCCGGTTTTTACACAATTTTCAATAAGTAAATTTTTTAGGGCTTAATGTGGTTAAAACGTTCCTTGCATATCGTAAAAAGGTACTAAGGTGTATCGAATGTTGAGCTTAGATTTTCAAGATTTATAATAATGTCCTCCTAACCGATATCGGTCACGGCGGTCAATCTCAACAGGATTAGCCAACTGCGCAGAAGATATTATAGTGCACAAGTGTATGCGCAAACATAAGTGCACTTTCTATTCCTTCGCTCTCATAGTCCGGTCAGACGGCAATTCGACATGACCGGAGAGAGGTCAGGCGCAGGACCAACGGCTTAACGTGCTTTCTGAGGCACGGGGGTGATTAAACCGCCAACTTCCTGACTCCGGACTGTTACTGAGTAATTTCAATATTGAAATACCCAGCCACAAGTTTTTGGCCTGACCCGGGATTTGAACCCGGACCTCTTGGTCCTTAAGCGGCGCATAATGGACGGTGGTATATAAGTTTGTTAACGTTAAAATTATATTTATGGACATAGATCATCCAGTGACAGATACACAAATGCACTATGGCGCTGATATTATGACTACAGACTAATCAAAGTTGGGATGCGAGGCGCGTCGCAGTAATTAAACGCGCTCGGGTGTAGAGTAGACAGTGGCAGAACGACTATCGTAATATGGGCACTTGAAGATTATTTAAATGATAAAAAAAATGGTTAGACCCAGAATAGGCTTTCGCCTGCACTGCTAAATTTAAATTAACTAAGAAATTGTAACTAATAGTTATTAAGACTTGGCATTTTAAAACTGGGACCTATCGAGTTTCTTGTCGGTTTCTTCTCGGTTGAATCTACTTTTTGAACCGGAAGGTATTGATCTCATTCTGACGATGTATAAATGCTTTTTTAAAGCCTACGTTTCATAATTTCATGCATTTGTATCCTACAAGCACATTGGGGTCATATAGGTATTTCGTATTATTGAATTCCGGAGCGGAATTAGCGGAGATGGAAAGCGTAATAAACAACAATTACATTCGCATGGATAATATTAGTTAGGATTTTATTTTAGACACAATAAGTCTCCTGCCGATAATTCCTGTTAATAAAACTTTCAAACATACTTCCACATTTTAATACATAAGGATTTTTTACTGGATTTTTAATGTTCCCGATATTTGGAAGACTTACACAAGCTATATGTGGCCCTTCTGCGAACACGTTCGTTAGTCTGTGGCACCACGAGTGCGGCAGCTCATTTCGCAGTAAGCCCGGTATTACCGGGACTTGCTGATTCGGCCGAGGTGAATTTTTATTCGTTTGTATACACTGTTCTATGTTAAGCGGCGACTGATTGATGTGTCTTTCGAAAAAAATATTGATATACGTCATAGGCTTTTTTGTATAGTCTTTTATTTTGCCAAATCTGATTTTGTACTATGTATTTCAAAACAATTATATGACCGTCATAACACTAAAAATATCCGACGTCATCATATACATTGATCTGACTCCGAGGTAAGCAACTTGAGCACTTGTGTTACAGATATCAGAATCAACAGAGGTTACAACTATATACTTAAATATTGGATATTAACACCCAGACACAGAACAAACACAAGTATTCGTTACACGAATGTTTGTCCAGGGTGGGGATCAAACCCACAACTCTTGGCGCATGAGACAGGGTCACTACCGAATGCGCCATCGAGCCAGTCAAAAAGAATCAAGCTTGGTGTTACATCCTCAGTTTTTGCAATATACAGGAATTCCTCACTGTTTCTCTCTTACCACTAAGCTATTAGTATAAAAATATACTGAGAGTTTAATAATTCTGAATACGTATTTTTTTTTAAACAAAACATTTAAAAATCTAGATAAGAAAACATCTTTAAATTTACCAACCTTTTGACATCTCAACATCCTTAAACCCTATAACAAATGACGTCCGCAAGTTGAACAATATAATTTAAGCTCGCAACATTAAAACGTACATTATTAAACGGGTGCAAACGGACTGTTCCCGAGGACGGACAAACAGAAACATCCCGAAATATCCCGAAACATCCCTAGTAATTCCGTTTTCTATAATCCCGCGAAGCCCCATTCTTACGGAGGCCCTTAATTAAAACAAAAACCGTTTTCCGATGAGGAAAAGGCTCCGATAGGTATTTGGGGACGTGAGTTGCTTCTTTTTCGTTTAGGTATAATGGAATAATTAAGTAAGAAATCTATATTGAATAATAATAATTAAAATATAAGTACGGGAGTTTGATGAATGGTAGATCAATTTTGAAGTAATATTAATAATAAAATAATATCAATATCAGTATTGATCATATATATATTATGTTAAAACCCGATTATTACAAAAATATCTCCTTTTTCAAGTCGGTTAACATCTTCAAAGATAATACATTTGTGTAATTTGTAACCTTTAAATTAACCTATATAACAACAAACATATTAAAATGGTGAAAATTTTATATTTGCACCTGCTAGTTAATATAATATGTACAAAGGAATTCGATTTAAATTTACATTATCCAAATAATATTAAAAAAATCTGCTGAACAACAACCTATAAAGCTGACACGCCAATTTTAAATTTACCAAACGAAAAATTAAATGAGCACAGAAATTGTCATAAAGACACAAAGAGGATTCTCGAATCCGCTCCAAGAGACACGTAATATTCAGACCCAAACGGAATTTTTGAACGTCACTTTGGAGTGACAGCGGGACCGCCATTTCAAAATGGCGGCTTGTTGAAGCGGTCACTCGGACAGTCAAAGCGTGCTTCGGTTCACTTTTAAAGGATTTCATTTACTCACTTTATTGGTTAGAGGTGTGTCTATAGCACTAGTTGGGCAGTGAAAACAAAATAAAGAATCCTGCACTTTCAAATAACTATGAATGTGTTTACATAATCCAATATTATCTAGTTCAACTGTTTAAAGTAAGATGGCAGCCGCATGTAATAGACTCAATTCATAATTAAGTAGATACAGGCAGATGTTGATAAAGAAAGATAAATTTAAGTTAAAAAGACCATGCTGCCATGATTGGTAGTTTATAAGATATAGCAGCGCCCCGTGGTTTTACTCGCGTAGTCCCCGCTCCCGCGGGAATACGGGGATAAAATATAGCCTATGTTTCTTGTTGGAAAAGTAGCTTTCCATTGGTGAAAGAATTTTTCAAATCGATTTATAGTTTCGGATGCTATTCAATTGAAACAATCAAATCTTTCCTCTTTAAAATATTAGCTAGTATGACTAAGAAGAGTAATATAATTTACAAATTATTATAACAGTTCAAACGTTTTTAAATACTTAGCAAGTGTGAAAATGCAAAAAGTATCGAACATTTATTGTCCACTCGTATCAAGACAACTTTATCTAACAAGCGATATCCTTTAAAACAGCTAGCACATTTCACAGTGTCCAAATTCTTTTATCGCACAAATAAAATGTCCAGAAGTGAGAGGTAGAACAGTGTTAGTGGGCGGGTGCTCTCAATAGCTGTCCGATAAGTGCAGTGGTGGCTACAGTGCCGGGTGGGGTACGCCGGGGGCCTGAAGGCGTCAGATGCACGTCACTGGACAAAATGTTGTCCAGTTATGTTGATACGTGAATGGGAAAACGAATTATTACTCATTACGCAGCGAACATTTGGTTGATATGATTGAAATTGGAGATTATCTATACTTATAATAAATCTGTAGAGAGGTAAATTCTGTACATGAAATATATTTTCAAAATAACTATCAGGGGGTGATTAGTGATCGATATTGATGCCAAAAATGCAATCAGTAAATTTTTTGTCTGTCTGTCTGTCTGTCTGTCTGTCTGTCTGTCTGTCTGTCTGTCTGTCTGTTCCTTATAGAAACAAAAACTACTCGACGGATTTTAACGAAACTTGGTACAATTATTTTTCATACTCCTGGGCAGGTTATAGTATACTTTTCATCACGCTACAATCAATAGGAGCAGAGTAGTGAAAGGAAATATTGGGGAAACGGGAGAAGTTACTCCATTTTTTAAGCTTCCGTCGCGTGTGCAGCCTTAATGGTTAAAGTTACGTAGAAATCATGTATGACGGAAATAGTCTTTATAATATTAACCATAAACGCGGGTGACACCGCTGGCACAGCTAGTATGGAATAAAATGTTAACGTTATTGCTATTTGTGTTTATGTGACATGTTTCTGTCTGAAGGAGTCATGCGTTTTAAAGCAGAATATGCAACACCATATAAAGAAATTTGTAATGAAGCCTATAATTGCATACAAATCTTAAATACAAGAAATAAAGTTGTATTCCTTGCACTGCTATTTTCTTTTTCTACTTAGAAAATATTTGTACTATTTAAAAAAAAAATTACTAGATTCTTATAGTATACTAAGTAGTATAGTATAGTAAAGTAAGTATGATGAATAAAGCATATTAAAAAGCGAATAAAAATAAAAATATATTTATTTCAAAAATAAAAATCACATTACAGGTGAGACTGTGCTTCACACTAGGTGTAGGTATGGGGGGTAGGATTCTGGTATATGTATATTTTTCACAGTTTACGTAACAACGGGCAGTTAGTATAATACGATGCCGTAGATCGGACAGCACCAGTCTCTTCGATTAAGAGAGGCACTGCGAATTGCCAATTGTATCACCAAGTAAGTTGCTAGCCAGAATCAGTTGCGACGCTGATTGAAACAGGCAACAACTCTTCGTCTTAATGTCTCGCTTTGTCTCAAACGATATTTGTCGTTCCAATAACATTTTCTGAGAAATTTGTATTTGTGCTTGCTGAGTGAACTACTGGAATTGTTTATCCTGTTTCTATCAATAAGGTTTCTACCTACTGTTTGTTATTATGGTCCAAGTAATAATTATTGTTGTGTAAATATATGGGTGCTTCGTGCCATATCTCTTTTCTAGAAATAGTTTATCATGTTGTGTAACTAGATAATAGGTTACGATTTGAGTAGCTTCAAAAAAGGAATCAGCTATATTTAGGTTTTAAGCGTATTCATCATCTTTATAGCAGGACCGTAGCTGGACTTGAATTTAAGGTAGGGTGGTTACAGGTATTTCCTCACAATTTTCCCCCTTCGCTACGGCCCTATTCTTAGTATATCTTATTTTGATTGGAAGTCCATTTCAATCATGATTCTGGATTTAAAATATTGTTATTGACATTGAAACGACTCGTAATCGTTATATAGAAGAAGAAGACATATTAATTACATTACAGAACCTAACTTCAAAGCGTAACGTTCAGTCATTATTAAAGGACAAACCCTCTCCTCCTAACCAGCACTCAGAAGAAAAAACCAACGTAACTAATAGCTCGTAAAATATATCCAGCCAATATGAAGGGGCAAAAGTATTCCTCTAGGGTCCTCATATCTGCTGTAGTGTCCTTAATGAAAAGAGGTTATCGAGTAGCGTGGTCGCGGAGAGCCTCTTGATTTTTACAGGTAAATGCGTCTATCGTGTAGTACAAAAGATTAAAGAAGGTTCTAATAAGGAAGTTGAACAAAGAGAAGGATGTCAAAGAGCGTATGTGGATGGAATCAGATTAATTCGTGTTTGGAAATGGAAATTCTATCTAAGCTTTTGAGTGACTTGTTAAAGAAATGTAGGTGCGGATGTTGTTTTTAAACGTGAATGTTAGAGATTTATCGATGTTTAAATAACACAGTAACGTGTACTAAGAGACATGAGTTTAGCTAGCTCGATGGCTAATTTGGTAGTGACTCTGCCTTACGCGCCATGAGTTGTGGGTTTGATCCCTACGCAGGACAAACAATCGTGTGATGAATATTTGTGTGTTCCGTGTCTGGATGTTAATGTTGTCTAATATTTATAAAATATTTGTAAAATACGCCTGTTGATTCTGATATCCGTAACACAAGTGCTTAAGCTACTTACCTCGAAATCAGATTAACGTATGTGATGTAGTCGGATGTTTATGAGTAACAATGAGTTACATCTCATTGCGCCAGATGAGCCTACTCACTCCAAAATATGTTAGCGCACAACTACCTGTACAAAACGTAGAGATTTGCGAATCGCAATGTTTGCACTCCACGGCTTACTCGGCGCGTTCCGTTTTGCTGAGCTTTTGCGCAATTTTGAGTCAACTGAAAAAATCAGCGCAGTGAACTGTGAAGTTCTTCTGACAACACAAATATTGCTGAACAGGCCAAGTCTAACTATGTTGTCTAACATAATGGTAAAAAAACCAAAGCATTTACTTTCTCCAATAGTCAGGACAATCATATTTCTGTGACTACAACTTTATCGAAAACAAGAGTATTTTTTATTTTAAATAGTGGCTAATAAATGAAATCTTACATCGTGTCCTTTGTAGCTGACCATGGGAATTCTAAGCATTGAACGAACATACACATAACATTACTTTTCAATAATTATCTGAAACATAATTCCCATATGTTTTAATAGTTTAATCATGATTTAAAAAGAAAAAAAATTGAAATATTACCTACTTCTTAAGACAATCTCTCTTAATAATTTTGAAATGTGAACAAACTAAATGGACCTTACAGATTAGATCAGTAATCTAACTGGATCTTATTCTGCAGCCGAGGCGACAAGTCCTCAAGGCAGAATCGCCCCTTGAGGGATGCACTGATCCAGGGAATGGGATTTTGAATGCGGCTCTCGAATACTCGATTGGCCCGGCTGATTAGAAAAGCGATAGGAAGCTATTGGATTGGAGGTTCTATGAGCTTGATAACATGCAATTATGGGGCACTAGTTTCTTCCTGCGGTATCGTCTGCGTATCTTTAAGGATTAAGCCGGAAAACAATATTATATCGTGTGTTTAAAACTCATCCGAAAATGGTCCATCGAATTCAATGTTCTCTCAAACAAATCGAATAATAATCGTTAGTTATTTTTATTTATAATAACGCACGCATTGTATTGTATTCGCATTCGGTTTCAATAAATGAGAAAATAATCGTAAAATCCGCGTTAATCACAACCACGCATGCAAAACCATCGCCCATTAGTAGGACATAAAGTTAACTGCGCATTGCCGGTGCAGCTCCTCTCCGCTTAACGTTCGCCCGCTAAATGTCCGCTCCGCTAAACGCCCGCTAAGTGCAGAGCGATCGGCCGCCATTATAATTGAAATAGCGTCGATTATCGCCAATTCGGCTAATCGCCTGTATAAACAGGACTTGTATAATGTTTCGCGTTGGATCCAGGATTACTGTATGATACAAAATGTGTTAAATGTTCATGAATTGGCTCATGTGGAATTTAATCTTCTTTTCTAATATAATAATTGAAAAAGTAATGTCTGTATGGTTTTATGTCTATGCACTTAAATGCTTGTGACAAATTTTTGTACGCTATAAACTTCGCCCTGAGGACATACGGTTCTTTTTATTTTGGGAATCACATATTATATAAATAAATTATAACGTTAATAATGATTAGATAGAAGAACCGAGAGAGTGATACAATTTTCTCGGTTCCATTATTTAATAGATAGGAAGTATTTAAGCGAATTTATTTCTATCGCTTAAACAAAAATATATACAAACATGCTCGTTGCCTAAGTAATCTCATACCAAAACCCGATATACCAATAGCTCCCTTATGGCATGATAGGCGAAGAACACAGTCAGCACATTATTTTAAAGTCCCAGATCATGGGACTACCGCATATACATATACTAGATGACATATGATTAAGTATATAAAAACGCAAGTAAATATGACGACTAGTATTTTCTCATAGAAGAGGATGGAGAGGAAGAGGAAGGCCAAATAAGAGATGGATGGATTGTGTGAAAGATGATATGAGTGAAATAGGTGTGGATAGCTGGATGACAGCTGACCGGGGCGTATGGAAGAGGAAGACATACTGCGCCGACCCCTGATGACCTGGAAGAAGGACAAGAGGATGATGAACTAGTATTCTTTCAAATTTCAAAGCAGCTAGTAAGAGTTTAAAATTCCAGGAATAAATATTTATCCCTCATTCCTTAAAGTTTCATAAAACATTGAAGAGTAGCCAAGACAATGGGACATTATTGCCAGGGTATACCGGGCCCTTGTGATAAGCTCCTCCGTAATGCGCTTACAATAAAAATGATGCGTTATGAGAGATATTGCATACGACGCTGCGCTGGGCAGGACCAGCGATATTATATAAGAACAATTTCGAGCGTCTTCAAGCTGGAATGAGTACTTGAGAAATGACGCAGTTATATAAAGGAAATGCGAAATATAAAGAACATTTTTGATGAAATTTTAAATGGGAATAGGTGTAGTCTAGGCAGAAAAATACACAGTATTACGGACTAAGATTAAAATTTTTTTTTATAGGCGCATTGCCTTGAATATGTCTTATATCTAAGTATATAACAAGTTTAGTTTAGAACTAGACAATTGGAAATTAGTTAGCGCAATTAATCACAATTTGTAATAAGTGTAAAATTTTATTAATACTTTTCAAAGTCAAATTGCATTCGAATTGTTTGTCAGCATGTTTGTTTATGCAGGCTGACATTAAGTGCACTTATATTAATCCGACTCGCCTCTACACGTCCAGCTAATTTACTAGCTTCAAAACAACATAACATATGTCTATTTGTATGCCAACCTGCTATTCAACTCTAAAATCAACTTGTTAATTTCCTAGCTTCATAGCAACACAACGCCACTATATTTTCATAGCAACCTGCGATTGTTATCAAGCGTAGTATTCCCGATTTCCTGAGCACAGTGCGTCGTATACACCAGATAAGGACTTTGCCGCGATCGCCGTTCAATGCGGATGCTGTTTGAGATTGCAATACCAGCTTTACAATGCTTAGAGTCGGTTCTATCTCGGTCTTTTCTCAGAGCATTTTATAAGGAAATCATATGCTTTCTTTTAGGCTAGCTACGTTGATTGTGAGTGTGACTAATACAGCTCATCTTTTTTTTGGTTGCGTGCTTGTTTAAGTTAAAGTTTAAGGTGCCGCGTGCCCTGATAAAATTTTCCTTGTGGCTGTTTTTATGTGGCTGACAACATACTAGTGACTATTGAGATGCAATCATACAGTTTACTAAGTGCAGTATCTGAAGTACTTTCCCTCTGTCATGTGCACAAAGAAATAGGCGGAAATTAATGAAAAATATATGTTTGTATCCATATGCTGATTATGAGTGTAACGAAAAGGTGAATTTGATAGTGCATATATAAATCTAATATCCTCCTAACCGATTTTGGTCTCGGCGGCCAATTTCGAGGTTTAGGCGACTACGCAGGAGATATTATAGTGATAGTAGAGAGATATTACAGTGCACAAGTGTCTGCGCAAATACAGATGCACTCTCTGTTCCTTCATTCTCATAGTTCGGTGAGACGGGTAAGGACCAACGGCTTAACGTGCTTTCCGTGGTACGGGGCGATAAACCGCCAACTTCCTGACCTTGAACTGGCTCTGAGTAATTTCAATACTGAAATACACAGCCACCAATTTTTTGCTCGACCCGGGATTCAACCCCGGGACCACTTAATCCTTAGGCGGCGCATGCCAGAATTAGACCAACGAAGCAGTCATATGAAAATCACATATAAATCTATACGTACTATGAAAATCGATATATGTAATCCAACGACTATGCATATTTCCGTAAGTTTCCCGAGTGCAGTGCGTCGAGCAGATAAGCGCCACGTCTCGCTCAGTGAATGCAGATGCAATATTATCGGTGCAATGCCTATTTTGTGGCGATCCTGCCAGTATCGGATGTTTGACTCGTGAATGTAATACGGCTATTGTTGGAGGAGGAGTTGTGAAAGTGAATTCTGTAAAGGAAAGGTTTTCTGAAAATACCTATTTGTTGGTCTAGCTAGGATTTTGGTTATTATGCTGCGACCGGTTGTACTAAGCTAGCTGATTTGTGACGTTGTTTGCAAAATTTATTATTATTTAGCTATTTATGTCCAATAGTAGTTTACTTAGCCTCAGAGAGCGGTGGTAGCTCAATGGTAACGGCTCAATGGTAACGGCTCAATGGTAACGGCTCAATGGGACGCGCCTCTTAACCGAGGAGTGCGGGTTCAAACCCGGGCACGTACCTCTGGATTTTTCAAATCTATGTAGGTATTTATACCACTAGCTCGACGGTGAAGGAAAACATCGTGATGAAACCTGCAAATTCAAACAACTTTTTGGATTTGTAACCATGATCCAAAAATTGTCTGGTTCCCCTATCTTAGGGTTACGAAGGTCAGATCGGCAGTCGCTTCAATGTAATTACCAGACTCGCTACATCCTAGATGATGGTCTAAGCGGACCCCGTCTATACACGGGACATAACGCTAGGAAGATGATGAGTAGTTTACTCAGCCCTCAACGTTTTGAGAGACCTATCTGAAGGTAACCTTACACTGTGGGATGGATGAAAAGGTTTCACTTTTGATTTATATGTACCTTAACCCTAAAAAACGCTTTTTAGAAGTGGCACTTTGTAAGTTAAAATAAAAACAGACATACAGACATGGCCAAATATTATTATATAAGGGTCCTTATTATCAGAGTCAAAAGGGCAGCAGGACCTCTCAACCACATTTAGCCAAAAACAAAACCGGACTAGGTTAGATGGAAAATTGTGAAAAAGCAGTGACAAGTGGCCAGCTTGTCGCCTACACAATCACATACCCAAACCTGATATAGCATTAGTCGCCTTTTACGATATACTAAGCAAGAACCATAGTTGGTACATTCTTTTCAAGTCTCAGTGTGGGACAATAGGCTGAGTTAGATGGAAAATTGTGAAAATAAACTTAATGATCTCCTTTATAAATACGATTCCTAGAAAACGCAATATGAGATTATCTTGTGTATTGTTTGTGGGTGGTAGTACATAAGAAATTACTTGTGTAATATCAAACTTATGAAACCGGTCTTTGTACAACTTTTATAGTCTTCGCAAACATGATAATGGAGTATGAATAGAAATGATATTGTATTTGTTTGAGATAGAATAAATAATATATCAAAATAGATCTCTTTCTGTATTGTAGGATATGATTCGTTTTCAATAAAGAATATAATATGTATGTTATTGTAAAAGGAAAACGGTCTGATAAGTGATGCTACAATAATGTATTTTTATGATAACATATCAATGACTGTCTATTTATACAAGCTCGATGGCGCATTTGGTAGTGACCCTGCCCCATGCGCCAAGAGTTGTGGGTTCGATCCCCACCCAGGACAAATATTCGTATAATGAATGCTTGTGTTTGTTCTGTGTCTGGGTGTTAATATCCAATATTTAAGTTTATATTTGTAATAAAACTGTTGATTCTGATATCCGTAACACAAGTGCTTAAGCTACTTACCTAGGAGTCAGATCAAAATGTGATGTTGTCTGATATCTTTATTATTATTATTATATTTATATAAATATTTTGCACTAAGACTATTCGTATCTATAAAATAATGATAAGTTTAAAAACGAAAACTTGACTAGAAATAAACAGTCTTTGAATAGCGTTACTTTTGGAGTTTATATTGTCTTACTATTAATCGGCTTAAAAAAATGATTAATTGACACCTCATCCATCAACATTGGTAGATTAACTGAGATGCAAATGATAAATAAAAACATACACGTATGTCCCATGTTGATCTGGGACTTGGCCCATGTTGGTCTGGTACTTGGCCCATGTTGATGTGGGACAAAAAAAAGATTGTGCCAACTGTGGTTCTTGCCTAGCATGTCGTAAAAGGCGACTAATGGTTTACAGGCTTTTGGGTATGTAACTGAGTAGGCGACGAGCTAACCACTTGTCACTTCTTTTTCACAGCTTTCCATCCAACTCAGCCCACTGTCCCATGTTGTTCTGGGACTTAAAAAGAATGTGCCAACTGTGGTTCTTGCCTAGCATGTCGTAAAAGGTGACTAATGATATATCGGGTTTTGGGTGTGTGATTGTGTAAACTACATAGCTGTTTGTCACTGCTTTTTCACAATTTTCCATCTAACCCAGCCCGGCTTTATTTTTGGCTGAATATCGTTAAAGGGGCGTGCTGCCCCTTTGACTCTGCTTACCCCTTCGGGGATTATGGGCGTGATGTTATGTATGTATGTATGTATCATATTAGCGTTGAACTCAGATGACTTTAACAAGAGAAAAGGATGATGACGAATAAAATGCATAAATAAATAACATCACGTCATAAATTAATTCAATTCAATTTCGTTGAATTCCGTTTAATGAACCTAATTCAATTTAATTTATTTAATTTCAATTCAATTTAATTCGAGGTAATTTATTTCAATTTAATGTCCATGTTTAAATTTGCAGTTACTAACTTAGATTAAATAATCTTTATTACTAACCAAAATTTGATATAGCATCTAAATAAATTAATTTAATGATTATATAAATAAAATAAAACATTGACTAACATTGTTGTTGAAATTTAATTTCACCAAGTATTTTTGATTCACGACGCCCTATACCATTCTCGAATCGCTTTTAAAACCCAGCGTTCATTTTTAGATGCCAAAAATATTTCATCCCCAGTTTTCGTTCAACGGCAAATTGAAAAGGGCAGCAGATATTTATCGTAAATATCTCGTTACAATAGAATTATGAGGCAATATGAGGCACAATTTGCGAAGAGGGATTACGTTGCTCCGACCAAATAAGAATTCGTTCAATCTTGAATTGTGTCTAGCGTCGTGTGACCGTGAATTCGGCGATGGCGGGACGGGAATGAGCAATGTCCCGTTTTTATTTAGTATCAGGCGAGGAAAGAAATAAATTCATAAAATATTAAACGGCAATTGTCTGGGTTTGAAATAGTCTATTCATTGTTATTCACTGTTCGTATTATACGCACGTTGATATATGTTATCGGAGTAGGGAATGTTTCGAAATCTTTACTTTAGATTTTTTTTTATAAATTCCAACGAACTGAGACTCTTTCATTTTATAATCATTCTAGCAATACTATAACTGAAATAATATTTTATCAATCATAGCGACTGCTAAAATCCTCGAATCCCTTAAACAGGGGTACCCAGCACAATTTCAGTTGTGATGGGTTCAGCTGCATGTGCTGAGTAGCAGACCTAAAACTGCAGCTGAATTGCAATCCCTAGGCATGTTCTTGCCATTGGTCTGCCCGTTGGTCGAGCGGTTAGAGACCCTGACCATGAAACCAAGGGTCGAGGGAGCGATTCCCGCTAGGGGCAAATGTTTTGTGTAATGAACATGGACATTTGTAATCGAGTCATGGATGTTTATAAACGTATTTAAGTATGTATAACCTTTCACCTAGTATCCATAGCACAAGCACAAGCTTAGTTTGGAACTACGGTATTAGTGTCAGTCTGGAGAATTTATAAAAAAAAAAAAGATTTATTTTTTTATTTATTAAAATTAAAAAATTAAGCTACCACCGCTAGTCCTAACTTAGACAATATGTTAAAATTACGAGGAAGTCCTGTTTCGAACAGTGAAGCTTGGTCACGCCAGTCTAGCACTTATTTCTGTGTGATCTTCGGATTTCGTATTTTAATGGTTACGTTTTTTTTTTCAGGTAAGAGGGTCCTTTTGTGTGTCTCGAGAAGTTTGTGGTGAGTTTTTGTTTTGTGATTGTGTTTTATTCGCCGCTTTGATGTCGGCCGCACAGGCGGAGAAAAACAGGTCCTGTGATGAAACTATAATGGCATTTTGAAGTATTGTTACGCGTAAAATAATGGGATTTGTTTATAGCTGGCGCTATTATATTGGTATTGTGGCCATGTGTGCCTAAGTTGGATTTGCTAAAAAAACGAAATGAAGAGTACGACAGCCATTTTGTTTATCGTCTTGGATTGGACATGATATAGAATGACACAATAATATTTAAACGTACCTACTAGATTTCTTTTTTTAAGATATCCGTCTGTAAGACACTTAACAAATATTATTACTTCATTTGCTAATGTATACCTTTATCTCAAAATGTGATTGTTACGTAAACAGAACAAAAAGGAGCTTACCTTCTAGATAATATAGCTTTCTAAATGTGAAATAATTATTAAAATCCATCGAATAGTTACTGAGTTGGTGTATTACAAACAACATAACATACATACATAACATCACTCTCATAATCCCCGAAGGGGTAGGCAGAGTCAAAAAGGCAGCAGGCCCCTTTAAGCACATTCAGCCAGAAATAAAACTGGACTGGGCTAGATGGAAAATTGTGAAAAAGTGGTGACAAGTGGCTACCCTGTCGCCCACACAATCACATAATGAAAACCTGATACACCATTAGCAGCACATTTAACATGTCGTAGAAGACGACTCTTCTACGACATGCTAGGCAAGAACCACATATGGCACATTATTTTTAAGTCTCAGACCAAAATGGGACAACGGGCTTGGTGAGATGGAAAAATGTGAAACTAGGTAGTGACAAGTGGCTAGCTCGAACAAAACTAACGTAAATTGATGTTTTGCAACAAAAAAATCGAATAAACAGTTTTCTTCTTTATAATGCAAGTTCAATAAATAACTGTTGCAACGTAAATAATTACAAGACAGAACCTAACCAAGTGAGTTACAGCAAAAATCCATTTCACTCAACTCCGCTGAACGGAAACGTATGAAAGAATTTATATCATTGAAAACCCACTACGAAATAGCTGGAACGGCGAGCGCATCTCACATAAATATTAGAGGGCGGTGTACATTTCTATTTTCTCCGAACGATGTAAGATAAATCGTCCATCTTAGATGAAAGCCCCTATATCTCGAAGCAGCAGTTTGCCAATAAATTCAAAATCAATCTAAATTGCGGACTTCAAGTTGGGGCTTGGGCGCGGCGGACGCGTGTACTTGAGGGATTCTGTTTTCTTCGGTTGTTTCTTCTTTACATATAAAAGGATTTGTTCAGAGGTGATGTCAGAAATAATACTCAATGGTGTAGTAATAACTTTTTAATTTCACAGACGTATTCACTCAGCTAATGTCGACTGTCTTTCAAATATCGCTGACCGATAACGGGCGCGTTCCGAATCCATACTTTAAAAATATGTTTATTTAAATTTTATGATATTACAATACAATTAATAAGATTAGTGTTATTTTTGCTAATAAATAATAAACAAATGCTTACACATAGTATAAAACAAAATCGCCGCTTCTATCTGTTCGCTTAAATCTTTTTAAACTACGCAAGGGATGTTGATGCAGTTATCACCAATAGTAGTCCGATGTTGGTCTGGGGCTTGAATGTGTTAACTGCGTTTCTTGCCTAGCATGTCGTAAAAGGCGACTAATGGTATATGGGGTTTATGTAGGCGACGATCTAGCCACTTGTCACTACTTTTTCACAATTTTTCAATTTCAGCCCAGTTGTGGTTTTGGCTGAATGTGGTTAAAGGATTATGGGCGATTTGCTATGTATTTATGTATCAGCAATAGATAGAGTGATTCAAGAGGAAGTTTTTTAAGCATAGTTTCATATTATTTTATACTCGTAAGAAGCCGGGGTCGGGTAGCTAGTAGATGGCAAAAGATGGAATACTCAGTTCGGTGTTAAGAATAGTCTGGTCACAAAACTTGTTTCTTTGTTGGAGGCCACTTAATATTTCGTTCTTTTGGACACTATTTCGCCCCCTTAAAGGTTGCAATTTAAAAAAAAACTGCATCTTTCTATACATTTACAGTTTTATTGACTTCTTTTATTAGTTTTGAACTGTGTTCGATTACCTAAAAAAATGCTTAAAACAACATTTTTGAGTTTGTCTATCTATAATAATAATTCATACCATTTGTAATATAATTTTACAAGCTTAAGAGCTTAATTTAAAGCCAGATTAATTAGCTTTTTGATTAAATTAATACCTAGCTAAAGATATAAAAGTTTCAGCTTGAAATCAAGCCCCAGCTTTATAGGTACATTCGAGGTTATAAATCGCACTGAAAAACTTTTGAATAAAAATTGAATGTTATATATCAGTTATGTCATGAAGATTGAATACATTATGAAAGTAAGAAGATTTTGTTTTTTACCTACATGTATAACATTAAGTCTTCATTTTGTTATCAATCTTTTTGCATATTAAAACATTTAATTTAATTTCATAATATCGACCCTCCTATAAATTATTTTAAGTTACGTTTTTATCTGACAAAAATATCACTTAAGCTGTTTTCTCAGCTGACTGTACCTATTAACTCTCATCTGCCTTACCATGCAATTTATTTGTTTTCACCCGCCCATCTCCTGCGTGACAGAGACAGAAGACATATTAAACGCGCCCTAAAAGGCCTCGATGGTCCATTACTGGGCCGAGTTACAGCAAATGTGCTGTTACAAATTAAGGCAAAGTAACTTATATCATTATACGTACTATATGTAATGGTATTAGTTATTTGGTTAGGCGACGACTTGGTCTCATTCGATGCGGTCGGGAAGTGACGTTCTAAATTATCTGGCGACGGCTTTTGATAGTGGGCTCCTTTCAGATAGTTTGTAGGGAGCCATGTTTGTGTTAGTGTTGCGTGAATGTGTATGTAGTATATAATTATATAGTATAAATGTGTATGTAGCATATAGTTAATAGTATATAATTTAATCACGCGATTGTATGTTGATAATGAAAATGGAGCGGTGGTAGCTCAATGGTAAGGACACGCGCCTCTTAACCGAGGAGTGCGGGTTCAAACCCCGGCATGTACCTCTAGATTTTAAAAGATCTATGTACATATTTATACCACTAGCTCGACGGTGAGGGAAAACATCGTGATGAAACCTACAAATTCAAACAACTTTGAATTTGTAACCATGATCCAAAAATTGACTGGTTCCCCTATCTTAGGGTTACGAAGGTCAGATCGGCAGTCGCTTCAATGTAATTACCAGACTCGCTAAATCCTGGATCATGGTCTAAGCGGACCCCGTCTAAGCACGGGACATAACGCTAGGAAGATGATGATTGTATGTTGATAATATTCTTACTTATTTTCGAGCCATAATAGGCCACTCAAAGTGTAATAAGTCAAAAACCGAGGTACGATGAGATACGAATGTGTCATTGTATTTTCTTAGTGTTTAAATCACATGTTTTTTATTTGCAACAATAGTAGAATCTACAATGCATTTGTTTTGTGGGAAGTTTCAATTGGGAAATTATGATTTTTTTTATTCTAACTATCTTAAAAACTTAAAAATGTGACAAGAATTCATTTCTCAGTTACTCAAAACGCCTGCTCTCATCGAGATATCTCGTTACGACGTTTGCGTAATAAGTAACAGCTCCAAAAATATCCGTTATTACGTTATTTTCCCCCGGAAAATAAATCAATCATAAGGAAAACAATGCCTTGAGGCTTTTTCAGCGGAGCCGTTCGACGAAGCATTAGTGTTCACGTCAAAGTGATGGCTTCTCGCGTCACTCGTCAGGACCACGCTCCTAATGTATTTCTCGTTTCGTTGCGAACGTTGCGTCATAACTTTTTTCTTGTGACGGGACGGTGAATGAGCACAAAGCTGGTCTGAACTTGAGTAGTATATTGCTCTTGGCAAAAGGGAATAGGCATGAAAAACATTTTTGCCGTTTAACGTGCTTAACAGGAAATGTATAAAAATGGAATTACACTGAAAAAGAGAAGCAAAGTTAATCGAAAGAATAAGATGTATCTCTGACGATGTATGTATCTCTGACGGAAATGGTTTTTACGGAAAGTAAATACATACAATCACGACCAATAGGATTATAGGAATACACCTAAAATTACAATTAGCAGTAAGAATCTTTAATCATTTTGGCTAGAAATAAAATTGAGCTAGGCTAGAGGACATTTTGTGAAAAAAACTAAAAATACTTATTTTCATAAATAGTAGTAGGTACACAAAGCCCTTAGTGCTCATATACTATGTGTGTAGTACCTATAGTATAATTTGTTTAATATAAGTTATTCTGAATTTCGAATTTCTTGATCCACTGATTTTGATATTATGCATGTAATGGTTCATATAACGTCTTGCGTGAAGGCATTACCACGCACTTTGTGTCAACGTGACGAGCGTCTTAATGATCACGTCACGTCATTCCAACTCCGCGGGAACATGTTACTTGTTCTTCCTGATTATGAGGCATTTATTGCAAGGCGCTTATTAGATTACATAATCTTAATCGTCAAGTTTAAATGTCATTCTCACTTAATTTTGGTTTGGTAATAACATTGTAGATTATATTACTTAGTGACTACATTACCTATGTTATTTTGGATTTAATCAGTTATTTACTTTATTTTAAAGTAATAATAAAAGTAAAAATTTAATTTAAGGAATTACAACAACATTCTTTACTCCACAAATAATGAAAAAAATATTGAAAGATTTTTGTGCGTTAGTCTAGCTATTAAAAACAAAATGGGTTATCTTAAATTAAACAGAAAATTCGTTTTATAAATCTAGATAGGAGGTAAAAAAAAATTTCTTAAAATGTGACAGAATTTTTCCTTCTGTAAGTCATATTTTAAGACGACCTTGCATTTTGGACAAACAATCCGCCCTTACAAACGCATTAGTCCGCGTTTCACGTCAAAGTGACGAGCGCCCTAATGAATCACGCTGTGTCACTACGTCTTTGCGGGAGACGGGAACGTTCAAAACATATTACTTATTCCTTGTGATCATCAGTATAAGCATTTTCAAAGAAATTAAACGGCCGAACTCTGATAAATGGGACGAAACGGTTTTTGAGTGTGTTTTATTTATCTTAACGAGTTTAAGATTTGCTGTTTCCTGTGGACCTGTCTATAAATTGTTCTCTTTAAGCTATAGATAAATATTATTTTCATATAGAAACACAAAAACGAGCAATTTATTTAACAATTATGCATCTAATCCAACTCGATTTTATTTAACTAACTAAACTTCACGCCACTTCCCTAGCGGGGTAGGCAGAGAGAACCGAACGCCATATGGTACGATCCTTACACACCTCACTCGTCTCTTCAACATTCATGACTCTTTACATAACAGCTCTACGGTTTTTATGACATTCATCACTTTCTGTTAATACACGACCAATTTTTTATCTAAATTTAGTTTAAGGATTTTATGGCTCATGAACTCAATAGGCAGAGGCCTACTCCTTCAGGAACTGCTATGTGATGTTGCTTGAACAACTAACATTTAAATATTCCTTTTTTCAGTTATATAATAATGTATACTACTATTCTTTCGCCGCATCTTTGCTCGTGTTGTTGTTACCTTTTTTATGGTTATATTTATTGAATAAACGGTATTCTATATCCTTTTCTAATAAATCTGCCTACGTATATACTAAAATATATGACGATAGATATAGATATAAAGATAGAAGCCGCGGAAGGCCCAGGCTCACCTATCACGACCAGATTGGTAGTGTATTAACAGAAGGTGATCTTAGGAGTCATAAAAACCGTAGAGCTTGTATGAAAAGGATCATGAATGTTGAAGAGGCGAGTGAGGTGTGTAACGATAGTGCCATATGGCGTTCGGTTCTCTCTGCCTATCCCACTAGGGCAGTGGCGTGAAGTTTAGTTAGTTAGTTAGTTATATGACGACTTAAGTAATTTAGACGTAAAGAAGTAACAAACAACCTGTAAATGCGAAAATTTTAATGTTAGTTATCAGGATTAGTTATATTACTAAGCAGAAATGAAAGAATATCGTCCATTTCATCCCTGAATGAAAATAACAGGACACGCCCTCCAGATCCGGGAATCCGTTGATTACTAAGCGTTTATTGTGAAGCGTATTTGTACAATGATACTAACAATGTTAATTAATGTTGCTCCGTTGAAATTAATTTTGCGACTTTTAATAATAACTCACTTGTTCGAGTCAGGAGCATTTGTGTAAAAAACAAATTATATCCTCTGATTTTAAGGCTGCGTTAAGACGGGGACATTTTTTTAATTAATGTCTTCACGTTTTTTTGCTATTTATAAATCTGGTCTTGGCAGTTTTATTACTTATGAGAAAAAAAAAAATGTTTGATATTAAAAAAGCAAGGGAAATTTAATAGGAATGATGATTGCATTAAAACTATAAATCTATTTAGTCCGTAAGTTAGATTATAAAAAAATACTAGACACATATTTTTCGCTTTCTCAAATTGACAAAAAATCACTAAGATAAAGAGCATCAACGTTTTGGAGTGGGGGCTTGCGACGTCACTATTTTGTAAAAAAATTTATGAAAGCGTGACGTCACGCGCAACTTGAATGCATTGTTTCTTCGCCAATGTTTTTTTGACAAATAAAAAAAATGAATACGTGTTCAATATATATTTTTTAAATCAATCTGACGGACTAAACATAATTATTTTGTCACCTTGCCTATTGTGGATGGTTTTTTAATATACATGAGGAAACCGATAAATTCAAATCATTATGCATGTATTTATAACGAAATAAAGATTCAAATTTTCTGAAAATTAAGGTGTCTATTGCTTCCATGTAAACTTAGCCTAGCAAAGAAATAAACAAACACTAGTATGATGACGATCTCCTTTTTGCTGGATTTGACTTCCAATAACAATTTGATAAATTGCTAGGAATTCCGATGATTTTTACATAAAAACTCAAATATGTACTGCAAGGCTTCAATTTTTACTCATACATACATACATACATACATAGACACATACATTACATTACGCCTACAATCCCCGAAGGGGTAGGCAGATTCAAAGGGGTGATTCAAAGGCCCCTTTAGCCACATTCACACAAAAATAAAACGGGTCTGGGTCAGATGGTGACAAGTGGCTAGCTTGTTTATATATATAGCAAGTTTTTATATATAGCCCAGCAAGAAACATAGTTGGCACATTATTTTTAAGTCCCAGACCAACATGGGACATTTCAGTTATGGGGAGTAAATAAGAAGCCAGAATTGTTAAGAAACCAATTAGTCCTTTAAGAAAGAAAAATTTATAGGATTGCGTTAACGAATTTAGTCGTAACTTCAAAGTGTGAGTTCTGAAAAAGAAACGTTATTCTATTTTCGGCAAGATTAAAAACAAATGTTGCTCCAGAATAAGACAGGGGATCCCTTTCAGTCAATTCAATTAAAAAAGGGCTCTATTGCTTCCATTGTGCTCGTGCCTCTTTGAACATTTGCATAAATATTGCTAGAAAAAAAATCTCCTTTAAACCATATAAAATTCAGCTCACGGATTCCGCGAATTTGCAAATATAATTCGCATAATAACAACATTTCTGAGCCGAACATTTTATTCCGATTGGCTGGGGTTTTACCATATTGTTGCAGTGAGAAAAAGGTATCATTTATATTTTAGTACAGAGGTAATTGATAGTCGAGGCACGTAGGGAGCCGAGCCTATCTTTGAGCTTGAGTGACGGAAATACTGCGTGACGTCAGAGGTTTGGCTTTTGAAGCGATGAGTTGCGTGTTAAAGAGGTCAAAATAGAGTTTTTAATTAATTAAAAAGGTAAACACTTTTTCTGACTGTTTGCAAGCAAAGATGTATTTGTTGAGCACTTTTTAGTAAGAAATTTATTTTTTATTTTTTATGGAGGTTGCACGCAAATTATTTCCTTTTTACTTTAGAAGAAGTTTATTGTAATTGAAATGCTAATTCAACTGTCTGTCCTTCTATCAGTTGGCTATGTTTTCACTGAGAGTGATCGAATTTTACGAAAAGTTTGAGTCCTAACATAAAACATATAATATTTTTGATCCTGAAAAATTTTAAGATTCGTGAGGCGCATGATTTCAGACCTATTAATTCGCAAGCAAAGCTACAGACAAAAGCTAGTTTCAGCCCAAAGTTAATTTGAAAAGCCTATAAGGTAAGTGTCTTAGGTACAGGTCACTGTCGTATAGACAGTGGAGGCTTTGTAATAAGATCCTGTCAGAATTCATTATTTGCATACGGAACCCAAAAAAACAATGCCACGTCCAAAATACAAGCCATAAAATTGTTTTGTCGCCAAACACAGAACAATATCGCGGCGTCGTCGGACATCCCCCGCCGGTAAAAAACAACAAAGTTCAAGGACAAAAAATAGGGCAGCTAAGTGATGGATGATGAGACATGATGTGGGGGGGGATGTGGGGGGGATGTGAGGAGGAAATTTGAAACTTTCCCCCCGAACCGTAAACAGAAACGTTAACCTTTTATCTGTGCTCGGTGAAAAGCTAAAATAGTTTTTTTTTATGGCGACATCAAATCATTTCGTTGTTATGTTTTTTTTCGGCGTTTTGTTTGCAGTTACAAAGTGAAATAAGAGCGCCCGACCGACTTTTAAATGCGCGTTACGATTGCGTAAAGAATGCTTAGCTAAAAACCAGGAGGTCCCGTATTCGAATCCCGGATAGGCCAAAAGATTTTTGGCTGGATATTTTAATATCATCATCTTCCTAGCGTTATGTCCCGTGCTTAGACGGGATCCGCTAGAACATGATCCAGGATTGAGCGAGTCTGGTTATAACGTTGAAGTGACTACCAATCTGACCTTTGTAATCCTTAGACTACTTTAGCACTAGACAATTTTTGGATCATATGTACACATCCATAGCTGTTGGTATGTACAAGTTTCATCACGAAATTTTCCCTCACCGCTGAGCTTATGGTATAAAAACGTACATTGATTTGAAAAATCCAGAGGTCTGGATTCGAACCCCTCGGTTAAGAAGCGCGTGTCCTTACCATTGAGCTACCACCGCTCCTAGATATTTCAATAATACAGATAAATAAAATTCTAATTACTCCTTGTCAATCATACTATCAGACACCAATTAAATTATCACCCAAAACACATTCTCTATTCATACGTAACTAGTGACTTACCCCGACTTCACACGGGCAACAGAGTATTGTCCGCTTAAACCTTCTCATGAATCACTCCGTCCATTGGTCAAGCCGTATGAAAGTCCATTCAGTTAGCGCTTATCGCATTCAGACAGACGGCAGTAGGGTTTTGTTTTATACTATGAAGTTATACAGGGAAGAATCGTTATAATGTAACAAACATATAATGATGTTAGTACATTTTTTTTATAACATCACTCCCGTAATCCCCGAAGAAGTACTCGGTAGTCAGATATTCAGTTATGAGTGTTATAATTGAACGGCTCGATGGCGCATTCGTATTCGCATTCGTAGTGACCCTGCCCAATGCGCCAAGAGTTGTGGGTCCGATCCCCACCCAGGACAAACATTTTGTATGAGGAATACTTGTGTTTTTTCTATGACTGGGTGTTAATATCCAATATTTAAGTATATATTTGAAATACCACTGTTGATTCTGTTATCCGTAACACAAGTGCTTAAGCTACTTATCTATGAGACAGATCAATGTATGTGATGTAGTCGGATATTTATTATTAACTAGCTGTACCAGCGGTGTCACCCGCATTTATGGTTAAATTATAAAGACTATTTCCGTCATACATGATTTCTATGTAACTTTAACCATTAAGACTGCACACGCGACGGAAGCTTAAAAAATGGAGTAACTTCTCCCGTTTTCCCAACATTTTCCTTTACTACTCTGCTCATATTGATTGTAGCGTGATGAAAAGTATACTATAACCTGCCCAGGAGTATGAAGAATAAATGTACCAAGTTTCGTTAAAATCCGTCGAGTAGTTTTTGTTTCTATAAGGAACATACAGACAGACAGACAGACAGACAGACAAAAATTTTACTGATTGCATTTTTGGCATCAGTATCGATCACTAATCACCCCTTGATAGTTATTTTGAAAATATATTTCATGTACAGCATTGACCTCTCTACAGATTTATTATAAGTATAGATTATAATCCGCTAATACTAGACAGTAAAGTTAAATCCACATTATAATCTTTTAGCATAAGCTTATATTGAACTTAACATTTTGATAATATTCAAAATCAGTAAAAGAGCTCAATGGTAAGGACAAGAGCTCCATGACCGAGGGGTGCGGGTTCAAACACGATCACGTACCTCTAGATCTTTCAAATCTATGTACGTTTATATCACTAGCTCGGCGGTGAAAACATCGTGATAAAACCTGCAAATTCAAACAAATTTTAATTTGTAACCTTGATCTAAAAAAATTACCCCATCTTAAGGGTTACGAAGGCAGTCGCTTCAATGTATAATGTAGTATACCAGACTCGCTAAATCCTGGATCACGGTCTAAGCGGACCCCGACTAAGCACGGCACATAACGCTAGGAAGATGATGACATAAAATTAGAAAAAAATTATTTCCAAGTTCGAATTATGTTATCCATTATAATTGCTATATGTTTATAAGCTTGAAGCTCTTAAGCTGACTTGAACCGTTTTATCGCATGTAAGTTACGGTTCATAAAAATATCCCCATTCATTATACGATGTAACTTCGCAAATGTTCGTCCACCATATAAACTTCTCTTCGGTTAATGAATTAAAGGCTTCATTTGATACATGACAGTTTCCCAAAATATTTGGATCATGCTTGTTTTTAGTACACCAATAATCCGATACCATGGTTGTGCCAAAAATTTCAGTTACGACTCGTAATAATATTTCCATCTATTTTATGATTTAACTTTACCGAAAATTCATCCGTCGTATAAAATTCTCGGCTACCAGTAAATATTTCCAAGGAAGCATGAAAACTTTAAACATAATTTTCCTAGTTTTTAATCCTGAAATTCTTAAGCACCTGAACGGGTAATAATCTAAGTGAGAACTAAGTTTAAGGCCGCAAACGGTCCGAGTTGAGAAACAACTGGTGAGGGTGAGGTTTTAGCAGCCGCGGTTTTTATGATGTCGATGTTTTTTATTTTAAAATTGATTGATACGTATGTATCAATAAATTTTTAATTAATATCGTGATACTATGTCTATAGTATCACGCCCATAATCCCTGAAGGGGTAGGCAGAGTCAAATGGGCAGCAGCCCCCTTTAACCATATTCAGTCAAAATTAAAGCTGAGCTGGGTTAGATGGTAAGTTGTGAAAAAGCAGTGACAAGCGGCTAATCTGTCGCCTACACAATCACACACCCAAAACCCGATATACCATTAGTCGCCATTTACGACATGCTAGGCAAGAACCACAATTGGCATATTCCTTTTAAGTCCGAGACCAACATGGGACAGTGGTCCCATGTTGGTATGGCCCATGGTAAATGGATGGCTGGGTTGGATGGAAAACTGTTAAAGGTATGAAAAGTAGCTAGCTCGTCGCCTACTCAGTCACATACCCAAAAGCCCGTAAACCATTAGTCGCCTTTTACGATATGCTAGATAGGAACCACAGTTGGCACATTCTCAAGTCCCAGACCAACATGAATTGATAATATTTTTAATAACTTAAAAAATGTTATGCCATATACAATACAACTGCTATATGTACATATATTTAAGATATAAAATAATGGATTCGAAATTATATTCGCGAAATTCGGTGTCATAATTTAGACATTACCCATTTTAGTATTCGGCTGATACGCTACCAATAAATTGATACTACTATTTTAGGCTTAGATTGCAATTTGGATTCTGAAATCCAATCAGAAAAACTAAACAGAATAAAAAAAATTGTATTTCAATATTTTTTCTCGGAAATTTTATATTTTAATGATCTACCGCTACTTTTAGTCAGAAAAAAAATAACATAGAAAATGTACTAACTAAACTTCACGCCACTTCCCTAGCGGGGTAGGCAGAGAGAACCGAACGCCATATGACACGATCCTTACACACTCGCCTCTTCGACATTCATGATTCTTGTCATACAAGCTCTACGGTTTTATGACTCCTAACATCACCTTTGCTAATACACGATCAATCTTGTAGAAACTATTGTAATAACAATAACATAGAACCTGTTGTAAATATTGCCTTTTAACTACCTCTATTTTGATAATCATAGCAGTTAGTCAGTCAACAGCTTTTTTGTTTATTTTGTTAATATAATCGTCTAACAGAACCAGAAGCAGCAAATGCATGACATAACATTACTCGAAATTCGAAACGCGAAAAATTAAGCATACCTCTTCCGCATATCTTCATTAACTTATACCTACTAATCTATGTTTATATAAAATTCCAACAAAAATCTTTTCATTCCTAATAAAGTAACAGAGGAAGGCAGTTAAAAATTTATCTCCGCTTAAAATCTCCGCTGGGGAGCCTGGACGAGGTGAAGTTGGCCCGTTAGCGGTCGAGACGAAGTCGCCTTTCACTCAGCTCATTAGTTCAGGTGGAGCTTTCGTTTGAGCTTCAGGCTGGAGTATGTTGGTAATTTGAACTAGTCAACAGGCGATTTAGGCGACAGGTTAGCCGCTTGTCACTGCTTTTTCACAATTTTCCATCTAACCCAGCCCAGCTTTATTCAGGCTGAATGTGGTTGAAGGGGCATGCTGCCCCTTTGACTCTGCCTACCCCTTCGGGGATTATGGGCGTGATGTTATGTATTATTATGTATGTTGAACTAGTCACGTTAGTGGACCAGCTCGCCTGGATTCGGTCGTGATGAACTTGTGTTTAAATAACAAGATGATGCTCATCCATGTAATACCGGTTGCATTTATGGTATAACTATAACAAAAAAATGTAATTAAAAAGAAGAATATAAAATAGAATAAAAGAAGAATAAAAAAATAATAATAAGTTGTAATTAACACGCCTTACGTGTATTGTGACCTGAATGTGTCTTAATTTGTGATACATAATTAAAATAGAGTTGCATGCTCAGACCAATAAAAGAGAAAGACAGAACCATCCCATACTACGCGGTAAAGCTTCAGTAAGTGACAGCGCACGTCGTTAATTTGGTGTTAAGAAAAAAATAAAATATGCCGTCCTGTGTTGTTAAATGGTGAAGGCGAAATGGCGGGCGGTCGGCTTTCTATGGCCCTATCGGCTTCCTATTGGTTGCTTCACCACGTAGTATGGGATGGTTCTGTCTTTCTTTTTTTATTGGTCTGAGGTTGTACGAATTTATTATTACATTAAAAAGGAATCTAGAGTACACAAACCTTATTTTATTAATGATTTATTTGCACACCATATAACATATACAAAAATTTACAAGGAATTTTTTTTTCTTCCCAATAAGAATAATATGGTGGGTTGATACCTCAACTAGGAAAGGTTCCTGTGTCTCAGGTTATCAACCCTCCAAAAAAAACAAAACAAAACGCAAAAATAACGAGGCATTTCTTTTATCTGAGAAACAGTTTCTTAAATCCATGAGTCGGTAACAAATGACTATGTTTATTATACACAGATCATAGTCTCTAAGCGACCTGTCAAATATCAAAACAATAAAATACAGCCAACTATCACAAGCAAAAGCAGTTTATTAAATGTTTAATACTAAGCTAAGCAGCACATTCCACCATCATATTAATTTGAAGAGTAATTACATTTTAAAGATGACATTTTTAAAAAGAAAACCCATTAAGTCCGGTGATTATTATTTCGTCTTAATTTTCCCGGCAATATTCCAGCGTCCTGTCTAATTTTCATTTTCTGAAATGGCGCCATTAAAAATAGTCCGTCGACCGTCGCTTCCCAATATAGCAATTTTTATCAATAGGAAAGCTTCTGGAAATTCAATTACTGATCCAATAAAGTTGTCAAATATCAACACGGGGTGGGGGATGATCGACGGGCGTGAGGGCATTTTTTAAAGGAAACACTTTCCGGGATCCGAGGTGGAATGGTGGGATGGTGGGACGGCAACTACAATATTGGACATGTCCAGGTTTGAACAAGCCGGTGTTGGTCATTCCAAGTGCACATTCTAATTTTTGCTATTCCGATTCCATTCCATTCCGATTACGCATGCATTTCACCATTCTGCAAATAATCCGCCATTAGGCGGGAATTTCGCTAATACGCGTGTATGCCATCAGGCAAATCCTCAAAGTGCGATAGTTAGTACAAGCAACAAACCTATGTTATAGAAGTGCAGTAAATCTAATATTGATTTAAAATAATAGCCATCCAACCCAGCCAACTGTCCCATGTTGGTCTAGGACTTAAAAAGAATATGCCGACTGTGGTACTTGCCTAGCATGTCGTATAAGGCGTCTAATGGTATCGGGTTTTGGGTGTGTGATTGTTAGGCGACAGGTTAGCCGCTTGTCACTGCTTTTTTACAATTTTCCATCTAACCCAGCCCAGCTTTATTCAGGCTGAATGTGGTTGAAGGGGCATGCTGCCCCTTTGACTCTGCCTACCCCTTCGGGGATTATGGGCGTGATGTTATGTATTATTATGTATGTTGAACTAGTCACGTTAGTGGACCAGCTCGCCTGGATTCGGTCGTGATGAACATGTGTTTAAATAACAAGATGATGCTCATCCATGTAATACCGGTTGCATTTATGGTATAACTATAACAAAAAAATGTAATTAAAAAGAAGAATATAAAATAGAATAAAAGAAGAATAAAAAAATAATAATAAGTTGTAATTAACACGCCTTACGTGTATTGTGACCTGAATGTGTCTTAATTTGTGATACATAATTAAAATAGAGTTGCATGCTCAGACCAATAAAAGAGAAAGACAGAACCATCCCATACTACGCGGTAAAGCTTCAGTAAGTGACAGCGCACGTCGTTAATTTGGTGTTAAGAAAAAAATAAAATATGCCGTCCTGTGTTGTTAAATGGTGAAGGCGAAATGGCGGGCGGTCGGCTTTCTATGGCCCTATCGGCTTCCTATTGGTTGCTTCACCACGTAGTATGGGATGGTTCTGTCTTTCTTTTTTTATTGGTCTGAGGTTGTACGAATTTATTATTACATTAAAAAGGAATCTAGAGTACACAAACCTTATTTTATTAATGATTTATTTGCACACCATATAACATATACAAAAATTTACAAGGAATTTTTTTTTCTTCCCAATAAGAATAATATGGTGGGTTGATACCTCAACTAGGATCTAACCCAGCCCGGCTTTATTTTTGGCTGAATGTGGTTGAAGGGGCATGCTGCCCCTTTGACTCGTAACGTTATGTATATATGCACGATAAAAATCTGTACATTAAATATTTTTATTTTTTATACATAAAATAATCAGCTGCCTGTTTTAAAAGTGCATCGAATGCGACTTTAACGCCAATACACATCTAGATAATATTGCATAACCGTTATTAGTCGCTCTATGGAACTATCTATGCAGAGGGAGTATCGAACAGGTTAAAGCCAAGTGTCGGGTTCAAGAGGTACTCCAATTAATATTCAATTAATAGGAATTCAGCGATCAGAGTACAACATAGTAATATCATCTTGCTTATCTCTCTACTGGAACTATGGGGGAACGAGGAGTGGAAGACATCAGTATTTTCTGTAAGGGTTTGATTACGGAGTATTTCTGTGGTCTGTGGGTTTGATAGTAGGGTTATAGAATTACACCTATATTAAAGTTGGGTTGGGTTATATGGAAACTGTAAAAAGTCAGTGACAAATGTAATTAGGATTCAAAAATAAAATAGAAAAGGATTCTCTATTTCACCAGTACAGAACCTTTCCTTAAGGCTTAATCGCACTTGACCAGTTTTAAAGGAAACATTTTGCCTGTCCAAGTTTCGGGTGGGAAACTTTTCTTATTTAACGCACGCGTCGATTACGTCAACCGCCGAATATTTCGGCTTTCGGCTTTCGGCACCTTCCGCCGGATAATTAGCTTCGCTTTATTTTGGACCAATTCCGTCGTCTTGGCCCGATTGTTTATGTCAAACGGCGATGTTGAGTTTCTGCATCAAAGGAAATTGTGAAATTTAATGATATTTAAGGACTTGTTTTGGAATCTTCAGCTATATATGTATTATCTTGAAATAGATATATTAAGAACGTTATTATATATTTACAGTCTACCAGCTTCTTTAAATATTGACATTATTTTTTCTTGAGTCTAACGATTAATGCTGACCTAATAATATCAATACAACATTTGATTTTCTACCCTCAAAGAATATTAGGATAAACATAAAATGATTGCGACGTGCTTTCCAATGCACATAAAAGCCAGAACACTCTATTTTTGGTTACCCATCAAAGTTCACTCATACAAAAGTAGCTTGACTTTCAAAATTGATATCAACCGCACTCGGTTTCACCCCCACTTTTCGTTAACAAAGCGCAATACATACCGGCCTAATGGCTCTAATGATCGCAACGGCCATCCAGATATTATGTTAAGCGTCTGGTTAATTACCAGGGGGGTGGGGGGGATTAGTGCGAGTTCACAAGTTAGCCGGCGGATTGAATGTGGGCGGGTAGTAATTTGTGTAATTCTCTATTGGGAATATTAGCGTTGTCGGACTTATGTTATCGTGAAGACATCATCAAATATTCGGACTATTGTGTTCATGTTAGATTATCGCATCAGTTTAATTAAGATATCAAGTTCAAATCCTAGGATTGAATAGGGATGTTGACTGGCAAGTCAATTGAGATACTTTTTAAGAGCTCTCAAAAGGCAATCGCTTCTAATATTTTATATGGGCTTGTCAACATATGACGTTACTAGTTTGTATAGTCAACTGACTTAATACTAAGCAGTTTTTGTAAAAATTAAAAATCGTAGACTCAAAATCAATAAGGCTTTTCAACATACTGCGATACTTTCTTTTTCAGAATTGCTATTTAAAAATTAAATATAAAGGGTGTCAACATCCCTATTTCAAGTAATGCTAACAGGTCATAACGACCGAGTTTTGGTAGCTCAATGCTAAGAACACGTACTGGTTCGAGCCCAGACACGTGTCTCTGGGAAAACACGGGACTTAGCGCTAGTAACATAGAAATAATGCTAACAGGTCACACTAGAATTAAGATAGAAGAAAAAATAAATTATAATATAAGGGCTCATAAACTAACCATGATCCAAAAATTGTCTGGTTCCCCTATCTAAGGGTTACGAAGGTCAGATCAGCAATTGCTTCATTGTAATGACCAGACTCGCTAAATCCTGGATCATGGTCTAAGCGGACCCCGTCTAAGCACGGGACATAACGCTAGGAAGATGATAAGGGCTCATAAACTTTCACACAAAGCATTCAATTTCATAAACGGCAGTTAAAAGGTACCTTCATGCTGGCAATCAACCAATGTGCAGTAACGTCCCCCTACCGATGCCTCTACAGGATTGCGCTAACTCAATCCACCACGCTGTATTTGTTAACTAACTAAACTTTACGCCACTGATCTAGCGGAATAGGCAGAGATAACTCATTTCTTTAAATGTATAAGCGCACAGTGCACTACGCAAGTCACTAGGTAAGACACGAATTAGCTTACAATTTTGCTGTGTTTGTGTGTATAAATAGTCAATATACAAAAAAAAAACAAATAATACTACCACCGGTTCGTAAGGTAGATTCTATCAAGAAGAAACCGGCAAGAAACTCGATAGTTACTCTTTTAAATGCCAATTACACATTTTGTAAACTTAATTAATCTACACTTGACTTGACTGGCCCGTTGGTCGAGTGGTCAGAGACCCTGGCCACGAAACCAAGGGTCGCGGGTCCGAATCCCGCTAGGGGCAAATGTTTCGTGTGATGAACATGGACATTTGTACTCGAGTCATGGATGTTTATAAACGTATTTAAGTATGTCTATCCGTTCACCTAGTATCCATAGCACAAGCATAAGCTTAGTTTGGGACTAGGGAATTGGTGTGTCAGTCTGAAGAATTTATTATTATTACTTAAGACTAGATATCACTGCAGATGAACAATTCATTATGAAGTTATTCTTCGGTCTTGTAATAGCCCTTACTCATTAAAAATGATTAAATACATAATTTGAATCTATGTTAGGTTAATGTTGACTGGCTCGATGGCTCATTCGGTAGTGACCCTGCCTCATGCGCCAAGAGTTGTGGGTTCGATCCCCATCCAGGACAAACATTCGTATGATGAATACTTATGTTTGTTCTTATCTGAGTGTTAATATTGAATATTTAAGTATATATTTGTAATACCACTGTTGGTTCTGATATCCGTAACACAAGTGCTTAAGCTACTTACCTCGGAGTCAGATCAATGTATGTGATGTAGTCTGATATTTATTTATATATTTATATTTATAATGTTAAAATACTTTGTGGTATGTAGTTCATTGAACATTTTAGTACTTAAACCTATAAAGTAGAGTCTATGATTTGGACCAGCAAGTTTCTGTTACCGCAAATCTCTTGGCTGAGTCACAAGACCCCGTCACACGGCAGCAATTATTCCCCCCACAACAAAGCGCTATAAACAGCCCCAACAATCACATCACACCAGCATTTACGGGCTGCCTCATTACGGCAGTAAAACACGAGAAAACTTTACGAGCGATCAAAAATTCAACGCGGAATCCTTTAACATCAAAAGCCACTTATTTTTCCGAGTCTCGTTCCTTGTCTTCTGTTTAATTGGGCAACAGACTGCCCGATAAAAGTTCCCGGATGTCCGGCGCCGGACGCTGGCCCGGGCACTCCGAATTTTATTATGAAGAGAAAAAAAGACCGTCAAAATATAAGGAATCTCGTTATGGGCTCAAAGGTAGATGTCTTATTGAATCTGGCGTCACTTCGAGGAAGTACGGCTTATGATTGGGGAATCTACTTATGGGATTTTTTTTAAAAAGAACGGGAAGTAACGGAGTAGACTGAGGTCTTTGGTCTAAAAAAGTAGTCTATCTATGTTATAAGCAGTATAGTAGATAAATTGCTTCGAGGAGTTTGCAAGAAAAAAAAATTCATCACTTTGAAAAAAACGCTTATGGTTGTGCACTCATGGGTGCGAATGAAATATGTATTGATAGATGCATTGTAATATACTCTTTTTTTTCCAAGTTTGTTAAAATTTAAAGTTTCTATAGATTTTGTTTTTAAGGATTCATTTGTAAAGTGCGGACTTTAACAGAATAAATGATAGCTAGAGATTTTGGATTCTTCGTAATATACTTATATCAATCTGTACAATACAATACAAACATCATCGTCTTCCTAACGTTATGTCCCATGTTTTTAGACGGGGTCCGCTTAGATCATGATCCAGGATTTAGCGAGTCTGGTAATTACATTGAAGCGACTGCCGGTCTGACCTTCGTAACCCTAAGATAGGGGAACCAAAAAATTTTTGGATCATGGTTACAAATCCAAAGTTGTTTCAATTTGCAGGTTTCATCACGATGTTTTTCCTTCACCGTCGAATTAGAGGTATAAATACGTACATAGATTTGAAAAATCCAGAGGTACGTGCCCGGGTTTGAACCCGCACTCCTCGGTTAAGAGGCGAGTGTCCTTGAGCTACCACCGCTCTACAATACAATACAAACAACGATAAGAAATTACCAATAATAAAAAGATGTTTCTTTCTTTATTTGTTATGGTCTAAAAACTTAAAATCCTTGAACTTAAGCAGACCTAATACTAACCTCCTTGTCTATGTTACAAATAAATTGAAAATTGTCTATCAAAATGAGGTCACATCGCTTTTCCAGCCGGTTTCACTCCCGCAGCGCTGAGCGAAGGCCCATTGTGCTGTGCGACAGAGCCACTTAAACTATGGAGGAAGCTAATACGATCTAGATTGGGTCTAGTGCTTGACAAGTCGCGACTTATAAATAGGTTCGCGTGGTATAGACAGGGCTGAAGGGCAATCAATGGGAACGAATTAGTTTTCAATATAAATTGTTAGGCAGCGTTTAATAACGTTACAAAACACTAACGGTTTAAAAAAACGTTACTAAAGCTCACAATGTTCCATCTGGAACTTAAAAATAATGTGCCAACTGTGGTTGTGGCATGTCGTAAAAGGCGACTACTGGTATATCGGGTTTTATTAGGTATGTGGTTGTGTAGGCGGCAGGCTAGCCACTTGTCACTACTTTCTCACAATGTTCCATCTAACCCAGCCCAGTTCTATTTTTGGCTGAATGTGGTTAAAGGAGTCTGCTGCCCCTTTGACTATGCGTACCCCTTCAGGGATTATGGGCGTGATGTTATGTATGTTGTATGTATGTTATTAGGTAGCGTTTAATAACATGGGTATGGGAAGGTTACTAAACGCTAACGGTTTAAAAAAACGTTACTAAAGCTACCTGCCTATATAAGTTGAGCTTTTTTTTGCTGACACGAGGAGGAGGAAGGGGTTAAAATAATTTCAATTGAGATCAGTGTAGACGCGATTATTTGTCAAGTTATACAAAGATCGTGTTACAATTGAATCGCTGGTGTTTTGATTGTTACTGGTGTTTGTTTGAAGCAAAAACATACAACGCCGACCCCAGGTAGATGGAAAAACGGTAAGAAGAGTTTGCTTGAGGCTAAGCCAGATTGGAAAAAAAATAGAAGGATATGATCTGTGTCTATGAAAAAGATAGGAAAAGGGCGGGATATAATTTAATGTATTTAAAATTTAAGCTTCGAATGGAATTATGCAAAATCTTTTAGTTCATCAATAGGTGCAGACTTGTATTATATTACTAAATAGTTTTGAATTTTTTAATATTTAATAAAGATGTTATACATATTAAGTATTACACATATCTTCTTTAATAACAATGTCAATATATTGTGACATTTTAATATTTCATATTTTTTTCTCTTTTTCATATTGCTTTTATAAAAAAAAAAAATATTCTCAGTAAAAACTTAAGCAAATAATAATAAAATTTTATAATATTAGCACCAACTGAAGTAACGATATCAACTTTTTAAAAAGGTAATTTTCTTGTCTTCTAGAATCTTTCTTAAAAAAATTTCGAAGCGATTTTATTTTTTAAGTTTGTAAATCTTCTCGTTAAGGACCTACGCAAATTGGTGGTTTGCTATAAAAACTGAAATAAGTTGTAAAATATTACGTAAATACGTACAGTCGTTTTCTTAATTGCATCGCAACGGCAAGGCAAAGGCAAAACTTGCACAGACGAGAGACAATTTGCGAAGTTCTCTTTGCATGTGCAAATGGAAAACACTCAATTAAGACGCAATTATAAGATATGATGACACGATGCGTAAAATGACTGCTGCACTTTGTTGTCATTTATGTTGTTACATAAATAGTTCAACAAAATATTAAATTCCTCATAATGTTTATTTGATTCCAAAGCTAAAGTAACTAAAGAACTTTATTTGTGGATAAAAGTTAAAAAAGATACATAAAATCACGGCCGTAATCCCCAAAGGGGTAGGCAGAGTCAAAGAGGCAGCAGGTCCCTTTAACCACATTCAGCCAAAAATAAAACCAGGCTGGGTCAGGTGAAAAATTGTGAAAAAGAAGTGGCTAGCTTGTCGCCTACACACACAATCACATACCCAAAACCCGATATACCATTAGTTGTCTATTACGACATTTTAGGCAAGAAACACAGTCGGAACATTCTTTTTAAGTCTCAGACCAACATGAGACAACGTTAATGAAGATATGACAAACATTGGACTTAGAAAAATGTCTGTTAAATGAATAATTATTTATCCCGATACAGGAGTCGAAGTGACGTTTATTAATAATTTTATTATGACGTTAACCATTGCCATAACAGGGACATGAATGAAGGCTCATACTATGATCCAATTTTCCTGTTTCTCTTGCCTAAGCTGTACAGCAGTTCAATGTATCAATCAGTACTTTAAGGATCATGGTCTATACGGACCCTTGCTAGGAACGTAAATAATATTTCTTATTATTACGTCATCATAGGCATCAGTTTTAATATTAAATTAAAAATATACCATACACGTTTCATATCGTCTTGAAATAAGCCTTGTATATCCTTAATCTAATTTATATTGCGGTTGAAAGTTAGCGAACAATTCCTTTACACAAATCCGCGGTAGATCAACACTCGGAACCATAGACACCTCTGAAATATGTCGCATGAATAACTAATCCTCATTACGGGACACGTGCCGGCTTCCTAGCTCGCGCTTACAATATAGTAATCACTTATAATCCGGACCAATTATAACTCAAAGCAGCAGGATTTCATAGACAATCAAAGAGAATAATTTTGGGCGGCGATTATCTCAAGAGGCTTGCAAGAGGCTCGAGAGGTCCCTCGGAGGACGGAGGGCGTTCGAGTGCCGGTTTAATTAATGGAACCCTCCATAGGTCCTCTGGTGGATTTAATTGGAGAAAATCTGTTGCTGTCTTAAACGTGGTCGGTACATATAAGGCTGTATCCGGCTCGAAGGACCAGCGGAGAAAGTCGTCAAAGACTGCTGAGACGCAATTAGGGCGTAATTTTGTTGAGTAATGTTAAGTACAGTCAGGGTTAGAAGGATATAAGCTTTCTTGCAAGTTTAATGTTGCCAAGTTTTGATGTTAACTGCATTTTACTTGTACTGCGGTTTCAAGTTTGTTATAACTGAGGTGAGGTGAGGTACTATTAGATGCTATCAATAAACTTATGGTCTTAATAATAAATAATAGGGTCTTAAATTTTATATATAAAATGTTGGTAAGGTTGTGTTGTATTTTTCAGACACAATATTAAATTCTCCACTTGCATTCCAATTGCTTTCATTTGTAGTTCCTTTTTTCTGTCGTAAATTTGTTCCGCATAAATCAAGCGAGTAAACATTTGAGCGATATATATTTTTTTTCAAAATTTCAACATGGAATATCCATATTTAAGCGTTAAGCCCTTGGCACGGCGTTAAGCTCGGAAATATGAATTTATTGCGTTACATTGCCGATACGAAAGTTGGCCAGCGAAATATATTTAGCCCCGTATTTCATTTAGCGGGTCCATTTCCTCTATAAGGAATTATGACGCGGTGCGTAAGAAAATTTTCGTTTTTACGCTTACGCCCCTCCGCGGGCCCCGTATATTATGGTAATAAAAAATTCTGGGCCGCAGTTCGATGATAAATCTGTGAAATGCTTAAAAAAAGTTTTTTTTAATACTTTTTTGTGGCTTTATGTATAACAATTTGACTGGCTAATGCGTTGAAGATTGATTTTCGGGCGGAAGGAGAAAGTTTTTCTTATTATTGTGGCATTCGCTTGAGGCTTTTCCTTCTTATGTTTGTTTTTTAGGTATATTTTTAGATTTTTTTTTGATTAACCGAATCTTGTGACCTTAATATTTATTAGTGTTGTTGTTCTGTTGTTTCCTATACATATTTATTAATTAAATATGTAAATATTTCCGCGTAAAAATTTTGACACACTCAATATCTGCTTTTATTAATAAGCAATTATTGTACGGAACAACATTTTATATTTAAATTTTATATTGTTTGTCGGGTAGTTAGATAACCTACTATGTTTAAGTGGTAAACTTTTGCACAAAAAGCTATTCAAATATCTTTAAATTACAATTCCGGTATTGCAGATGTCCATAAGTCGCGTTGACAGCTTACAATCAGACTAACCAAATGGTTCTTTGTCGCCTTAAGAAGCACAATATAAAATAGACATTCTTAAATCAAAGAATATTGCATACATTAAGAAACAACAAAAATAGGTGCTCACACATCAGTCACGCAGTCAACGCAACATCAATTAGCAGAGCGACTTGCGTCTAGTCAACACGGCGACAAAAACGGAGCGCGGAACACGTCGACCCGCGTCAAAATGACGCAGGTTTGCCGCAGCTGGCGTTGCGTCTGACGCAAAAACGACGCGTGACGCAAAAAAGTGACTTGTCCGCCGGAGAGAGCGTTTGTTTGGCAAATGAGAGTGACGATTGTGACGGGTGAAGAGATTTAGTTGGTTCTAGAGGTTTGGTTTAGTTTATTTTTGTGAAAGTAGCTTACTGCGATGTATGGTGGAATGATTTTATCCTAAAGATCCATTGCACAGATGGCATTTTAAAAGTATCTATATGTAGAATGGTTTGACATCTTTGGACCCGTATAAAGGCATAAGGTAGGAAGTCCGGCTGGTGTTTTTCATACAAATCATCACACATTGATGATTTGTATGAAAGACATACGTGGACGTCTAGCAGTCAATTATAATAATTGCTCAGCAATCCGGATTCGCTTTTCGCATTCAAAATAAACGCAGCACGACTAAAACACTTTACAAACCGGCCAAGACGCCTTCAATGTAGGCCAAAAGACAATTTTGCGAGCTTGTTGTGAACCCGAAACAGTGTCTCGGCTTGTAAATAACTATCCGCCGGCACATCGGCGCTTCCGGGGTGGATTTGCTGGCGGACAAATAAATCTTGTTCGGAATCCCTGTTGGCACGTTGATGCTGAAAAACAAACAGCGACCGCTAGCGGGGTTAGAATTAGGAGCGTTAACCTCTACTTGGTGGACGAAAAAATATTTTTGGTTAAATTAATTGGTATAATAACGCATTGTTAGTGGATGGAGAGGAAGAGGAAGGCCAAATAAGAGATGGATGGATTGTGTGAAAGATGATATGAGTGAATTGGGAGTAGATAGCTTGATGACGGCTGACCGGGACGTATGGAAGAGGAAGACCTGCTGCGCCGACCCCAGATGAACTGGAAGAAGGGCAAGAGGATGATGAATAACGCATTGTTAATAAGTTGCCAAAAATAAGGTGAAAGAACATAATACTTTTGATGTCTCAGACCAACGTGGTGTTAAAAAAATATATTTTTTAATCCCATGTTAATTTAAAACTGAAAGGAATGTACTTACTGTGTTCCCTGCCTAGCATGTCATACAAGGCGACTAATGGTATACTGAAATTTGTGTGTGAAATTGTCATTTTTTAAAGGACATGATATTAGTGATATAAACTTATATGATTAAACAAACTATAGATGAGTTTAAAAAAAATGCAGCAAGAGTGAAGTAATCAAAACCGTCTCTCTATATGTTACGTATATCTAAAATTGGCATGTCCGTCCTTCCTCAAGCAAAACCACGTGCTCAGCGGGCCGTTGACACGGGTACGGCTTACGCGGCGTTCAGTTAATGCGGTGTTAGATTTCATTATTGTAATTGCTAGTTGGGGTGGGAGATTGAATCAGGGTGGCAGTGGGGGGGAAGGGGGGTTGGATACGTAAGGCCTGAGTTAAAAGAGTTGGGCCCGCTATTGACTTTTTGCAGATGTCTCTTTCTGGTTCGCGTTTGTGCTAATTGTTGTTTTAATTAGTTTCAGGTTTTTTTTTTTATGCTTGGAAGCGTAGATGAAATATTAGAACGATTAGGGTTTCTGGCATACTTTCTAGCAGGCTTAATACGGCATCTAGTTTACAATAAGTTGCCAACGCGACAATCTTTCATAGGACACACGTCCGAAAATGGGAATTAAATCAATATGTCTCACTTCTTCACACTCAAGATCAGAAAAATCTGTACATATTATTATAAAACATAAAATCGCCGGTATTGTTTGTTCCTTGGTTTATACCACGCAAGAGATTTGATTACCAAAAAAACACGCACAAGCGCGCGCACACACACACACACACACACACACACACACATACACACATGCACACACTCACACACATGCACACACTCAAGTGCAACAGTTAAATAATAATATCAATATCAAATATTGTTTTCTCGAATTAGTGTATATCTTATTATAATTTACTTTACCTTAGTAACTGATTGTGAAAAAGCGGTTCTTCCTATTCCTACCACAGGCATTGTCTCACCTAAAGGGAAGCTCCCACAACTATATTTGTAATATAGACTAAGTTACCGAAATAAATTATTTATTTATTTATTTATATTACTAGCTTCTTCCCGCGGCTTTGCTCGTGTGGTACATCGATAAATCATAGCCTATATGTTATTTGGGTTGATAAGCTATATTATCGTATTTTTTTTTTTAAATCCATTTAGTAGTTTTTGCGTGAAAGAGTAACAAACATCCATCCATACTTACAAACTTTCGCGTTTATAATAATAGTAGGAATTTACCAACAACAGACAACAGACGATTAAAAAGATTAACATAGATGTATTTAAACAGCAAATACTATATGGAGTATGACAAGAATGACAGAAAAGAAGACAACTTAATTGTAAAGCATCAAGTTCACACAACAGAGGTTTAGTTTACACCATTCCAACAATAAATTAGTGATTCAAATGAAATATATATATAGTCTAATTTTGTTTTGTCTTCACCGTGGAAAGCCAAGCGCTAATACAGACAAAAAAAGTGATTAAAATACATCGACTATAAGTTCCCATAAACTACTTACCCTCAGAATCCTTCACCGCTACTTACTTGCTTGCCTCATTTGAGCACGAACGTAACCCTCAAATGGTACTTACTCAAATGCGCTGCTCAATTACACCGGGAAACAAAACAGACCAGATAGGCCGTAAAAATAACGCTGATTATCTTGCCCGTGAGGGTTATGGGCTTTTTAGGGCTCCTTGCCTTAAACATAACGGTGCATTATATGTATGGTATTTTGGATACTTATTTTGTTAAGGTAATAGGCATGGTACTCAAACTTATTTGATAGACACCTATGAGCTGTCAAAATGGAATGATTCCATGGACATTGTAAGAAATACAAAAGTGTGACATGTGGTTTGGAATACTCTTCTGACTAAGTAATTGCAATTTTTTTTTAAATAATCTAAAAATAAAATTTCGAACAGGTATTTTGTAACAATGAATTTTGTAATGGCTTTAGTATCGTATATCGTTGAAGTATATAATAGTAATCTGCTTAATATACTAATTGTATAAGGCTAAGAATTTGTTTGTTGTTTGCTGTAACGTGCTAACGTCAGGAACTACTGGTCCGATTTGAAAAGTTCTTTCAGTGTTAGATAGCCAATTTATCAAAGGCTATATAACAATAACCATAAACGCGGGTGAAGCCGCGGACACAGCTAGTGTGTAATATTTGAATTGGGTACCATACTCATGCTTAGCAGTCTCAGTCAGCAAGTTCCATCGCGATATTTTTACTAAAGAGCTGTAATATGAAACGGCTGCAAAACCTTTTAACAATTCACAAAAAGTAACTTAATTGACCTGCGCTGCCAAGCACCCTATTCCAGCGCTACGTCGGGGTCAAGCGAGCCAGTTTTTATCTAAACAACTTAGTCGCGAGCACGGGTTAAATTCCACGCTTAGGATTTTCCTGTTCGTATAAAGTGGACGGTTGTTCGAGATCTTAATAATGTTCCACTTTCGGCTGTTTGGTGCCTTTGGGTGGGTTAAAGTGGTTCAAGGCTGTAAAAGTAAAATGGTATGTGTTGGCAAGGAAAGTTATGCTTGTGTAAACGTAAATACTTCGTAAACATAACAATGGTGTGTAGGGAGTAAGGCTCATCTACTACGACCAGATTAGTCGTCTGTTATCAGAAGGTGATGTTAGGAGCCATAAGAACACTAAAACCGTTCACTGGATCGATGGCGCATTCAGTAGTGCCCTGCTCCATGCGCTAAAACATGTGGGTCACATCCCTACCCAGAGAACATTCGTATGATGCATATTTGTATATGTTCTATATCTGGGTGTTAATATTTAATATTTAAGTATATATTTGTAATGCCACTGTTGATTCTGATAACGTAACGCAAGTGCTTAAGCTCTATCCTCGGAGTCAGATCAATGTATGTGATGTAGTCTGATATTTATTTATTTAACTTGTATGAAAAGTATTATGAATGTTGAAGAAGCGAGTGAGGTGTGTAAGGACCGCGCCAAATGGCCTTCGGTTCTCTCTGCCTACTCCGCTAGGGAATTAGCGTGAAGCTGGTTTAGTTCAATTAGGTTATGGATTAAGGAAATCGATGCTTTTATTATTATAAATACTTCGCCAACACTATATGTAGGTACCTAGTTTATTTTTCTGATTTCATCATTAAAATCTGATATTTTTGAGACGTGAGAAGTGTGAAATAAAAGTATTAGTTTATGAGGTAGATATCTTCCTGATAGGCTATCAATGACTTTATTTATGTGGTTAAACAAAGCCTTAATGTTACAATGGAAATTTAGAAATCTAATATAGTAAGAAGTTCTGTCTTTTTTTTTTCAATATTTCTTATACGTTACTAGTACATATTATGTGAGAAGCCTACATGGCGTCTTAAAAATTAATTAAAACCCTTACGGCCTTTATCACATTGGATCCTAGGATAATGTGCATAACCAATCGACGATCCTGGCCATAGAGACGTAACTATGCTTCCTCTTTGAACTATACACACAGCCTTTTGGTTGTAAGCGGTCGTTCATCTTCATTACCCACATTTGCCGAAGAAGGATCTTAATTCACCCTGTTATTGCCCGTTCAATGCTTAATGAAGTTCCTTTAATATATGTGCCGTGTGAAATTAGTTGTTTTCGGGGTCAGAGAGGGACTGCCGTATGGAGAAGAGCGAGATGGATGTTATTATGAGGATGTATGCTCCTCAAAGCGGCGTTTATTTCGATCGTTTCTGTTGTTGAAGGTAATGCTGGATTTTTATGAGCGTAATAAGGTTGTTTTTTTAGATGCTTGAAGTACGGGGTGCTGCGTTGTGGGTAGTTAGGCTTTGGAAAACACGGTCGTGGAGATACGTGAAATGTAGTTGCGTTACAATTCTTGATGGTCGTTCATGTATTTTATTGCTGAACCCAGGAATTGTAGATAGAAAAATAAAAATATATTTTTTTTGGGTAAATTCAGATTGCAGTGGTTTTGCCGAAAGACCATATCAAAATGTTTTTGTAATTTTTTAGAAACGCTATTTTTTTAGTAATTAAACATTTTTTTCTTAAAAACTTGAGATTATAACTAACTAATTAAACTTCACGCCACTTCCCTAGCGGGGTAGGCAGAGAGAACCGAACGCCATATGGCACGATGCTTACATACCTCACTAAGATTATATTTATTTAGTTTAAAAGTTTAGATCTAAACTCATTATGAAATTGGGATAATTTATTTTTCTTTATACGGGAAACTATTTAACAAAAAAATTATAATAAACTTTCTTACTATAGCTAACCGATACGCATGTGAGTGTATAAGAAACGTACATCATGAAAGTAAAATTAAAAACATTAACTAATTAACTAACTAAACTTCACGCCACTTATAGCGGGGTAGGCAGAGAGAACTGAATTAAAAACATTAAGTAGAATTCAAATATACTATATTTCAATCTAAGAACTAAGCGCTCGCAATAAGATCATCCTTCACCAGCTCAGCCTCCACAGGCTTCGGCAAATGTTCTCCTTCAGGCTGGTGAGCGCCAGGGATGTCAGTCTTGTACTTGGTCACGTACTTCTTGCCATCGTCTCCTATGAACTCGAATTCGCCTTCGTAGACCAAGACTTGGTCTTTGCCGTCAGCGGTCGGGACGAAGTGTCCCTTCTCGGATACGATCGTGCCTTCGGCTGTGACGTATTTGAGGGTGTATTGGCCTAGTTCGTCGCGTTCGTCTATGTGCTCGAGGGCTGGCGAGAGGCGTTTTGAACGCTCTTCTTCAGCTGGCGCTGCGAAGGTGGAGATGATGCAGAGGCAGAGGATGATGATCTGGAAAGAGGATGATTATGGTTGTTCATACTGCCAGACTTATCAGAGTAATACCTCTTGATCTAGTCTGCATACATAAGAGTTCAGTTCATAGATATTGGTGTCTCCTATTTATACACCTTCGCTGGTATGGGTCCCAATAGATATATTATTATTAAATAAGGTAGAAACTTTTGTACTCAGTGAAATGCATAATATTATAAATAATTAGAGTGATTCGAAATTGTAATTTAAAAAAATTATAAAGTACTTACGGTCTTCATGGTGTTGGCTATGTGGTTGCTTGCTTTAGACTTGATCAGGGAAGCTACTGTGTCTATTTTGAAAGCGGAATTGTATTTATACAATTCATAATTATTAAATTAATTAGACATAATTATATAAACAAGTTTTAAAATAATAACACTTATCATTCTATGAAAACAGCATACTATGATAATATTAATTAATTTGCTTTTGTTTAAGGCCTTATTAATGATGATAGATTTAGTACTTAATTGGCATTATTACTCATAATAACCACTACCGTTGTACCGATAATAGCGACTTAATTTTTAATAAAACCATTATTAATATCAAATTAGTGGACTTATTGCTCTCGTTGGTATAAATTGTTCGTTATTGACATGACACCAATTCGTATATATTATTTGAAATGTATTCCGTCACTCTGGAAATGCGTTTTGTGTAAGGATCGTGTCTTATGGCATTCAGTTCTATCTGTATATCCTGATTCGGAAGTGGCGTGAATTTAATTAGTTAGTTAGTTAGAAATGCGTAAAATTACTAAAAAAAATATAATAAATAATAATACATACATAACATCACGCCCACGATCCCCGAAGGGGTAGGCAGAGTCGAAGGGGCAGCAAGCCCCTTCAACCACATTCAGCCAAAAATAAAGCCGGGCTGGGTCAGATGGACAATTGTGAAAAAGCAGTGACAAGCGGCTAACCTGTCGCCTACACAATCACACACCCAAAACCCGATATACCATTAATCGCCTTTTACGACATGCTAGGCAAGAACCACAGTTGGCATATTGTTTTTAAGTCCCAGACCAACATGGGACAGTAGGCTGGGTTGGATGGAAAGCTGTGAAAAAGGAGTGACAAGTGGCTAGCTCGTCGCCTACTCAGTCACATACCCAAGAGCCCGTACACCATTAGTCGCCTTTTACGTCATGCTAGGCAAGAACCACAGTTGGCACATTCTTTTTTGATGTCCCAGATCAATATGGGCCAAGTCCCAGACCAACATGGGACGACAAATATTAATAAACATGTTAATAGCAAATTTTAAAAGGTTAGCAAAATACTGTTAGCTTGATGGAGTACTTATTACATAATTACGTGACACCCATAGCCCCCGAAGGGGTGGGCAGAGCCAAAGAGCCAGCCCCCTTAACCACATTCAGTCAAAAATAAAAAGTACTTATTCTAATCAGTAAAGTTAACATTTTGTCTTATTCTTCTAAAGATATGAAAGCGATTAGAGAGCAATTAATAAGAACGTTCCACATGGCTACTTCAAACTTAGGCCCATTCTTGGATTGCGAGCGTGTTATAACACAATCATACATAAATTATTTTATTTGTAAATAATAAGAGCGGTGGTAGCTCAATGATAAGAACACACGCCTCTTAACCGAGGAATGCGGGTTCAAATCCGGGCACGTACCTCTGGATTTTTCAAATCTATGTACGTATTTATACCACTAGCTCGACGGTGAAGGAAAAAATCGTGATGAAACCTGCAAATTCAAACAAGTTTGAATTTGTAACCATGATCCAAAAATTGACTGGTTTCCCTATCTTAGGCTTACGAAGGTCAGATCAGCAGTCTTCAATGTAATTACCAGACTCGCTAAATCCTGGATCATGGTCTAAGCGGACCCCGTCTAAGCACGGGACATAACACTAGGAAGATGATATGAGACATACTGAAATACTGCATATATGAATTACATTGTATATATTAGCCTTCATTGATGTATCCTAGGCCTTAAGATCATGCCTAGTTTATTACAAATGTTACGGGTGATTAACTGAGTGCTCCCAGATTATTACGGCGATGTAATTAAGAAGACGTATTGTTGGGGTTAGACCTGGGTTTTGGTTACATCTCTGAAGATATCCTGCTAATGGAATTAGGTCGAGGACATAGATTGATAGCTTGTAGATGTGGAGGTAAAGAGGCTACCAAGAGGAGGCGTATAATTTACCTGTCCAGTACTTATAATTCACAATACATCGATCAATTGTCCCGCGTAGGTCTGGAACTTTAAAATAATGTGCCAACTGTGTTTCTTGCCTAGAATGTAGTAAAAGGCGACTAATGGTATATCGGGTTTTGGGTATTTGATTGTGCAGGCAACAAGCTGGCCACTTGCCACTACTTTTTCACAATTTCCCATCTAACCCAGTTTTGTTTTTAGCTGAATGTGGTTAAGGGGGCTTGCTGCCCCTTTGAGCCTACTCTATGAAGGGAGTATGGGCGTGATTTATGTATGTATGTACACAGATCTACGGTAGACGGATTTATGGATAGTGGAGTCTAATATTCATACCGTCACGCCTGCAATCCCCAAAGGGGTAGGTACAGTCCAAGGGTCAAAAGGCACCCTAAACCACATTCTGCTAAAAATAAAATCGAAGTAGATTAGATGTAAAATTTTGAAAAAGCATTTGCAAGTGGCTGTCTTGTCGCCTACATTATCATAAAACAAACACCCGATACGCCATCAGTCGCCTTATATGTTATGTTAGGCAAGGGCCACAGTTGGTACATTTTTTTTGAGTCCCAGACCAACGTAGGTCTTAGCAATATAGTATATCCTTTACGTGTAGGCTAATGAAACCAGTAACGTCGTTCACGTAACTTCACAATAACTAATTTATTATAAATCCTGGCAGTTAATAAACTAAAAATTGCAAAGCAAACGCCACAGAAAAAGAAAATCCCAGAATTTCCTCGTTTGAAAACCGAACAGACCGGAGAGAACCGGCGAGAAAACCGGATCGTTATTAAAAAAATGCGATTACACCGGACACAGTACAGTTCTTAATGGAATAATTTAAATATAAATCCTTGAAACCGTCGGCTTTAAGAAAACGTAATAAAACACAGTCGGGTGGGAATTTATCCGTCTTGAGTCTCGCCTCCTAATCCTTGGTAGCCCTAGTGAATGTATTATGAAACGGTGGATTAGTGGGGCGCCCGGTTAAATATTGCCCTTGAAAAGAGTCAAGGTGGGATTAGGTTCGTAATCATGAGGTAGGGCAGGTATGGAGTGGAGCTTTGGGCTCACGTGATAATGTGAGTTAAAGCGAGATATGGCTTTGCCGTTACATGAGTCGCGTGTGTAAGCAAATTATTGTATGTGGTTTTTTGGTTCAAAAAAATTGTTATGGTATTTGGTTTGGAACAGAACTGTTTCTCCAACTTCAGTATTTCATATTATAAACATTCATTAAATATTTTGTTAGAAAAAGCTAATATCAACCAGTGGTTTAAAATAGGTGTGCTTTAAATTTTGATCAATGTCAATTGATGGAGCTCGCTGTCTATAGTCTGAATTGTCGATAATATCTGTATTATATATTGATAAATATAAAAAAAATACTACTTGGCATTGGCAGATGGCATAAAACTCAAAGAAGTTTGGTCTTAAAAGAATACGCCACAACACAAGTCAAATCTATACTTACTTACTTATGTTATAAAGCTGAAGAGTTTGATGGCTTTTTTGCTTGAACGCACTAATCTCAGGAACTACTATTCCGATATGAATATTTTTTTCAGTTTTAGATAGCCCATTTATTAAGAAAGGCCATAGGATATATAACAATAACTAGACCCGGAAGAAGCCGCGGGCCCAGCTAGTGATTAATAAACTGACAGACAGTTAAACACGTACACGTGTTACATCAATATGGCCAGTGGCGGATTTACAGTCTTGGCCGCCCTAGGCCCCAGGCCATAACTCTCAGTACTAACGCGTCATCACTTAATAATTATCACAAATGGCCGCCTCTAATATCTGGTCGCCCTAGGCCCGGGCCTACTGGGCCTTAGGATAAATCCGCCACTGAATATGGCAGCTCACGCGCCGGTTATTATTTCGCTAATTGAGTCCTGCTGGCTCCCCGCCAGAGTTTTCACTTCGGCGGGATCAAACGCAGCATCATATGATATATCTACTGTTTGTCGAAGTATCACCAACATTTTTACCCGAAACAAATGGTGTTTCCAAAATAGATTACTCCTACATAAGTATGGCGTTTTCAGTTCTTTACTGATCCGAATCCAATCAGAGGTCAAAATTGGGTGTACATAACATAACATCATGCCCATAATCCCCAAGGGGTAGGCAGAGTCAAAGGGGCAGCATGCCCCTTCAACCACATTCAGCCAAAAATAAAGCCGGGCTGAGTTAGATGGAAAATTGTGAAAAAGCAGTGACAAGCGGCTAACCTGTCGCCTACACAATCACACACCCAAAACCCGATATACCATTAGTCGCCTTTTACGATATGCTATATAAGAACCACAGTTGGCATATTCTTTTTAAGTTCCAGACCAACACGGGACACAAATTGGGTGTACGTAGCTTAAATTTTTATAAATGCAGTGCGCTGAAAGAGAATTCCATCGTCCATTTAGACTTCTGAGAAGTATCTAACAAGCGATATTTATTTTAAGGCACAGTTTTTAAACAAGTCGTCGCCGAGACAAGGTAAGAAGAGGCATGCTCCGGACTTCGGACATGTGGAAAGAATGGATGACAAAAGATTGACTAAACAGTTAGACAATGTGAAAGTGGAAGGATGTAGGAGCCGCGGAAGGCTCAGGCTCACCTACCACGACCAGATTGGTCGTGTATTCACAGAATGGTGTTAGGAGTCAAAAAACCGTAGAGCTTGTATAAAAAAGATCATGAATGTTGAAGAGGCGAGTGAGGTGTGTAAGGATCGTGCCATATGGCGTTCAGTTCTCTCTGCCTACCCCGCTAGGTAAGTGGCGTGAAGTTTAGTTAGTTAGTTAGTTTAGTATTTAAACCACCATATTTAACAAAAACCATTTGGTTTTTGTTGCAATATTTTGTGTGATAATAATATTACTAACACACAAAATATTGCAACATTCCTAAGTGGTAGAATCAGCTAGTGTTTATAAACAATATAATACATTTACTCTGTCTTCCTTAATGATATCAGCAGCTCTCAGAATGACCACAAAAATGGTCCTTTAAAAGACAGACCATTGCAAAATTCGTAACCGACTCTTGTGCTCAACCATTGAGTACTAGTACGTATATATCAATACGGCGGCTCACGCGCCGGTTATTATTTCGCTAATTGAGTCCTGCTGGCTCCCCGCCAGGGCTTTCACTTCAGCGGGATTATACGCTGCCGTGTTGTCTATTGATTTCGGATTATTGCTCGCGGTCCGGTTTAAAAGTGGGGGTTATGAAGTGATTCCGAGCGCGGAATGCGGATTGTACCGGTACAGTACCGGACGACTGTGAATGTACCCGGAGTATATATATACTTTATATACATTCATACTCGGGCATGCATTTCTCAATTGTTCAAATCTATGTAAGGATTTATACCACTTGTTTAATCACCGGTACAGTACCGGGCAGAACTCTTACATATCCGGGCCTGTACTTTTGGAATCTTTGGAATTCAAATCTATCTACTGTTTAATGTCACTTGCTCGGCTTTGAAGGAAAACAATGTGTTTTATGTGTTTGTGGCGAAATGGGATTACGGCAATAGGCGAATTATATATTTTCAATATAGTAATCCGTGTGAACGTAAGGTGTGAGACGCCATTGTTATGTGATTGATGTGAAATAAATATAATAAATATAAAGGTTAAGGAGAAGTTGTTATAATAAGAAAATAAAACAAGCAATTCCCATTACTTCACAGCTTAATCACTTTAAGAAGAAGGAGTAAACTCGATAGTTTGGACCTTATTTATTGCTGAAACTTAAATATAATTGGTCACCATTTTATATTTATAAATATAAATATCAGACTACATCACATACATTGATCTGACTCCGAGGTATCAGATCAAACTGTGGTAAGTATTACAAATGTGTACTTAAATATTCGATATTAATAGCCAGACACAGAACAAACACAAGTATTCGTCATACGAATGTTTATCTTGGGTGGGGATCGAACCCACAACTCTTGGCGCATGGGGCAGCAGGGTCAATACCGAATGCCATCGTCAGCATGTTTGTTCTGTGTCTGGGTATTAATATCCAATGTTTAAGTATATATTTGTAATACTACTGTTGATTCTGATATTCGTAACACAAGTGCTTAAGCTACTTACTTCGGAGTCAGATTAATGTATGTGATGTTGTCTGGTTTGGTATTATATTTGAGACAACGTCATTAGGTCAGCTATTCAATAGCTGAACCGTCATTTTCTATGCTCCTACAAAAGAACCCAAATTTTTCCCTCTTAATCTTTTGTCTTCTATCTCGTTTCATTAAAATTATTACTCTTCCGGCAAGTGGCGTTGTGCGTGCCAAATAAAATACGCCATAATGTTTACGGCGGCCATCAAAGTTGGCGCGGTCGTAACTCCGGCGCAGGTTAAGATGGCGTAACAAAATGTGTCTTGCGGGCACTGAAGATGCATTCTGTTTTTTTTTTTTTGCGTTGTAACTTGGGCGGTAAAAGAATTTAACGCTGCGTTAGTAGTTCTGTAGGTTCTGTTCGCGTTTGTCGCGTGATAATGATTTTTCGGATAGTCGTGGTTTTGATGAATCTTTTATTGCGTTTAGGTTCAAAAAATTTGTCAAGTTTATCCTTGCCTAGCATGTCGTAATGCGATGGCAACTTACTCGATTTTAAATGTGGTTTAGATAGTTTATTATTTCTTGGTGTCTACTCTTGAGGAAAACCGACAAGATGGTATGTATGTATGTTCTTATGGTCATAGTTAAATTAACATACTTAAGCATATAGATCCAAGCAGATAGATGTTTCATCAAAAACTATTTGTCTCAGTGTGGAGACTGAAAAAAACCCGTTGCGTTGCGATGTCAGACGTGGCGTTGAACACAACGGATTTTTTTGCACCCCTGCACCGACATAACAGTCAGTATAAATTATAATATTTTGTTAAAACTATGAGCAAAGAATGTTTCATCTTTTTCAGGACTCAAATAATTACCACCTACTAACTTAACTTAAGAGTTTCACCTTCCTAGGAATTCGGATAAAAGTCTTAAACATGCACCGTGAAAGTTAACGAGTTGCGCAGACAGACGAAATTACCTGAAAAGACATAGGGCATTTGGAGTGCAGGCGAGTCCAACTCCCAACCGCTCACATTAAGAAGGAATTAGCATAATGCAAAGTGAGAGACGATTAGCATTTTAAGTCCCCATTTCATTATAATGTTATTAAAATAACAATGTCCTTAAGATTCCGTATTAATGAAGGTAGTATATACCTACATACTTAAAATGCGTTCAGAACATATTTGAACACAGCCTACGTTGTATGTATCCATCTTTTTTATTGTTTTTGCTCTCAGCGTCTTGCTTCGGCCTTTCTCATAAAAATTGCAGGCGTAAAAGTGTATGTATGTATGTAAAAATAAATTTATGTAATGTAGCCAAAAATAAACGGGGCTGGGTTAGATGGAAAATTGAAAAAAAGTAGTGACAACTAGTTACTTGTCACTCGTCGCCTACACAATCATACACCCAAAACCAGATATACCATTAGTCGCCTTTTACGACATGCTAGGCAAGAAACACAGTTGGCGCATTATTTAACTCCATCCATTTATTATTTTTAGTCCCAGAGCAACATGGGACGAAAAAGTAATATTAGGATTATATTATAACATGCCATTTAGAAGTATTTGTGCAGTTTTACTGATACAGCGCTGTCACGCCAGTGAGCGTCACAGACAGCGAGACTATGACAATCAATGGCGATACGGTAACGCCGAACAGCACTCCAGATCGCTTGTTAGCGCGGAACAACTGCGGCGAGGGAACAAGCGAATTAATTGTACCGCGTCTCGAGTATGACGAGTGAATGATGACTGGATCATGCTGTTACGTTATTATTATTGAGTAGTATCTCAATAGTCTCCAGAATGAACAGTGAAAATACACGAGTTGTGTGCTCTTTCAAATCGTTTGATGTTGTGATGACGAAAAATGTTTAACGAAGTTTTCGTAAAAACTGTAATTATTAAAAACACATGAGAATTTTTAGGCTTTCCATTTATGATAGTGAAAATTATTGGTGGAATTGATTGGACAAGATTTTTGTTTTGTTAACGTAATTTTATATCGCATCAGTCAGCGTCACATGCAGCAAGACAGCAAGCAGTGAAACATCGACAATTACCGGCGATACGGTAACAACGAACAGCACTCCAGGTCGCTTGTTAGCGCCAAACAACAAACAAATACGGCGCGGGAAAAAGCGAATTAATTGTATACCGTGCCTCGAGTGCGCGGATTATACTCGCTGTTGGCTGGTTTATTGAATACACACACGGACTAGTAAAAAAAGAAGGACTCCGCGCTGTCATACGACAGCGTGAGGCCACGTTTAAGCATGAGTGAGTGAGATTTATATGGATACCAGATATCGAAAATCTATCATTTGGAGCGCTTCAAGTTGGATCACCTGCGAAGCTTCACCGTCTAGTTAGTAGCGTGGAGTCCTTCTTTTCTTACTAGTCGGTAAGTACGTAAACCTTATTGGCCGTGGGATGTACAATGAGGGTTTTCAAAAAATACAAAAATCGCCAGATGGCACGAGGGAGTCTCCTGGTCTTATTACTGTCACTATAGGCTCCTTGTTGACAGCATGTCAGTTTGGTCTGACAACTAATCAATGAGGAGGGTGGCAAGACCGCAAGTCACAGTAACGCCATCTTTTTGATGTTTTAATTCAAAAAACCCTCATTTACAGTGTACAACAAAAGTAATTGAATTGTCGATTGCGTCGACCACAAAACCTTGATAATGAAGCTACGTCACTATGGTGTTTCTGGGAACTCACTTAGTCTGCTAAAGTCATACCTAACTGATAGGCTCCAAATCGTAAGTGTTAATGGAACTAACTCTTGTGGTGCCCCATTATCGATGGGAGTTCCCCAGGGCTCGATATTGGGACCTTTGCTCTTTCTTCTATATATAAATGATCTCCCATATTTTACAAGGGACTTGTGTGAGATAGTATTATTTGCTGATGATACTTCACTGATTTTTAAAATTGATAGACATAATGAATCTCTTGACGACGTAAATAACGCTCTCTCACGGGTTCTTCATTGGTTTTCAACTAATAACTTACTTCTTAACGCAAAAAAAACAAAATGTGTTAAGTTCTCAATGCCTAACACAAGGCAAGTTAATACGTCAATTATTATGAATGATGAAGCACTAGATGTAGTTCAATCTACTGTGTTTCTTGGAATAACTATTGATGCTAAGTTGCAATGGGGTCCCCATATTGCGGCTCTGGCAGGAAGACTTAGTTCAGCTGCATATGCAGTCAGAAAAGTAAGACAATTAACTGATGTTGAAACAGCAAGACTGGTGTACTTTAGTTATTTTCATAGCGTTATGTCATACGGTCTGCTGCTGTGGGGTTCTGCGGCCAATATACAAACTATTTTTGTATTGCAGAAAAGGGCAGTCAGAGCCATATACGGCCTTAGACCACGTGACTCTCTTAGAGAAAAGTTTAAAGAAATTAAAATTCTAACCATAGCATCACAATTCATTTTGGATTGTATTATGTATATATTCAAAAATATTGAATCATTTCCTAAAAAGTCAAATAGTCATAGTTTTAATACGAGAAATAAACACAAACTTGCTGTTCCAAATCATAGACTCCAAAAAAGTGGTAATTCATTTATTGGTCTAAGTATTAAAATGTTCAATAAACTACCACAAAGTATTTTAACATTACCCTTACATAGATTCAAATTATGCATTAAATCATTTTTAATGAGTAAGGGCTATTACAAGATCGAAGAATTCCTCAATGACAAAGATTTATGGTTAACTTCATAATGAATTGTTCATCTGCAGTGATATCTAGTCTTAGTGTGGATTAATTAAGTTTACAAAATTGTATAATTGGCATTTAAAAGAGTAACTATCGAGTTTCTTGCCGGTTTCTTCTCGATAGATTCTACCTTCCGAACCGGTGGTAGTATTATGTGTTCTTTTTTTTGTATATTGACTATTTATAAGTGCTTTCTTGAAGCCTATATAAATAAAGATATTTTGAATTTGAATTTGAATTTAATATAAGTACCATTTTTTGTATAGTTTTTATACATACATTTGTATCATTATTCATTACGCACGCAATTTCCGTAGGAGTACTCAGAAGATTGAAGAAGCAACGAGCTACTAAACTGTTTAGCCCAAATAACTATTAACTTGGCTTAAATGGGAAATTGTAAAAAAGTAGTGACAAGTGGATCTTCGCATATACTCGTAAACTTGACGAAAGTTAAAAGCCGCAAAAGATATTCTTTATTTTTATAGACTACTCGCATAAAATTTAAGAAGCAGCTATTTCGTTCAAGTAATATATTTGGCGCAAACTATACTGCAACAGTACTGACGTTAACAAGCAATTGCTTGTTAGCTCTGAATAAACATGGCGTCAAGATCCGAGGAGAAACAAGCAAATTAATTATTGACTGCCACTGACGTGATTGATAAGAGTCGATTGACGTGTCGACGGAGATTTGTTTGTTGTGCCGTTCAATTCCGAATATGGGAGGCGTTTTGCTATTGGCAGGCCGGTATGCTCAGTGATTAGAGTTAGTGGTGGAGAGACAATGTGGTTAGAAACGGGATTTAAATCCCGCTAAGTTAAAAGAAAATGTTGAATGAGAAGTTTCCAAAAATTCGTCTAAAGTTGTAAATGCGTTAAATGAGACTATTTTTTTTGCGACAAACTACAGGGGACTTTTTTGTAAAAAAAAATATTATATTTAAACAGACAGTTATATTATTAAAAAATAGTGAACACGTATTTTTTGGTTAATCAAATACAGGAAAGTTTACGAAGATGCAACGCATCAAAGTTCTGGAGGGGGAAATTTTAGAGTGCTGTATATTTGTAATTTTTGGTTTGCTGGTTAAAAATAAATAATACGCACACATTTTTTTTTTGCTTATAAAGATGTCCCATGTTGATGTAGGATAAGTAAAAAAGAATGTGCCAAATGTGGTTCTTGCCTGGCATGTCGTAAAAGGCGTCTAATGGTTTACGGGCTTTTGGGTATGTGACTGAGTAGGCAACGAGCTAGCCACTTGTCATTCCTTTTTCACAGGTTTCCATCTAACCCAGCTCACTGCCCCGTGTTGGTTAGCATGTCGTAAAAGGCGACTAATGGTATATCGGGTTTTGGGTGTGTGATTGTGTAGGCGACAGGTTAGCCGCTTGTCACTGCTTTTTCACAATTTTCCATCTAACCCAGCCCGGCTTTATTATTGGCTGAAGGTGGTTGAAGGGGCAAGCTGCCCCTTTGACTCTGCCTACCCCTTCGGGGATTATGAGCGTGATGTTATGTATGTATGTATGTATGTATAAAGACACTAATGGTGCAATTTTGAATTAACTTAAAGCCGCGTTTACACAGCAGTTTTGTCGACGCAAATATTTTACTAGCTAAGTAACCCATATCTTCAAATAACTAAAATATTATCAGTTTTACCAATAACAATGCCTCGCTTCATGACAGTGCAGGTGCATTGAATTGGCGGAGTGCCAGAGGTATCGGCAATCACGCTGCTATCGTTACGGCTCGAAGCACTCGATTCGCTTGTTAGCGAATAAACATCGCATCGAGTCTCCGAAGTGCGAGAGCAAATTAATTGTACACTGCGACAGTCCGCGATTCTGTTAACTTATTGTTCAGTTGGCTTCTGACAACTTCGTTTACGGTGAATTCAGTATCAAGAAGCAAGCAAGATGAATGAATGAGGAATATTTATAATTGTATCTGAGGCTATTTTATTGTACTACTCTTAAGGATACCTGATAGTAGGTACCTATGCACAAGTTGTCGTAGTCTGGAAACATTTACCAGTGGATAAATGCGTGTCATGGGTAAATCAAATTCACGTTGTAAAGGATACAAACTCGTTTCATCTATCATCGTTGACTGGCTCGATGGTGCATTCGTGAGTGACCCAGCCCCATGCACCAAGAGTTGTGGGTTCGATTGTGATGTATACTTGTGTTTGTTCTGTGTCTGGGTTTTAATATCGGATAATATTTAATATTTAAGTATATATTTATAATACCACTATTGATTCTGATAACTGTAACACAAGTGCTTAAGCTCGGAGTCAGATCAATGTATGTGATGTAGTCTGATTTTTTTATTTATGTTATCTAAAATAATAATTGAAAGAAGAAGAGAATATTATACATTATAATAATGTACTTAGTTCCTATCTGTTTGTTTTTAACTATGTTCTTGCCAAAATGTATGATCTCATCTAAACAGATTATATTATATAGTTTCACGAGTTCTTCTTTTCTGAAAGATATCACACAAACTGTATGTCCCATAGTTTAATTAGTTTTTCTTAGTAATGTTACCTGGCCGCTGCGATACAAGCTAAGCTTAGTGCAGCGGTCACTAGTATTAAGTGTTATGTAATGTACTTAATGGCAATAAAGATTTATTATTATTATTATTATAAAAAAGTACTGTTTTTGAAGTCTGCATTGAGTAAGCAAGGGTCGTGGCTCGGCTCGTGAGAATTTGGGAATATCCCAGATACTCTATCACTATCGGATTAATCACTTTTTTTGAATAAACAGTAGTCTGTGTCCTTTTACATTGTTCAAAATTTAGGCAGGCCAAATTTTATAGCTATCAGCTAAGTATATGATTTTAAACTTTCGCGTTGCATTATCACTGGAAATAATACTGACGGGACTACACGCAACACGGCCGAAACGTCGAGCTTTAAGTACTCATGTACTACATAATGCATATCGCGTTTAGACTCGTCAGTATTATGTCCAGTATCAGCTAAGTAGCCTAATATAGTTAGAACTAGCTGTGCCAGCGGTGCCACCCGCGTTTATGGTTAATATTATAAAGACTATTTCCGTCATACATGATTTCTATGTAACTTTAACCATTAAGGCTGCACATGCGACGGAAGCTTAAAAAATGGAGTAACTTCTCCCGTTTTCCCAACATTTCCCTTCTCTGCTCCTATTGATTGTAGCGTAATGAAAAGTATACTATAACCTGCCCAGGAGTATGAAGAATAATTGTACTAAGTTTTGTTAAAATCCGTCGAGAAGTTTATAAGGAACATACAGACAGACAGACAGACAAAAATTTTACTGATTGTATTTTTGGCATCAGTATCGATCACTAATTAAATCACCCCTTGATAGTTATTTTGAAAATATATTTCATGTACAGAATTGACCTCTCTACAGATTTATTATAAGTATAGATGAAGAATGAAAATGTAACTGACAAAAGTCAGTTATAGCTAAAGTTACTTTAGCATTCATAACATTAGTAGAAATTGGGTCTGGTATAGTAGGGATTATGTGGTTGCTAAATGAAAAGTTTTCATAGCAGCAGTTTTCCATTTCATAAAATGATGCAACTCCAATTACAATACTTATGCAGTTCACTAGTTAGTTAAAGGGTAAGTTAAACTTTAGCAAACTTACCTTTTATTGCGTCGTTTTAAAGTGAATTCATTGAAAGTCTGAACAAGATCGTCTAAAGAGTTTCCTTTGAGTCAGACGGATCGGTATGAACGGGGCATTTGTTTGAATAGTTTGTTATTGCTATCGTTTTGTTATTTTGTTGCAATGTTAACTTACTATCACTGCGATTAAATTAGAACTGAAATAACAGGTATGAGGTTTATAGGAATAACTGTGCTAACCAAGGCGAGATTTTTTTTTTTATTAATCATACATAAAATTCAACTGTAAATAAACATAATTTTTTTCCTCATGACTTCTTCGCGAAGAGTTTTAATTCCAAATTCTTCCATAAATAAATATAATAATTAATTATACATCCGTCTCCTTAAAATAACAAAGCATTTTTATAGTTAATTTTGAAAAAATATAAAGTATATAATAAAAAATAAATAAAAAATTTCATCTAACACAGCCCGGTTTCATTTTTGGCTAAATGTGGTTGACGGGGCATGCTGCCCTTTTGACTCTGCCTTCGGGGATTATGGGCGTGATGTTATGTATGTATGTTGAAAAAAAAAGGGACACACTCATAAAAACCAGACCGTTCCCACAGAATTTAATCCACTAAAAGATAGCAAAGATACAAAATTACAGCCGTACCATAAAAATTAGCGCGTACCGTAACTATGCGTGCGTACCGAAACTGTACGAGCGTACCCAGGCGTTTACGACCCGCGCCCGTCGAGGTTACGGGACTCGCCCTACCTGCGTTTGTCTTGATATTCGCTGTAAGTGGGGTCGTCATTCTGTGATACCCGAATAAGTATACGATGTTAGCAATTGGCAGTAAAATACGTTCTGTCGACCTTTATAAAATCAGAGGAATCTGGATATCAGATCTGTACTTAGATTCACATAATTAACAGAGCAGTAGCAAACTTCTTTAACCGCTTATATAATTTGGGTAAGCCTAGATACAAAATTGTACAAAAGTAGTGACAGCTCATTCAAAATATATAAATATCTGACGACATCACATACATTGATCTGACTCCATAAAAGTAGCTTAAGCACTTGGGTTACGGATATCACAATCGACAGTGGTATTACAAATATATACTTAAATATTCAATAATAACACCCAGACACAGAACAAACATAAGTATACTTCATAGGAATGTTTGTTTTGGATCGAACCTACAATTAATTGGTGCATGGGGCAGGGTCAATTCCGTTTTAGAAGTGACTATGTCCCATGCGCCAATAGTAAAATATAATTAAAATTTTTAATAGTTATTCTAAATTAAAGTATCGCTCGCAATCGCAAAAATAATGTACTAACTGTATTCATTACCTAAACTTGTCATAGAAATTACAAATGGTTTTTTTTATTCGGAAGTTCCGAATCAGCCATCAAGTGCTAGTATTTTATAATTACAACGATATTAAGACTGGTCATATGCTAGCCTAGAATTTAGGCGTAGTAATATCTAATCTAGGCAATAGTATCAGATACTATCGCCTTAAAAAAGCGATAAAAAAGGTTAACATTAATTAGCAGATCCATCATCCCATGATCATCCTCCTAGCGTGATGTCCCATGCTAAGTCGGGCCCGCTTAGACTATGATCCAGGATTTAGCGAGTCTGGTAATTACATTGAAGCGCCGATCTGACCTTCCAAACCCTTAGACAGGGGATCCAGACAATTTGAATTATGGTTACACAGCCAACGTTGTTAATATATGCAGGTTTCATCACGAGATTTTCCCTAACCGCTGAGCTAGTGGTATAAATACGCACAAGGATTTAAAAAATCCAGAGGTACATGCCCCGGTTCGAACTCACACCCCTCAGTGAAGAGGAGCGTGTCTTAACCACTGAGCTACCACCGCTTTCATCACATATCTTTCCACACGAACACTATACGTATTAAACTATAGTTGCTCTACGACACTACACATACTAAGCTATAGTTGCTCTCAAAACACAGTTGCTCTACGGAACTACCCTTCGGATACCTCATCGCACCTGCACTCAGACATTTATGAGGAGGGGCGGTACTCTTTTTATTCGGCCGTTTGTCTTAATGCCCTCTGTAAGTGGGATAATCATTCGCGGTAATGACGACCGCAGTTTCCGTTAATATTTAATGGACCGCCATTGTTCCTGTTTTGTTTCTTTGTTCTGTTTTGAAAGAGGTAAGGTGCAGATAGCAGGATTTGTTGCTGGTGAAATGTGTAGATAGATTATTAAATAGAAATGAATCGACTGTTAGATTTTAAAAAGTATTAAAAATTGATCGACTATTATTATGAAACAGCTGTAGTAGCTGTTTCATAATAATAGTCGATTAATTTTTTTAAAAAATTTTGCAAATCAAGGAAAATAAAATTTTCAAAAGAAAAGTAAATTATTTATATGAACATAATAAGAGATTTTACTATTATATAATTTGAAAGGATATCCTTTATTATTACTTTATCAAAACTTAGCTTGATCGTTTTAATATAATGATTTTAATGTAACTTTCTGTTTGTTTCAGGTATGTGGCTTCTACGAATGGCAGGAACATTTCTATTTAGAGCGGAGAAGATAAATAAAAGAAGAAAAAAAAAGAATACTCACTGTATAGTGAGAAATTATGTTCGATATAGTTGTTTTATAACAGTTAAATCGATAAAAGCTTCAACATTGGTTGAATCAAGGTTTAACATTGGATAAAATAACAAAATTAAATGAGAAATATGCCTTCAAGTAAAGTTATAGTTATGCGGTAATAATATACATGATTCAATGACCACCAAAATAATTGACTTATTCTTTTTATGAAGAAGTTAATCCACGATAAAACATTAAACTGCAAGAATAAACAAAGCCACATCTAGATCAAACTATCAACTTTCGCTCAAACGATCCAGAAACCACTTAAATAATTCTACCATTTGCCTAAATTTCATTCGTCCCGCCACAAGATCGGTTTTAAAATGCATCTATAGAATTTCCACATTTGCGGGAATCGGCCGAATCGCTCCGAATCGCCCCAAATCGCTCGGAGAGCAGATCGTAGGCTGCGGCGGCTGGCCGCCCGCCAAGCCCATATACGTGACTCGTTGAATGGCCTGTCTACTGTATTCAGATGTCTATATTGACGGGGTCTTCTGTTATGCACTTTACTCTATAGAAATATAGTATCCACCTAAAGTAAAGTAAGGGGACAAAGAATGTATATGTATACTGGCTAGTATGCCCTGCTCTATGCGCCAAGAGTTGTGGGTTCGATCCCCGCCCAGGACAAACATTCGTGTGATGAATACTTGTGTTTGTTCTGTGTCTGGGTGTTAATATCCAATATTTATGTAGTATATATGTACAGAATATTGTAATAGTGTTTGGTTTATTTGTGTCAGTATAGGACACTGACACAAATAAATCACTATTCAGGTTTCAAGTATCGTTATTCAAATTTTTCTGACATTAAGCTGCGCCACCTAAGATAAAAATGTGAATGAGTTAGAAATGCTGTTCTATGTATATTAGCTTAACATATTTTTTTGACAGTTTATTTGGCAGTATGACATGGAATGTGGAATTCCCTGAGTCCCCTGAATCAAAAAGCGCTTTGAGAACAATTTCGAGTTACGAGGTATACCGCTATGGTAAACTTCTTCGCTGAAGTGATAATGATGACAACCATAACTTTTACCGTCTAAACAATCTTACTAATTGTATTAATTGGATGGATGGATGTGCGGATGTTTGTTACTCTTTCACGCAAAAAGTACTGCATGCGTTTTAAATGATACTTTACAATAGTGCAGCTTATACATTAGAATAGCACATAAGCTATGTTTCATCATATACCGCGAGCAAAGCCGCGGGCAGAAGCTAGTATACTAATAACCTAAGATGCAATATTATGATTGGTGTCATCTTGTTATCAGCTATACGACCAGTGTAAGTATGTGAGGTATATTCAGTATTACCGACGTGAAGCTCAAAGCTAGCGAGCCCTTTATGGGACCGGGGCGAACCAACACGAAGATTGTCTGCCCCAGGGCAAGACGCGCATGTCCGGGTGAGCTACTCGTATAGGGCAGGTTATTACTGTGACGTCACAGTTTTTAACTAGAAGTGGTAAAAAGTTGCCTGTTGGCGTAAAGATAGTTAGTTGAAGAAAGTGGCCTGTCTGATGGTAAGCGGTCACCGTCGTCTGTGGATATTTGGAATACCCGATGTATTGCAAGGCGTTGCAGAGTTGCTTACAATAAATTATTTTTTCTTACAGAACAGAAAAAACTAGTAGAAATAGCATATCACGAAATTAGTATGAGAACAGATGAAGCCAAACTCACACATACGCCACTACAGATAAGCAATGAACTGGATTGGCCTTTCTTATTTTAGTCAATAACAGCTTATCTTACTAATCCTACGACATACAACATTCTCTCATCCTTTTGAAAAAAGGACACCCATCTCTGGTCTTCCATCTAAGTTTCTGAATTTAATTATTTCTTGGATAAAATTCCGAAATTATGCATAAATTCAACAAAGATATCTAAAGAAGACTTGAGAGCTTGTATGAAAAGGATCATTAATGTTGAAGAGGCGAGTGAGGTGTGTAAAGATTGTGCCATATTATATTCCCGCTAGGGAAGTGGCGTAAAGTTTAATTAGATACCTAGTTGAGATATTTAAATACTCTTTATATACAATTTTACTAAGAAACCAGCTAGCTACGGAAGGAATTATAACTTAAACATCAGTACTTAAGTATTATTATTTCACAATCTTTGAAATAAATAAACAGAGCACTACAAAGCATTAATCACACTCATTGTACAAACCTCAAAAGCCATTCTTCAAGTAAACAACGCAAGCCGTAAGTAATTTAAGCGAAGCATAAAAGTTAATTGAAATTTGAACAAAGCCTAGGTACCCTAAGTAGAAAAAAGAAGCTCGGCGGTATTCTAAACGAAAAGTAATGTGTGTCCGTGTGTGCGTACGCGCCTGACGGGGAGCCATTAACAAAAGCAGCTTTTTGCATTAGCGAAACTCATTACGTACACACCGACGGACGTAAACACTTTCTAATTACGTATTAACACAATTTGCGAGTGTTGCCATTAATTAATTCGTGTTAATTGGTGGGTGGACTCTGCGACTCCGTAACTGGGGGTAGATAGATGTTTTTTTATAGTCTACTGGCGATTCTAGAAGGATGTTTTAGTGTTTATATTGTATGGGGTTGTTTTATACAATTATAACATCACGCTTGTAATCCCCGAAGGGGTAGGCAGAGTCAAAGGGAAAGCATGCCCCTTTAACCACATTTTTGGTCGAGTGGTCAGAGACCCTGGCCACGAAACCAAGGGTCGCGGGTTCGAATCCCGCTAGGGGCAAATGTTTCGTGTGATTAACATGGACATTTGTACTCGTGTCATGGATATTTATAAACGTATTTAAGTATGTCTATCCGTTCACCTAGTATCCATAAGACGAGCATAAGCATAATTTGGAACTAGGGAATTGGTGTGCCAGTCTAAATAATTTATTTAAATACCTCTTCAAAGTACTTAAGTAAAATATTTGACACGTATACATTTAATACCGCTTATCCAGTGTCCGTATTAAATATTGTTATCATAGACAAGAAGGGATCGAGGGATGTCATAAGAAGACGTACCATTCTGTCTACCCCGGACGGATATACATACTATCCGTTCGCCTAGTATCCATAGTAATAGCATAAGCTTAGTTTGAAACTAGGGAATTGGTGTGTCAGTCTGGAGAATTTATTTATTCAGCCAAAAATTGAAATTAGGCTGGATTAGATGAAAATTTTTTAAAAAGTAGTGACAAGGGCTAACTCGTCACTAACACTATCACATACGCAAAACCCGATATACCACAGTCACCTTTTATGGCATGCTAGGCAAGGAACACAGTTGGCACATTCTTTTAAAATCCCAGACCGACATGGAATAATTTTATGTTATGAGTTTTTATGGTAAATGTACTTAACTGTCACGGCGTGAGATATTCTGTTTTTTTTTATTACACATCTTATAGAACAATGGTGGCGAACCTTTTTAAACAAACGTGCCTACGGTGCTAAAATGTATGAAATGAATATAATTGGTACTTGATGTGCCCGGGAGTAGCTGATGATGAAGTTATTGTCAATCATTATTGTAGTACATGTTGTGATCTCAAAGAAAATGCGTACCCACCATTTAATAAAACCTACAAAGAGTCACTTGAAAGAAAATAATTAATCGCGAAAATAAAAAATTGTTCTTTTAACGCCATCTTACTTTTAATACTGACGTCATAAGTTAATTCCACCATAAATGTATTCTCTTCTTAATGTAAATATCTTCACTTGGCCATTCGCGGAAATCCAACCGTAAACTTGCCGACATAACTCCGCAAATCTGCGTTTCAAATTCGACAGAGAGCCTCGCTAAATCCATCATTTTGTCCCGAAAGTAACCCTTCTGCTGGGACAAAAGAACATAATTTAAGTCCCATTGATGAAGCAGATATTAATTCGCCAGTCATTTGTTTACTTTAATTATTTGCGAGGACTCCTTGGCCGCTGCGGCCCATATTTTGTTGGTGTCAACATTGTTGATTGCGGGAAAATGTCATTTAGTTTTGTTTCTGGAAATGGGCGTTTTGATGTTTTTTCTTTTTGACGACGCGTACTTTCCAAGATTTGAGAAGTTGTAATGTAAGTGACATGAAAGAAGTAGTTAAGTATGACCGCGATTAATTATTTTCTTTCAAGTGACTCTTTGCAGGTTTTATTGCGTACACATGCAACATACATTATTACGCTGATCAATCATTTATTTCTTACGGCTATAGATAGTCTTATATGCTGTACTTTATCATAGGTCATAGTATTGTAGCTCGATAGGCCAATATCAATTGTCTATCAATAGCCTATCGATAGTTGAAGACAACCGATAGTATCGATAGTCTGTCGATACTGAAACTATCGATGAACAGTAATGCTATCGATAATTCATTGGTTGGCAGCGTTCGAAACATTCGATACTATCGATAGAATTGCTGTTAACCGATAGTATTGCACTAATAGACACATCGATACTATCGATTGTCCCATCGACCGTATAGATGATTTGGCCGGTAAACTAGCGATTGCAAAACTATCGATTTTTCGGCAACACTAATAGTACGTATCAGTTATTTTCAGTTCTAGAAGATGTACTAAATAATAACAATAGAGATGTTATGTTGAGGTTCTGTGCCAGTAATTTCAATATGCAAAAATATAACAAAGATTACTCTTTGTTATAATAAAATTGCTTTACATGTTGTCACCAATAACCGTCTGTATTGTAGACGTATCATTATATTAATTAAGTCATTATGTATATTAATAAATAATATTAATTATGGTAGAAACAATATCATGCGCCCCATACATACATAACATCACGCCCATAATCCCCGAAGGGGTAGGCAGAGTCGAAGGGGCAGCAAGTCGCTTCAACCATTCAGCCAAAAATAAAGCCGGGCTGGGTTAGATGGAAAATTGTGAAAAAGCAGTGACAAGCGGCTAACCTGTTGCCTACACAATCACACACCCAAAACCCGATATACCATTAGTCGCCTTTTACGACATACCTACTAGGCAAGAACCACAGTTAGCATATTCTTTTTAATCCCAGACCAATATGGGACAGTGGGCTGGGTTGGATGGCAAGAACAAATACAACTACAAAGACAGCATTGTTCCCATATACAACCAATAAACATTTCGAATTGAAACCGCGTCCAAGCCGAATCCGAATCGGCTATTCAATAGCCGGTTCTAAGCGCAAAATCATTTCATGGAAGAACTTTTACAACAAACAGGTAAATACAAAAGTTGATTCGCACGGGGTGGGCTCCAGCGGTAAATATCGAAAGTTGAGTTCATTTCCTCTTGCGCGTTGCCGGGGTGGGGCGCTTTTCATAACTCATTACGATGTCCGGCCTAGTCCGGCGGAACGAAGGGTAGTGTGTTTTTTTCATATTTGTTTGTGTTGCTTAGTATGGGAGGGTTTTTCCGGGTCGTGAGCATTTGTTTGTTAGTTGACAGTATTGGTGCAATGGTCAAGACTTTGCACACCTACTCGACATCATCTTCCTAGCGTTATGTCCCGTTCTTAGACGGGGTCCGCTTAGACCAAGATCCAGGATTTAGCGAGTCTGGTAATTACATTGAAGCGACTGCCGATCTGACCTTCGTAACCCTAAGATAGGGGAACCAGACAATTTTTGGATCATGGTTACAAATCCAAAGTTGTTTGAATTTGCAGGTTTCATCACGATGTTTTCCTTCACCGTCGAGCTAGTGGTATAAATACGTACATAGACTTGAAAAATCCAGAGGTACGTGCCCGGGTTCGAACCCGCACTTCTCGGTTAAGAGGCGCGTGTCCTAACCATTGAGCTACCACCGCTTTGCACACCTACTCGTACAGTGTAGTTATTGATAGATTTAATATCAAAATAATACTTACTTAAACTAATGTATTCTAAGTACTAGCGAGCCATCTGATGTCGTGTGTATTTGCCTATGTTTATGGTCTGTGACATAATGTTATTGAGAAAATATAATTAGTCTATGTAAAACCGTCTCACGTTTTTCATTAGTTATTTGAATGTGCAATCGGCACATTGAAATTACTTTGACTGCCGTTGGTCGAGTGGTGGACCCTGGCCACGAAACCAAGGGTCGCGAGTCCGTTGGTCGAGTGGTGGACCCTGGCCACGAAACCAAGGGTCGCGAGTCCGGCCCCAAGGGCCAAATGTTTCGTGTGATGAACAAGGACATTTGTACTTGAGTCATGGATGTTTATTAACGTATTTAAGTATCTCTATCCGTTCACCTAGTTTTCATAGTACTAGTATAAGCTTAGTTCGGAACTAAGGAATTGATGTGTCAGTCTGGAGAATTTAGACCATTTACTTCCTTACAAGTCTCCCTTACCGTCGAGCAAGGTTTAAAATGTCTAACTAATATTGTTAGAATTAAAATAAGTTTGGATTTTTAACATTTCATCTTTTAATGCAAGTACACGTGTGTATTTACAAAGCATGTAGTCCTCACATGCTTTTACGCTCATTCCGACACAGAAATACATTTAATATACTATTACTAAAATATGCAAAACGTACCGGCATTACGATTATTCAAAGGCGGGATGGATGGATGCAGGGCGGCGATGTCGGGTCTACCGCCGCTGCCGCCCTTCCGGAGAGCGATCAGTTTGAACAAAGGGCCAGCCCTTTACTGTTAGATAGTTAATTGATATTCTATACATCTTGGTAGAGAGTATTGTTAGCGCAATTTCGGCGTTTCTAAGGTATATCGGAGTATCTTTAGATTGCTACTTGTCATTTGAGATGAAAACGGGCATGTTGAAAATTACTTTTTTATTTGTACAACGAATTAGTCTCGTTAGAAATCATACTTAATGGACTAAATGCGATATGCATTGTATAGTACACTAGCTATCATAGCCTATATATTATTCGGTTGTATAAGCTATATTATCGTAAATTTCATTAAAATTCAATCAGTAGTTTTTGCGTTTGAAAGAGTATTCAAACATCTTCACACTTCGCGTTTATAATATTAGATTAGATTAAAAGGATTAGTAGGTACTTACGTTTCGACGGTGTTGCAATGACTTTGATCACGAGTGGACTCTATTAAGTACTTATATATAAAATATATTGTAGTACACAATATATACATAAGTACTCAATATACAATGAATACCGATGACTACCTTAATTTGTATATTAAAGTAGTACGAAAACCGCGAAATACACAATGAATGTCGCATTTAGTCCCGTTAGTATTAACTTTAGTGATATTACAACGCCTGAGGTTAAAATCCTAAATTAGTCTCATGTTGCTCCGGGACATTTCTCTGAAATATTGGTTCTAACATTCGAGGGTACAATTGGAATGAAAGAGATTTGAAAACTGGAACGTTTCTCTGAAACATTGGTCAGCATTTAAGCTTACGAGTGAAATGAAACCGCATTTACTTGCAGTCCGTTTTAATATATCCTTTATTGGGCAGTCTTTAGACCTAGGCGCAGACACAGGACCGCGCAATGCTATACCCCGGTCCGTTCCGCCGGCGATTGGTTACGCTTGAACGTTCTCAATAATGCCCCGTTCCGATTAGATCTTGTTGCCGAAATCCGATCGGTCTCACGCGTCACTTCTCCTGGTTATGAGGGAGATGCCCTCGGGAATCCGCCGATATTATTGCTGGTTAGCGTGTTTGTGTTTTTAGAGGTATTATTGCTATGGTTGCTGTGAAGGTTTGAGACTGGGTCCCTGGAGTATCTGAGGGATAGGTAGATTTTTGTGATTAAAAGGTTCTTTGATCAAAGATGCGAGTTGCTTTTTTATTGGTATCCATCTTCCATCGTCCCGTGCTTGGACGGGGTCCGCTTAGACCATGATCCAGGATTAAGCGAGTCTGGTAATTACATTGAAGCGACTGCCGGTCTGACCTTCGTAAGCCTAAGATAGGGGAACCAGACAATTTTTGGATCATGGTTACAAATGCAAAGTTTGCAGGTTTCATTACGATGTTTTCCCTCACCGTCGAGCTAGTGGTATAAATATGCTCATAGATTTGAAAAATCTAGAGGTACATGCCTGGGTTTGAACCCGCACTCCTCGGCTAAGAGGCGCGTGTTTTTACCATTGAGCTACCACCGCTTTTTTATTGGTATGCTAGTCTGAAAGTTTCAGGTAAGCGTGGTATGGTTAGTAAACTGGAATGAAAACTATTATAATGGTATTATGCGAATATTTATTATGCTGTATATCGAAAGATAATGGAATTTGTGATAACCCATATTTGCGTAATATTAATAGCAACAATTTTTTACAACTAAAAACGTTTAAGTGAAATGCGCTTCTTGTCTTGAAATTAAGTCTGAATAATTAATTTTATAGAGAGTATGGATACGAATTTAACGGTGTGTAAGACAAAGCTTGGTGTTTGTAACATTTTGATGCCATTTGATAAAAAAGCTACCAACCATACTAAGAAAGTGAATATTTAAAACACTTAAAAAAATTTAATCCTTCTACTGCAGTTCAGCTGAAAAATCTAAATTTTTACTTACGCACTGTCACAACCTCACTGACGACTTTACCACACCATAATGAATCGGATAATCATTTCAAGGAAGACACTTATGAAAAATGTAAAATGCGTAGACGCAACGAGCCCCGCTCAGCGGGATGAGCGCGCTGGGAAATCACGGAAATGTGCTTCTGATAGCTCGCCTATCAGCCGGAGCAGGACAGACGAGACTGCTTTAAGTCTGGAATAGCGTAACTGATATTTTCAGTAAATGCATGTTTTGTTTCGTAATTTTGTTTTAAAACTAATTTCGAAATAAACTCGTCAGATACTATATAATTAACCTAAGTATTATATTTATATCCTACTAATATTACTGACTTTTCGCCTGGCAACCCTGCGCGGTAAACGTCAATTCGCCGGCTCATATCTTATTTAGCTAATTAATATAGTTTTAAGTGTCTTTGTACATTAAAAATAAGGTTTTTAGTGAAGTGTCGTTAAAAATCATAAGGATTATTGTACGCAAGTCTGTACGTGCAGTATTACGAGTTATTTTAGACTTAATTCCGACCGCCGGCCGGCTGTCAAAGTGTCATCAAGAAAATTGAAAACAACGGATTTAAACCGGGGGAGTATTCTTTTTAATAACATTTATTCCAATCATCTTGTAATATAATATATATTATACAATACAATATACCTTAGTATAGCTTTTAACAATAGATACATTTTGAATTAATAAACTTTAAATAGGTTATCTTGAGTCCCAACTATCTCTAAAGTTGTTTACATTTACATCTTACGTACTGTCATACTTCGTTTATTGTCTAATGTTACACTAGCCCCATATGAATGAGACGATTCTTTAACAAGATTTGTCAAATTCTAATGTAAAAGGCCTCTGTTGTGTCTCACTTTGCTTAACATAAAGTAAAGCAATAGCTGATGATAGACAACTCTTTGGCTGTATACACTATAAACATACATAACACCTGTAGGCTAACCTGCATTAGACAATATAGCTGTGGAATTTATCTAATATAATCTATTTGAATAATTTTGTATACATGTAGATAAGTTATCATATTAAATCTACCCACATAATAAATAAATAAATGACCCAACTAGTTAATTTTAATTAAATCTTAGAACAGATAAAATTCTTGTTATTGTTATTATTATTTATCTTATAATAATTCAATCAGCCCTATAGCCATTCAATAAAATTATTAAAATTCTCATTAGTTTGTTAGATTTTTAAACAGATTAAATTCAATTATTTTTGATTTATTTTTGCACATTGTGCTTATATATACCCAAAATCTTTCAGAAATGACCAGCCACACATACCCGAAGATGATGACACGTAAAGCCACTACTCAGGACCTTGAATTGAAACTGAAACACGCACTTCAGGAAATAAAGGAACTGAAGAATGACAATAGCCAACTCCTCAAAGAACGCGAAGAATATGAAGATGAATCTTTGAAAGTGGTTAATTTAAACACCCAATTGAAGTGTGAACTGGCTGATCTTCATGCCCATCTCACAGACGTGCTTGCTGAACGGGACCAATTGCTCGGAACAATCAACAGTTTTTATCAATGCAGCAATACCTATGAGCGGGCCTTGGGGCGCATTCAGGAGCTCGAGGTGGAGCTGCGCGACGCAAACAGGACCATACAGCAGTATGAAGAAGACTCTCGGCGTCAAGAGGCTACTCACACCCACAGCCTGTATGAAGAGTTGATTGGGTCACCGGCTGGGCATCTGATTGTACAGGATCACAATTTATGTTTTTACCCTAATGATGCAAACACATCTATAAGGCAGTCTGAGGAGGTCATCTGTAGCCAACAAACCTCACATACCCATCGCCTATATGAGGAGCTGATCGAGTCGCCAGCAGATACGGACATCACCAAAAAAAAATCTGCTTCTAGAGTTAGGCTTAGTAAAAATAAGTTTAAGAAATATGTTAGAATTAGCAAATTTATTGAAAGATGCAATATGTTATTGAAAAAGCAAAAATGTTTCAAGAAGAATATTGCGCTCAGAAAACAACGTTTAGATTTGATAGACAGTCTGGAATTGTATAGTTACAAGCTCAATCAAAGTAGACTAAAATATGACAATGACACACAGGAGTTGCAGGCTGACATCTCACGATTGCACAGGTCCCTTGAGCTTATGACCGACAGATACAAGTCTGCTCGAGCCCAAATAAATGAACACATACAAGCTGTCAACACACTTGTGGACCGGTGCAGCTGTAATCAAAGTGCTGATCCTTCTGATCAGCACAGTGTAGATGTTGTCCAGCAACCCTTGTGTGATGTATTAACACCGTTGACACCTATAAATGATAATGTTTTAATGTTTTCTGACGATATAGGAGTTGGCTATGGATCCCTATTAAATAAAATGTTAAATTGTAATGTTTTAAATTTCTGCATGCCAGACGCTCCTCTAGGTGAGATATGTAAACGTGTGCTTAATAGTAATTTTAATATATATTCTACAATTATAATAATGATAGGTAATGTTAAAACTAGTAAAAAAGACATTATTAAGGGGTTTTCTCTTCTGTCAGAACTCCCTGTAAAAAGAATTTATTTATGCGCATTACCTTTTTATAAATTTTATTCATCTTCTCAAAATGATAGTATTCATAAATTGAATACATTGTTATACAATTTGACTAGTCATAATGACAAATTTGTGTTTTTTGACACAAATAAATTTATTCCTAATAATATGTTGACTGGCAAAACTTTTTATTTGCCTTTTAAAATTAAAAAACAACTGGCTAATTTATTAGCCTATAATATTAATAATATTAATTGTATACATAATCGGACCTTGGAACTCGTTCCAAATCATTTAAATTTACATCTAAGACAATAGAGGACACCTCTAGCGTTAGTAGAATATCTAGTTTAGAGACAATAGGGAAGTCCAATATTTTAAATATTGTTCATCAAAATATTCAGGGCTTCTCCGGCAAAGAATTAGAAATGGAACTAGGTCTTAACCAAATGGATATACAGGTTTTATGTTTGACCGAGCATTGGTTGAGGAAGAGTGAGCTACTAATTAATATTGAAAATTATACACTCATTAGTTCGTTCACAAGAAAATCAGCTATTAGAGGCGGGTCACTTATACTATTAAACAATAATTTAAAAGGTAAAGAGCGTAAAGACATAGTGGCACTTTCAACTGAACGAACTATTGAAATATCATGTGCAGAGCTTGAACAGTTCATTATTGTCTGTATTTATAGGCCTCCGTCTGGTAATTATCACACTTTTGAGTCTATTATGGATGAGGTATTGAAAAAAATATGTAATTGTAATAAAAAGATCATTATATGTGGCGATTTTAATGTAAATATTTTAGATACATCTCCAAATTCAATTATGTTTTTAAACTTGTTTAAAAGCTATAACTTACATGAGCTGTTTACCCAGCCTACTAGAATTACCTCTACATCTGCCACCTGTATTGATAATATTTTCTGTAATTGCAATGTAATTGATAGGTCAATAATTAATTTCATTAATTCTGACCATAGCGGACAGATTGTTAGCTTGGAGCACTATGCTGTCACGACTTCATCTACTTTCAGTTGTAGACCAATCACAGCACATCGACTAGATACATTTAGGAAAAATATAGTCAATAGAGTCTCGTTGTTAAAGTTTAGGGGTGTGGATATTAATGATTCATATAACATGTTATTCAATGTAATTGAAAAAGAATTTGTAAGGATTTTTACCAAGAAAAAAGTCACTATTAATAATTCTAAAACAAAATTTAGTGACTGGGCCACTACAGGTATTTTCACTAGTAGACGAAAGCTATTCGATTTGTATAATGATAAAGCAAATTCGAATGACCCTAAATTAATCGAATATGTCAGAAATTATTCCAAATTATTCAAAAAAGTGTGTGCAGTAGCAAAATCAAACTATCTCAAGCATAAGATATCTAATTCTAGTGACAAAATTAAAGCTACTTGGAATATTATCAACAAAGAGACTTGTAAAAACAAAATACAAAATCACAAGTTCTCTCTAAACATTGATAATAGATATCTACATTCAGATGGGGAAGTGGCAGAAGCTTTTGAATCATATTTTTCTAATATCCCGACTGCAACTACTCGTTCATTAGATTCCAACCCACACCTTGCAAATAGCATCCTGAAATCTAGTGTAGAAGAATGCAATACTCCTTTTAGTTTTCATCATGTTAATGATAAGGTAATTTTAAATACTTTCATAAGTTTAAATTTTAAGAAAACCGAAGATCTATGGGGCGTTTCGATACATATACTAAGACATATAATACAATGTATTGCCCCTATCTTGTCAAATATTTTTAATAAATGTGTTGATATGGGTCAATTTCCTAACTTAATGAAACATAGTAAAGTTATTCCTTTATTTAAATCAGGTGACAAAAGTGACCCATCTAATTATAGACCAATTTCTATCCTGCCAGCACTGAGTAAAATCTTTGAAAAAATTATATTTAGTCAATTAATATGTCACCTTAGAGTCAACAATTTATTACATAGCAATCAGTATGGATTTACCAAAGGGAAATCCACTACTGACGCAGGAGTGGCACTTACAAAACACATTATCGAAGCTTGGGAAAGAAAACAGGATGCTGTTGGAATATTCTGTGATTTGTCGAAGGCATTCGATTGCGTTGACCACCAAACTTTACTAATGAAGCTACGTCATTATGGTGTATATGGGAACTCACTTAGTCTGCTGAAGTCTTATTTATCTGATAGGCTTCAAATAGTGAGTGTAAATGGTACAAACTCTTCTGGTGCCCCATTATCGATGGGAGTACCCCAGGGCTCAATATTGGGACCTCTGCTTTTTCTTTTATACATTAATGATCTCCCTTATTTTGCAAAGGATTTATGTGAGATAGTTTTATTTGCTGATGATACTTCCCTGATTTTTAAAATTGATAGACAAAAGGAATTTGTTGACGATGTAAATAACGCTCTCTCACGAGTACTATATTGGTTTTCTACCAACAACCTACTACTTAATGCAAAAAAAACAAAATGTGTTAAGTTTTCAATGCCAAACACAAGGCAAGTTAATACACAAATCACTATGAACAATGAAGCAATTGATGTAGTTAACTCAACTGTATTTCTTGGAATCACCTTAGACGCTAAATTGCAATGGGGTTCCCATATTGCGGCCTTGGCAGGAAGACTTAGTTCGGCTGCATATGCAGTCAGGAAAATACGACAATTAACAGATGTTGAAACAGCAAGATTGGTGTATTTCAGTTATTTTCATAGCGTAATGTCATATGGACTGCTGCTGTGGGGATCTGCGGCTAATATACAAACTATTTTTGTATTGCAGAAAAGGGCCGTTAGAGCCATATACGGCCTTAGACCACGTGACTCTCTTAGAGATATTTTTAAAGAAATTAACATTTTAACAATTGCATCACAATTTATTTTAGATTGTATTATGTATATATATAAAAACATTGACCAATTTCCTAAGAAGTCAAACACTCATAGTTTTAATACTAGAAATAAACACAAACTTGCTGTTCCAAACCATAGACTCCAGAAGAGTGGTAATTCATTTATTGGTCTTAGTATTAAAATATTTAATAAACTTCCAGAAAGTCTATTAGCATTACCTTCACATAAGTTCAAATTGTGCATTAAAGCGTTCTTAATGAAAAAGGGCTATTATAAGTTTGAAGACTTCCTAAATGATAAGCATTTATGTTTAACTTCATAATGAAGTGTTCACCTGCAGTGTTGTTACCTAATAAGTACCTATAGAATATTAAGCACGAAATTGTAAATCTTTGCATTTAAAAGAGTAACTATCGAGTTTCTTGCCGGTTTCTTCTCGATAGATTCTACCTTCCGAACCGGTGGAAATCCTTTTTTCTGTTTAAATTGACTATTTATAAGTGCTTTTTTGAAGCCTATATAAATAAAGAGATTTTGAATTTGAATTTTGAATTGAATTATAAATGCGAAAGTTTTTCACAAATAAACTACTCAATGGATTTTAATGAAACTTTATGATAATATAGCTCATACAACCGAATAACATATAGGCTATGTTTCATCGATATACCACGCGAGCGATGCCGCGGGCAGAAGCTAGTTTTTCCTATAACACTATTAAGGGCACATATATAGCAAAATAAGAATATGAGAAAGTAAGTTAGTCACTATTTTTCGTTGCCAGAGGGCGAAAAAGAAATATGCAAAAAACAGGACTATTCCCGAGAGATATAAAAATCTACGTCAAAGAGTAAAACCGCGGGTAAAGCGAAAATATAAGCTTTATTAAAGTTTGGTAAATAGAATAGTAGTGGAATATTTACTAGGAATCACAAAAACATACCTACCCCTTCGGGGATTATGGGCGTGATGTTATGTATGATGTATATTCAGTGATTCGGTAACCAAAAAAAATATATATAGTAACTAGAGCTTTTACATGCTACGTCGTCAAAGTGAATATTAAACCTCCTGACAATATTTGCTCCTTCCCAGAGAAGACTCCTCAAACAACATATTCAAATACACAAAAATCTACGTATCTGGATCCTAACTTATTCCTACGAAAATAAGTGCGTAGGGTTGGCAACGATTGTAAACATATTTTTTCGTTATTTCTTATTGAGTCATGACAACACAATGTTAAATACACGTGTCTCATATGTGATGCAGATCAATATTATTGTATACCTGTTGAAACTAGGGAATTGATGTGTCAGTCTGGGAAGTTTATATATTTATTTATATTTATATTTATAATTCTAATGGCAAAAAATCTGGATGTTCGTGTGTAGTTGACGAACTAACACTTGTCACTACTTTTTCACATTTTTCCATCTAACCCAACTCGATGTTTGGCTGAATGATTTAGCCTAAAGAGCTCATTGCTTCTTGTACTCTGCCTACCTCTTAAGGGAAGGCGGGTGTGAAGATATTTATGTATATATATATACATAAATACAAAAATAAATAAGTATACAAAATTTTGAACGCCTTAATAAGCAAGTTCGTTTTAAGTCTTTAAAGAAAAACAAAGTGGACGGTTGGTTGTGACTGTGAATGTATATATTCTCACAGTGTGCAAGCACAATGAAAGCCTAGGCTTTTCACATTTGGCAGCCCTAGGCCTCCCGTCGGCCTATACTTAGTGATTTCCCCGGAGCGCTCGGCGATCGCGCTGAGTGGATACCATCCAATTTTTATCATCCATTTACGTGATGTTACAGCTCTTTGTCGGATTGCAGTCGCGCTTGAGATAAAGCACGGTTCGTGAGCGGCAAGCCGAGTGGAGATCTGTTATGGATTGGCGGCCGTGGCGTGATCGGCATGTGGGCTAGGATTTTCGAAGGTCGCCTGTGTAGTTGCAGGTTGAACATTGTTAGAGGTCGGGAAGGTTGTTGAAAATCGAATTTTAGGTCTAAATATTGAATGCTGATGGGGTTATGGACATATTATGATTCCCTGGGTTACCACCACTCGAGCGATGAGGAGTTCCGCGGGGTTTAGCAGGTATTCCCGTCCATGTATTTCTTTACAGGGCAGGTCAGTCCTACACACCACGCCGTTCCCCCGGACGACGTGAAGGTAGGTGCGGAAATGCACTCCCCGCGTTAAAAAACACAGTCTTAATACTTATTACAGATGTGAAAATTTGATTTTTAAATTAAGACAAATCTTTTTTTTTTGGTAATGTCATTTTTTTTTTGTTGACAAACAGCGGCACGGTCTATCTGATTTACTAAATATTTAAAACACGTGTTCTAGGGTTTGATTGAGTCTAGTGTTCAAGTAATCCTGTCAATAATTAGAGCGCTTTAGGTCCAGATCAATCTATGTGATATTCCTAATGTATTCTCAAAATGTAACGCGTCAAAATTAACGGCTAGCCAATAGGCTTGATTTCGACGTGTTTGGCTTGTAACACAAGTCCCAAACCTATATCAACCAACCAACCAACCAACCAACCAACCATACCAACCAGCAGACCAACAGTAACACCTTTGTGCTACAATTTTCGCGCCGGCCTCAAAGGCGACTCCGCACGGTCGTTCGCGATGCCACATATCCGTGATTAACTGGCCTTAATTGATAGTTATCAATAGTGTTGCTGCTCGATAGGCTAATATCGATTGTCTATCGATAGCTTATCGATAGTTAAAGAAAATCGATAGTATTGATAGTCTATTGATGGTGCAATACTATCGGTAAACAGCAACACTATCGATAGTATCGATAGTTTTGATCACTGCCAACCAATGAACTATAGATCGTATCGAAGTATCGATACTATCGATAATATTGCTCTTCAATACCAAATAGATTATCGATAATAGGTACTCGATAGTAATAGTACAGAACATAGTCTATACGATATTGAAGAGCAATACTATCGCTATCGATAATGGTTGGCAGCGATCGAAACTATCGCTACTATCGACAGATTTGTCGTTGCCGATAGTATTGCATTAACAGAGACATCGATACTATTGATACTATCGATACTATCGATTTTCCTATCAATCTTATAGATAATTTTAGCGTTCAACTATAGATTGCAAAACTAAAATTTTTTCGGCAACACTAGTTATCAGGACAGGTGAGTCAAATCACGCGCGACCGCTTTTCGATGACGCTATGTTTTCGTTTGGGTACTGTAGGTAGGCGTTTGGCTCTCTCTGCCTACCCGGCTAGGGTATTTAACTGACTAAACTTCACGCCACTTCCCTAGCGGGGTAGGCAGAGAGGACCGAACGCCATATGGCACGATCCTTACGCACCTCACTCGCCTCTTCAACATTCATGATCCTTTTCTTACGAGCTCTACGGTTTTTGTGACATCACTATAACATCACCTATTATTTATTGACTTGAATATAGTATAGCCTAATGAAGATGTTACAGCGTTAGGATATATTTGGTGGGGTATTGTGTCAATTATAACAAAATAGACAAAATAATCTATACTTATAATAAATCTGTAGAGAGGTCAATTCTGTACATGAAATATATTTTCAAAATAACTATCAGGGGCTGATTAGTGATCGATACTGATGCCAAAAATGCAATCAGTAAAATTTTTGTCTGTCTGTCTGTATGTTCCTTATAGAAACAAAAACTACTCAACGGATTTTTACGAAACTTAGTACAATTATTCTTCATACTCCTGGACAGGTTATAGTATACTTTTCATCACGCTTCAATCAATAGGAGCAGAGTAGTGAAGCGAAATGTTGGGAAAACGGGAGAAGTTACTCCATTTTTTAAGCTTCCGTCGCGTGTGCAGCCTTAATGGTTAAAGTTACATAGAAATCATGTATGACGGAAATAGTCTTTATAATATTAACCATAAACGCGGGTGACAACGCTGGCACAGCTAGTAATGAATAAAATAATATCACATGTCCGTCACACAACGTGACGTGATTTCTGAATTACGTGGTATAAGAACTTCAACGGAGTTGGCTGTTTCACCAAATATTAATTAGTAACTGTTGCCTGCCACTTAATTGGCGTTTAAACATAATACCATAATATTTTTAATCCCGGTGTCCAATAAGCTAGATGGCTAAAAATTTCTGTTAAGTCCGTCAGTTAGATTAAAAAAATATTTAACACGTATTTTTTTTATTTATTTGTCAAACCAACATTGACGAAGATACAATGCATTCAAGTCGCTTTCGTAAATTTTTTACAAAATAGTGACGTCGCAAGCTCCCACTCCAAACTTTGATGCTCTTTATCTCTGTGATTTTTTGTTGATTGGATAAAGCGAAAAATATGTGTCTGGTATTTTTGTATTATCTAACTGACCGACTAAATAGAAGTATAGTTTTTTAATGCAGTCATCATTCCTATACAACACACAAATAAATAAAATATTTAGAGCCCACAACTGTACACTGTGTTTGAATAAAAGTGATTTTGACAATTCCAAAATTGTCAAAATCACTTTTATTCAAACACTAAAAAATATTATCAGAGTACAGAATCGTACGTACATACTAACAGCCACATAATATTTCAGTCCACTTCTCCGAAGTTAGCGTACGCAAGGCCGGCCCGCTCAATAAATTGTCTGCTCCCATTCGCTATTCACATTTATATTTCCACTGAAGTTTTCATTTAGTTCTGGACTCTGCTATCACAAGTTTCCCGTACGTTGTATTACTCACAATCTGTAAACTAAGGTTGATCGATTAAACCAACATTTTTACGCAAGAGCTATAGTATAAAAACATATATATGCTTTTGTATCTAATGATAGTAGGTATGTATGCACTTAGCACATGCATAAGCTTAGTTTCTGACACGAAAAAGAAAAAAATACTTGACTGGCCCATTGGTCGAGTGGTCAGAGACCCTGGCCACGAAACCAAGGGTCGTGGGTTCAAATCCCGGTAGGGGCAAATGTTTCGTGTGATGAACATAGACATTTGTACTCGAGTCATGGATATTTATAAACGTATTTAAGTATGTCTATCCGTTCACCTAGTATCCATAAGACGAGCATAAGCATAATATGGAACTAGGGAATTGGTGTGCTAGTCTAAATAATTTATTTAAATACCTCTTCAAAGTACTTAAGTAAAATATTTGACACGTATACATTTAATACCGCTTATCCAGTGTCCGTATTAAATATCGTTATCATAGACAAGAAGGGATCGAGGGATGTCATAAGAAGACGTACCATTCTGTCTACCCCGATCAATGTCTCTTCTGTGGCATAACTTGAATAATATATGCCTGGGTCATTAATAAAGGTAGTTGTACTCCCGTGTTGTAAGGTATTTCGGTACGGGAATCATGCCAATTGGAATTTAGGCTTAGCGTCAAATGACAAGGTGGATGCGGGTATTTGTGAATTTTTGTGGTTACCGGGAAATTCTGTGGGTACAAATGGGTTGTGTGTGTGGATATTGTAATTAGAGACTGAAATTTGGTGCAGTGAAGTTGGAAGGGAAACTTGGTATACTGGATACTTAATGTGGTAATTATAAAGTTTTTTTTGATATTAAATTATTTAATGCAATAATTGTGAGTTTTATTGTGGACTTGTTTAATGATACAATAAAAACATTTTATTATTATTAGGACTTGTCTACACTAAAAATAACAAATTTAAGGTCAAACGCAATTTTAAAAATAAGTTAGGTTTAGTTATAGTTACAAACTGTTAATTCATCATCCAATGTCAATGTCAATAGTTATGTTAATTTTGTATAACCCTAACTTGTGTGAATACAAAAAGTGTTGGTAAACCTTAAATAAATAAAGTGTTACCAGTTTAGAAAACGGCCGCGAGTTTTGTAGTAAAGTATATAGTAAAGTAAAATAAAAAATATATTTTCTGATGTACTTTTACAAACAAATGCGTTTTGATGAATTCAAATTAAAATTCATCATTAATATCTACACCTTCTATTAAATATTATTGTTCAATAACTTTAATAACTCAAAGTTAATATTTTATGATATGGCGAAATAAGCACATGACATTTTATTATTGAAATAAAAATTCCTTGCAATCACAGGCAGTAATTACTAGCTCAATAAATAAATCTATCTAGACCATGGGTTCCCAAACTTTATCAGATCGCGGCGCAATTACAGGATTATTATTTTGTGCCGGCGCCCCTAACTCAGTTTGCAAAACCCAAAATTTTCGATCAATGTGAGTTTTCAACGTTTTCTTTGGAAGTGTATTTAGTGAGATCCGAAAGGTATTCCTTGAACAATTCAGGTTTTGTGAGGCAAAAAGTCATTGTATTATACCACGAACATTTATTATTCATTTTGTCACTTAAATAATTAAGTAAAACTTCCTCAGAACAACAAAGAGGAGCACGTTACGGCGCCTATCTCTACTATCTACAGCGCACTGTTTGGGAACCATTGACCTAGACTATATAATCTAAGCAGACCTCTTTTCTGGCTAGCAAGTAAAATAATGGAATCTCACTACAATACTGGCAACGGTAATAAGGCACCAAACACACGCTCCACAATAGACGGTATCACACAAAGGAGACCGCACGATATCCTACTAATTATTAATGCGAAAGTTAGAATGTATGGATGGATGTTTGTTACTATTTCACGCAAAAACTCATCATCATCTTTCTATTGTTATGTCCCGTGTTTAGACGGGTTCCGCTTAGACCATGATCCAGGATTTAGCGAGTCTGGTAATTACATTGAAGCGACTGCCCATCTGACCTTCGTAACCCTAAGATAGGGGAACCAGACAATTTTTGGATCATGGTTACAAATTCAAAGTTGTTTGCATTTGCAGGTTTCATCACGATGTTTTCCTTCACCGCCGAGCTAGTGGTATAAATACGTACATAGGCTTGAAAAATCCAGAGGTACGTGCCCGGGTTTGAACCCGCACTCCTCGGTTAAGGGGCGCGTGTCCTTACCATTGAGCTACCACCGCTCTATCACGCAAAAACTACCGAATGAATTTTAATGAAACTTTACAATAATATAGCTTATACATCCGAATAACATATAGGCTATGATTTATCGATGTACCACGCGAGCAAAGCCACGGGCAGAAGCTAGTTAAATATAATTTGTCAAACAATGATTTGTTTATCAAAGGACATTTATGGTAGGATAGCATCGCTCATGTTCATACAATGGGACACTAATGATGTCATAAGGGTAGTAATACTTTACATCCACAGTGTAGCATAGATCTGTTCCGGCGATCGAGATCGAAATGTCAAAATATGATATACTTGCTGTGCCCGCGGTTTCACCCGCGTTCATGGTTATATATTTATGTTAAATAGCTTATAGCCTTTCTCAATAAATGGGCTATCTAACACTGAAAGATTTTTTTAAATCGGACCAGTAGTTCCTGAGATTAGCGCGTTTAAGCACACAAACAAACTCTTTAGCTTTATAGAAATATAGACATCATCATCTTCCTAGCGTTATAACCCATGCTTAGTCGGAGTCCGCTTAGACCATGATCCAGGTTTTTAGCGAGTCTGGTAATTACATTGAAGCGACTACCGATTTGACGTAACCCTAAGATAGGGAAACCAGACAATTTTTCGATCATAGTTACAAATTCTAAGTTGTTTGAACTTGCAGGTTTCATCACGATGTTTTCCATCACCGCCGTGCTAGTGGTATAAATACGTACATAGATTTGAAAAATCTATACTGTTGTCCATTTATTTATGCCTCATGATGGTTTAATAACATATTGTAGAATAGATCATTACAGTACATGATTGGGCGGGCTAGTGTGGGTGATCCCTGGACAGGATGCTATTATGTTTACTAATCGAGTATAACTACATACAAACAAAACATCATGCCCTTACCCCGAAGGGGTAAGGAGAGTCAAAGGGACAGCAGGCCCTTTTAGCCACATTCAGTCATAAAACTGGGCTGGGTTAGAGGAAAAATTGTGTGCCACACAAGTGGCTAGCCCGTCGCCTACACAATCACATACCCAAAACCCGATATACCATTAGTCGCCTTTTACGACATGCTAGGCAAGAACCACAGTTGGCACATTCTTTTTTTTGTCCCAGATCAACATGGGCTGAGTCTCAGACCAACATGGGACAACTAAAAATCGTGTCTATATGTTCGTTATATAGGAATAGAAAAGATATATTATCCTCTTAGTAAAGTCTGAAAACATTACTATTTAATTCACAGTACAGTGGATCCATAATGCCAAATTCCGTAAATAGTTTAGTGCAATAAATAACCTTTTATCAGAAACTGAATCTGTAGTCCGACTGAATATTTTATAAAACACCAACCGATAGCAAAATGGTGGAACCATCAAATCATACTTATCCCAAAAGGTCTGTATACTACAAGTGTATTAACAAGAGAGCACGTATCAAACGAAAGAAGGCGAAGTATGAAGTAAGATAATAAGCTGGAATTGGGTCTTCATATACGAAACCATAAGGTGGATTGGTACGTGACCGCCATGCACAAACGGACGACTCCCTCAGCACTTACTGCATTGGTATAAAGATCATTTTCCCGGCAATTTCTGAGACGGAAAGGTGTGATCGCACAGTACGAACTTCGAAAGTTCGGTCTATGATTGCGTTAAATGATGTATTTAAGTAACGTTTGTTATGCAAATGCTTTGCTTAGTACGCCGTTTGAATGGTTTAGTCGGATTTGTGATCTGCTCAAAGTAAGTTTGTTGGAAGTAAATAAACCTGAGACGTTTAATTCTCTTCGGAAAACAAGGAGATCTTGTTACAACGGTGTTGAGAATATCTTTTCAGTCTTCTGAACGTTGCAACGGCTTCCAAGCGATGGGGTAATAACTAAATGTTAAAGTACTGTACCTATTCGTATTAAGTATTATCATTTGTACTAAGCCTTTTACTCGGATGCCATGATATTTAATTGAAATATAGTAAACACTAGCTGTGCTAATGTTGGTTAATGTTATATAGCCCTCGATAAATTAGACTGTCTAATACTGAAATAATTTTTAAAATCGAATCAGTAGTTCTTGAGATTAGCGCGTTCAAGCAAACAAACAAACTCTTTAGCTTTATAATATTATTATAATTAAAGATTTTAAAATGGAAATGATAAATATTTTTGAAATCAATAGATAAACAAAAGCATAAAATTTGAAACTAAACATAAAGAAAATATTGCTTTATTTTTTTTTATGTTATTTGGCTGTTAATTTATTATCTGGATACATTAAAAGCCCAGTTTGTAAGGAGGAAATTTTTATTAAAATCTTTTCTAATGGCTATCCAATGAGGGTTTTTTGAATTAAAACATCAGATAGATGACGTAACTGTGAAGTACGATCTTGTCACCCTCCTCATTGGTATTTTTTCAGAACAAACTGTCATGCTGTCAACAAGAAGCCAATAGGGACAGTGATAAGACCACGAGACTCCATCGCGCCACCTGGCGGTTTTTCTATTTGTGAAAACCCTCATTTATTACACACGACACGACTAGTCACCTTACGAAGTTACACATTTGCGTGTCTTCGCTAACAATTCTGCCTCAAAGCCCAATAAATCGACAATACAAGCATAGCACGGCTTTGTGTTGCAATCGGCTGCTCGTCCAGCCACCAACCACGTGTCAGTGGACCGAGGCGTTTCGAGAATGTTCTACGGCACAAGGGGTTGCTGCCTAACATGCCGACATTCATACCGTCCGTGATAGTTCAACGGAGCAATAATTATACTAAGGCTATAGGGGATTTAAATCAGGCCTGTTCACTAGTTGAGCCATATCCTTAGCTGGAGGTAAAAAATAGTACGTTCGACACCACTTAGTCTGGTATTTAAAAATAATATGCCAACTTAAAATTTATTTTATTTATTATTTATTTTTGGCTGAACGTGATTTAAGGGGCTATGGGCTGTTATGATACTGATGATGATGAGGTGGCAAAGGTGGAAGTGTTTGTGACTGTGTTCTTGACCCGACCTGGTATGTCGTAAAAGGCGACCATACTAGGTATATTAGGTATTTGGTTAGTAACTATGTAAGCGACAATTTATCCACTTGTCACTACTTTTCCATAATCTTCCATCTAATTCAATGCACTTTTACATTTAGCTACATGTACTTTAAGTGTCAAGTTGAACAAAAGTACCTGAAAACGACTTTAAGTAAAGGTACTTGTTCCTTCAAAAAGTATTGACGGAGCATTGACACATATGTCGAAACCAAAAAATATTACCATCACATACCTAAACATTAATTCCGCCATTACATCTTTATTCGCGCAGTTAAGTGTAAATAAATATATAATTTAATAGACATTTGACGAGTGACGGCGCAAACAGTCGTCCCGGGCTTTCAACTCGGCAAATATTTGCGCAAGTAATGGCGGACGAATGTCTAAAACAAAATACAAATACGCGATAGATACGAGATACATATGTTGGGGACGTGGCCGGTTCGGGCTTGACGATGGGATGAAGTTGTTATTCTTTTGCTTGTTTACTTGTTTCGAATAATAAAAAAAAAATAGTCTATGCGGTGTATATGCGCACATGAAAAAAAAAACTCTTTCGAATTCGTTGTTTGAAACCCGTGTTGGTCTGGGACTTAAAAATAATGTTTCAGCTGTGTATTCTCTGCCTAGCATGTTGGAAAGACGACTAATGAGGGGTATTGTGTATTTAGTTTGTGATTATGCAGGCGACAAGTGAGCCACTTGTCACTTATTTTTTTTTAATGTTTCATAATATAATACCTAATAAATAAAATCCTGATTGTGATATGATATATGATTTTAATTAATGTTACCCAACACAACTTTTTAAATAAATTTAGTCAGCTTTCTGTACCTCTTCGGGGAATGCGGGATTCAAGGATTGAATGTGTGAGTGATATTTTTCTAATCATATACTTTATCTAAGTAGACTTAAGAATCACCCAAGCGGGATCGGAAACGCGGCCTTGGGTTTTCCAGCCGGGGGTTACCATCAAACCCAAAGGTCGTTCAAAAACCTCCTATTTTTCCGTGAAGCAACATCTTGGGCCTAAATAAAAACGTACGGGCCAGTAAAGCCGACGAGGGGACACGCGCCCGCCGCCGACACTTCTCAAATTAGCATTTTTCCTCGAAGCTGTAACAGTTTCGGGTCCCAACCACAGCTGAATCACAAACAGTGTAGTAAATGCAAAGGAACCTCTGTCACTTACCGATGTTTTATTTATCATTACGGCTACGCAAATACGTTTAGGTATAAATGTTAGACTAGATTACATATATTGATCTGACTCCGAGGTAAGTAGAGTAAGCACTTGTGTTACGGATATCAGAATACAGTGGTATTACAAATATATACTTAAACATTTAATATTAACACCAACAAACAAACACAAGTATTCATCATACAAATGTTTGTTCTGGGTGGGGATCGAACCCACAACTCTTGGCGCATGGGGCAGGGTCACTACCGAATGAGTCATCGAGCTATTCATTAGATAATTAGTTTAGCTTCTGGCTTGCTAGCACATACGTCAAATATCATCGACTCTTTCCTACCTATGGGTTATTTGGACTTCTATTTAAATCTTGACTACACATTTTAAAATTACATGAACTCTATCTCCACTTCTACACACTCTAATTCTACCTAAATTAACTGTGAAGGTTTAAAATTCATAGCAATAGTTTTGTTATAACCCAACATGCTTAATCTACCTATAAAAAAATCAATTCCTTTTTTGACGTATCGTTATGCTCACAGGTTATCGTGAGAAATCACGATGATTGTCTTCTTCCAAATCATCTTTGTGTGCCATTATCAGTCTTGAATTGTCTCAAGTCGAAGCTACGCCACTTGCATGAAACATGACTATTGTATCAATGGAATAATCAAGATCGATGTAGGTATTCTATTTATCTATGTTTCTCATATCGCCTCACTGCATTTCTCTGCATTGCACTCTAGCCCAAGGCAATTGGAGCGAGATTAAATCCGCCTAGAGCGAGGGGCGGACTCGGCGGCGATTTGCTTCTGTCTCGGACTGGATCCGGCCCTGGATTTGCTGCTTACCTTTATTCATTCTCGGAATTGGTGCCAAGAATTGGGATTTATTAACGGGGGAGATTGTTTTCGCTTGTCGGTCGTTTTGATTCCAAGCTATGGGTATATATGTTTTTGAACTCTATGGTATAAAGGTTAAAGGAGGTTTTCCTATTTCTTAAGGTCATTCATTCACTTAGGGGACTGATAAAGTTCTCAGCTGTGTCTTTATCTCTCTTCCTAACTAGAGCAGATACCTTAATGCTAAGGACACGATCTTAAACGATTGGACAGCGCAAGGAGGTTACGACTCTAACCAATCCCTGTTGCTCTGTGTTTTTAAAAATCTAACCAACTAACTAAATAAACTTCACGGCACTTCCCTAGCGAGATAGGCAGAGAGAACGAACGCCATTAAAAAAATCAATCATATTTCATACTAATAACTTGGTGTTAAGGGGAAAACAAAGAAATCTGTGTGGATGCGGCTTTAATTTCTCTTTTTTTTCTAGTTAAATATCTCACTACAATGATTGGCTCGATGGCGCATTCGGTAGTGGCCCTACCCCATGCGCCACGAGTTGTGGGTTCGATCCCCACCCGGATAAACATTCGTGTGATGAATACTTGTGTTTGTTCTGTGTCTGGGTGTTAATATCTAATATTTAAGTATATATTTGTAATACCTCTGTTGATTCTGATATCCGTAACACAAGTGCTTGAGCTACTTATCTCGCAATCGGATATTTATTATTTATTTTATGTAAGAAGATTTTTATCGAGTTGGCTACATTAAAATGACTGCCACTACATTTAATTATAGTCCAAAATGACCTCAACCAGCGGATTCAAACGTTAAAATTATAAGATGAAATAACAAATCAAAATAATGATATATAATTGTTCTAAAAAGAAATCCTATCGATGTATAAAACCTAAAATAGTATGTATACACCACATTTACCTGACACAAAACACTTCGCTATACACCAAATATTCTAAGTACAAATATACGGAATATTTAACAAACACGACTTATCATTTCAAAGCAATCATATTTATCTGCGATCTCTTGGTGTAACACGCTCTACATTTTAGCCCCAAAGACGAGGGAATACGGTCCAAATTAGCATAAAACTTTTTCACCTGGCAATTCGTAAAATAAGCAATACAAACCATGGAAGTTTAGTATAGCGGCCTCCTCGCGATATTATCGGCCTCTGAAATAAATAGTCGAATTAAATTGTACGAACTGTGAGTAATAATAAAATAAAATTGAGTTTATGGGCTTTGCCAACTTGCCGGCAGTTTCGGCGTTTTCGCATTTCCGTAGTATCATTGTTTGAGATGAGATTTCAACGTTTGAAGCGTTATGGGTTAGTCAATTTCCATAACTGGACAATGTTAAGTACAAACGTATTTTACATTGTAGAATTCTAAAGTCTATGTTTATATTAGAACATACATATTCAGTTAGGCGTTTTATGAGAAGGAAAAAGCAACAATATTTTGTAATTCAAATTCAGTTATAAATGAGATTAAAAAATTATTGTGAAAAAAACATTATTCCCGAAGGGATAGGCAGAGTCAAAGAGGCAGCAGGCCCCTTTAACCACATTTAGCCAGAAACAAAACTGGGCTGGGTTTGTTTTTGTCAGATGAAGTTTGTTATGAAAGGAAAAATAAATAAATGGGTATTGAAATCCGAGAACGGGGCGTTACGAAGTGCGCCGGGTCAGCTAGTTCCAAATAAATCACATGGGAAGAGTCCCATAAAAACGAGGAAAGCTGTTTGCTCAAAAAGCAAGGTGGTGTCCCTAATTCGTTTAAGACCTCAACAAACAAAAGATTGTCCTTTTTTATCCCACAATTATACAAACATTGTACTCGAATTCAAAAGTAACGTGCCGTATAAGATTATAATTTAATTTAAATACACCGTCCCGTAATTGGGCCTGTCCCTTTATCGGTCGGGAGTTTATTGTGTGTGTGAAATATTAAATGCGTATTGTCCCATGTTTTTTGTTCAGTGCTGAATGGAGACGGTATCTGATGGCCGATCGGTTTTTTTTTTATAACTTCGACTCGTTTTTGTTGCTTGATTCTATTTTTACGTTTTGATTGAATGGTTTTTGATGTTGATTGAGATTGTGATTGTACTAGCATTGTTTGTGATTATTGATTTTGGTGTATCTTTTTGTTTTGTACAAGTATAATGTTTTAATTTTTACGATTACTATGTGAAACATGACAATATTCTTGTATCGAGATTTTTTGTAAAAATATTTGTAAGGGGTAAATTTCCAATTGTCATCAACCGTATATAATCAATCACCCTTTTTAAGTTTATTCAGTATGTACTTTATTTTGGAATGACGTGACGTCATTCAAAAATTATTCGTATTATATTGATTTTAGTATATGACTGTTTGATTCTTGGAAAATCTGCCTGTAAATGTGCACAGTGCCCTACTTTTCTGTTTTACTATGTAAAAAACATCACTGTATAATGTCACAGTTTGTAATTGAAGACAAAATGCATATTTCTTTGATAGAAGAGGACTCGAGACGAAGAGAACGAATTCAGTGTTTTTGTTTTAGAATTCCTACGCTTTACCGTTGCCACGTTGTTAGGCAAAGCGTTTGGATTCTAAAACTGAATAACTGAGATTGCAACGCTACGAAGCTACGGCGCTACGGCGCTACGAAGAACGACGCTACAAAGCTCTGCTACAACGGTGCTACGATTGATTGCTTTGTGTACGATTTCTATCGGAAATACTAATTTAACAGTTTCAAAGAGCCGTTGATTCCTTTATTTTTCCGTTTTCTAGTGTTTTTTTTTTGTAAAATATTTCATATCGGAGTTTAATCATGCTCGTTTTTTTTTTGTTTTTTTATCATATATATACAAAATGTTCACTTCAACAAACAATAACAGTTTTTTAAATATATGAAGTGCTGTTGTGTAAAATTTTGATAACTATTTATTATTTATATTCGATGTGTGTTTATGTTTCATGATTATATTTTAACTAAATGTGTGTGTGCGTGTATTATGTAAATTTTTGTATATTCTGGGGATACATTTTTTTTTCTCTAAATTAAAATATACTACTTTTCTCATTCTACATGAAAAATGAACAAATAGTAAACGCATGTTTTTATTTTATTTGTTTCTTAAATAAACAAACTAGCCTGTTTATTTGATTGCATCGACTTATTCCTTAACACAAAACGCAAAATTCATACTTTCCTTCTCGAATGTTGAACTTGCAATAAAATTAGCAATTATGCGACTTTTAAACCTAACCATAAACAAATTCGAGTCGTAAAACAATGGAGATAGTTCCTCGGTTTGCTAGACCATAAAGCCGTGTGAATGGCGCTGTGTAATCGAGTGTGGGCTGCGTTTGCGCTTAAGGATTTGGAAATGGGTGCTTTTCGCTTCCGTGAGTTATTAGGCATTAGAATCGGTGAATGTAAATTTGGATTCTATAAATAAATCGTGTATATCTAGTTCTATGTTGGTCTAGAATTTTAGAATAATTTGGATACTGTGTTCCTTTTCTATGTAAAAAACTTACATTGTTCATAAACTCATATTTATTACATATTTTACAACTTTATTCGAGCCATTTGTAATGTCATTTCTCCGAAACATTCTTAAATAAGTTACTATTCCAATATTATTGACTAGCTCGAAGGCGTATTCGGTAGTGACCCTGCCCTGTGCGCCAAGAGTTGTGGGTTCGATCCCCACCTAGAACAAACATTCCTATGAAGAATACTTGTGTTTGTTCTGTGACTGGGTATTAATATTCAATATTTAAGTATATATTTGTAAAACCACTGTTGTTTCTGATATCTGTAACACAAGTGCTCAAGCTACTTATCTCGGAGTCAGATCGATGTATGTGATGTAGTCGGATATATATATTCCTCTTCAGATTCTAGTCTACGCAGACGAAGTCGCGGGACGGGGCTAGTGAAGATACAAAATCCCTTCCTCCCCATTCCCAAATGCGATTCCAATTATACTTGAAAATGAGGTCCATTTACCGCGAACCTCAGATGTACAGATTTAATTTTCGTTTCCTTGCAAATCTTAATATATTGCGTTTCCACCACATTTTTCCATTACACTCTTTCGAACTCCATAACTCATTTAGCGTCGACTCTGCACCTACTTACGGCGGGCGTCAGATAACCACTAGCGCCGTAATTATAAAAAAATAGGTCGGCTTCACATGCTTAGGCTAAGACTCGCAAGCTTTTTGAGACAAAAATTGTTTTTCAGATTCAAACAACCTTTTTTTATCAATTAATTTTTTTTTATGTGTGTGTCAAATGTCCTTTATATTTGATACAAAACGTTTCTACTGGGCTTTCAAGTATAACTAATAGGATAATTTCAAGTGAGAGTTTTTCGAAACATATTACATGTAGCATATACCTTCAACAAATTAAAAAGACCGAAGATTCACGATAGTCCATAAAAATATTACTCCAGCCCTTTCATCGACAACATTAATCACTCGCGGCGCTAGCAATTGCTCGATCTCCGCCGTAACTCTTCAAAGCCGCATCACAATGGCCGCGAAGTTTTAGCGGTAGTTCCATTAATGGGCAAAAATAGTGGAACTAATGCATTTAAATCGAGTCCCGTTTCTTTATCTCGGCGTCAGAGTTGTTGGACCATGAATATTCATTCCGCTGGGTCCCCGCTGAAAATCAGAACTTTGGGTGTTTTTTGCCAAAATGGGATTACAAAAAAACAACCCGCCCCGACGGTGAATAGTATGAGAAGTGTGATCAAACTCGATTTTAATGGTCGCACAATTAATGTTCGAACGTAGCTTTTGTTCTTACAGTAGACTCTTGAAATAGTGAACTTAAAACTATAATAGAATATTTAAATAAGTACACCTTAAACACGTCTTCTCAGGAATATGTTATTTTGAGAAATGATGCACAAAAAAAAAATGGAGAACTTCAAAAAATTAATAACGAGAAGAGTTTTTTGCCCTTCAATTGTTATAGATGAGTGTTTTATTTATTAGGCAATGCCAATTGAAGTATCTATATGTTTCAATCGTTATATATTCAAAATTATTTATGTAACTAGGAATGAACTATTTGTTTCATGTTCGTCTACATAAATAACGATCGATTGATATAGAAATAAATAATTTAGTATAAGATAATAATAATAATCGTTTATTGCACAAAAGAACTTAAGTTACAGATACATAACATGTTATTAAAATTAGTTTATGCATTAGTAGAATATAGCAGTAGAGATTACAGGGGTTCCCAAACTAGGCAATGCCTGTATCTTGGTGAACCTAGAACATTAATGTAAAGTATTTCAGGTTAAGCTAAGTACTCTAAAAGCTTTAATTTTAAGCAATTAAGCTAAACAATATCATTGACAATTTTGGTGACATAATGCTTAGAGCAAAACATACCCAAACGATACAAATATTAAACAAGTAGCAGCATTTAACAACATTACACAATACAACTTAAAACATCAATTTAACAAGTTTTCCGTGCTTAAATAGTCCATAGAAAGTAACCATCTAATGAGAACTCGCTTTGCTTCTGTAACAGAGCATAGTTTGATGTTGCAGAAACGTAATACTGATAGATAGTCTTTATGATATAAAGACTATCTATCAGTATTACGTTTCTTGATAGAAAGGGGATATATCTACGTTTACAATACCAAGAAAGACTGCTAGCTATTTTTAAAAATGAATAATACAACTGAAAAGGCCAGGAAAGTCACAGCGTATCCACGTTACACTCACACTCAAAGCGATTCCTTATCAGCAGTTTCCACTTTTAGAAACTATCGGTCGGTCCCGTCGATTCGACGGCATCATTAGTCTCTATCGCGGAAGGGGTGACCGTTCTTTGTTGGCGTGATGTGAATTATTACAGCGGTGCGATTACGAACTACGTCTTGTGTTAGCGTGTTGGTCGCATACGATGTATGGTGATTCGCGAATTTTTTATTATTGGAGGGAAACTGAGATTTATTACATTGAACACTTTCATCAATGTCAAAACTGGCTTTGTATTTTTAAAGATTTATATTTTGGAAATGATTTAGGGCTGTCCATGTTCCATTTTGCAACGGGTAAATTAAACACATAATGTTGGTACATTAATTAATTAATATCTGATAATGGTTCTACTATTAAGAGCGGTGGCAGCTCACTGGTAAGAACACGCGCCTCATAACCTAAGGGGTGCGGTTCAAACCCGAGCACGTACCTCTGGATTTGCAAATATATGTACGTATTTATACCACTAGCTCGTCGGTTAAAACATGATGAAACCTGCAAATTCAACCAATTTTCATGATCCAAAAATTGTCTGGTTCCCCTATATGAAGATCAGAGCGGCAGCCGTTGTAATGTTATTACAGATATGCTTAATTCTGGATCATAGTCTAAGCGGACCCCGTCCAAAGCACGGGACACAACGCTAAGAAGATGATGAATGGTTCCACTATTATCTATTATCAAATTACAAGTAAAAAGTTAATTATTAAAGAAATACATTGATCATCTTGACTTTAGTTGCGTTTCTAATGTTTCTGTTAGTCTCAATTTTTCCGTTCGGTTATTTTACGTCTGCGTATATAAACGCATCCCTCTATTTCCCTCTAGGCTCGTAAGCCCTCTCACCATAAAACGATAGCTAGCGGCTAACGAGGCAGTAATCTGGCAGTGATCGGCTCTCCATAAAACAGTGGAACGAGCCAGTAATCGCCTAGGTGGAGTGCGATTATTTAAATGTACGAGGGGTCTATTTGTTCATCTGGTGCTCGTCTCTTTAGGTATCCACTGAATTATTTAATCAATTCAACGAATTACTTAGCCTTTTTTTGAAACCTTATCTTGTAGTAAATATTTTCAGACTACTTACCAAGTAATGCTGAAGTTAAGAAAGAAAAACCCTCTTTCTGCTGTTAGCCAGATAAGGTTAACCTAAGAATTCTTTTCTTTCTTTACGGTGAACTTAAGTATCTAGCTAGAAGCTTAAGCTAAAAAAAAGAAAAGACGTTATAACAGGTTTCAAAACACTAGTGCTGAAAGACTGAGCTCTTTCAAAGTCATTGTAGGCAAAACCTGAAAAAAAAAAGAAAAAAAAAAACGATTGAGTTGTTAAGATGTGATATGAACAATTTACTTACGCTTTTATGACAGTAGATATTAAAAAAAAAACTGTTACAGTAACAGAACAAATGATCTTGTCATTAGCTTCTGCCTGCGGCTTCGCTCGCGTGGTACGACGATAAAACATAGCCTATATGTTATTCGGGTGTATAAACTACATTATTGTAAAGTTTCATTAAAATCTAATTAGTAGTTTTTGCGTGAAAGGGTAACAAACATTCTAACAAACTTTCGCATTTGTAATATTAGTAGGTTAAGTAGTAGTAGAATCTATTTAGGTAACTCCAGCTTACAATGATACCAATAAAATCTCCCATCAATACATTATAGGTACTACACAAATTATGTTCATGCCATTGTTATAGCTAATCTATAGAGGCATTCCTATGGCTCTCGGTAATCCCCTCTGATTGAGGGATCACAGTATTGAGACGGATAAAAACAGCTGATATCGGATAACGGATATTATTTTCGAAAATACAGGAACGTGCTTTAAAATACGATCGCGTTTCGAGTAATCCGGACGTTTACGGAGCGTAGATGTCTGTTTGTTTTGTTTGAGCCGTTTGTTTTTGACTTAGTGTTTGTTATTAGGAGAACTTATGCTATGTGGCTCAATGCTGAACTATGATAAAGCCAAGAAAAGAATTGTGATTAAAGCAGTATTTGTATGTGTTTACTTGTTGAATTCTCCCGACTAACACACCAATGAGGGTTTTCAAAAATACAAAACCCGCCAGATGGCACGAGGGAGTCTCGTAGTCTTATCACTGCACTATTGGCTCTTTGTTTACAGAATATGAAAGAAAAGAAAGAAAGAAAGAAATAACATTTATTGGACGCACAATTGTTAATACATACACAGGACAAAATAGTACAAAAAAGGAAAACCAGTAGAAAAAAAAAAGAAAAAAAGAAAACAGATTGGCGCCAATTGGGTCCCTGCCTCAGCATTATGCTACTGCGGCGTCAAACTAACGCCGCAGGAGCGCTGGTATTCTGGCGGGACCCATTTTTAGAGTGGCAACATTAAAAACATGAGAGAAAAAAAAAAATACACACTTAAAATCATAAAATTAAACAAAGGAACACAAAAAATATGTAAACAAATATCAGTTTGGTCTGACAACTAACCAATGAGGAGTGACAAGACCGCAAGTCACAGTAACGCCATCTTTTGGATGTTTTAATTAAAAAAACCCTCATTCTCTTGACCCAAATTAAGCATGCTTGAGCTACGGATCTTGTGACAAAAAGTATACAATTAAAAGAAACTTACGTATTATTACGGTATAGTTTATTTACTAATGCTACTAATATATTGGGTTTTAGGTGTGTGATTGTGTAGGCGATGAGCTATCCACTTCTCACAATTTAAAAAAAAAAAAATTGTGGTTGTGGCCTGGCTGCCCCTTTGACTCTGCCTACCTCTTCGGGGATTACGGGCGTGATGATATGTATGTATGTATGTATGAAGTATATATATATTTAAATTGTCCAATTCAAATCTGTTATTCAGAGTTAAGGTCTAGGTGATCATTTAAACTATTAAGGATTCCAAAACAATAAATTATTTCTCAGCGTTTCCTAAAGTTATGGAAAATGGGCGTGTATCGGATGCCCCTGCGCAAAGATTTGAGATATAGCGTCCAAATTTCGAATCCTTCGTTGAACACGTAAACTTTGCTACCACATAACAAAAATAACTCTTACGTAATTGTTGCCTTAACTTGTAAGCAAAGTTACTGAAAGTTAGGAGACTTGGCAATAGAAAGTAAACTGTCCTGAACGAGGGATGTTTGAGTATTTATCATCAGTCTATTTGTTAGACGCGGGTCGCAGCGAACTGAAATATTCGCTTCTTGTTACAACTAGGTTTGAACATAGACAACTATTGAAGGAAAGATGTTACATTTTGCAAGCAAAACTTTGATGCTGTACATAGATATGCTGTAGATAAAGTATCTATTAAACAGACTAAATTGTTAAACTGCTAGCTTTTTCTTACGGCTTCTCCCATATTAATGACAATTGTTTCCAGCTCAAAAGGCATTAGACGCCAATCTCAGTCTGATTTCGGTATTGGGACAAAATGTTGTTGATGAAACAAGTATTTGTCACATGTTCATTGTAATGTCTTCTTTGCACTTGATTTAGACATGTAACTGCTTAAGCTATTTACTTTGAATCCAGATCAATAAAATGTGCTGTTAATATAAGAAATTATATGTTCTGACAAAGTTTTATCTCCCTGGAGCAGTTCAGACCATTACATACATACATAACATCACGCCCATAATCTCCTAAGGGGTAGGCAGGGGTAGGCAGTAAGCCCCTTTAACCACATTCAGCTAGAAACAAAACTGGACTGGGTTAAACGGAATATTGTGAGAGAGTAATGACAAGTGGCTAGCTTGTCGCCTACACAATCACATACCCAAAACCCGATATACCATTAGTCGTGTTTTACGACATGCTAGGTAAGAAACACAGTTGGCACATTCTTTTTAAGTCCCAGATTAACTTTGCTCTTGTTTTAGAAATAAAACTGCTTATGCTATTTACTTTGAATCCAGAACAATGAAAGTTCTTTGTATAAGAAATTATATGTTCTAATAAGGTTTCATCTCCCTAGAGCAGTTCAGACTATTTATTAGAATGATCTAAACAAGACTTATCACGTATTTAGTTTGTATCTATGTCGCAGGCAATTTGTATGATTCGGCATTTTACAAACGGCGTCGTCCGTTTAAAAACAATTTGCCTTCGGCATATTTCAAAACAGCGAGCGTTTTTAAGCGGACGACGCCGTTTGTAAAATGCCGAATCATACAAAGTGCCTGCGACATCTATATTTAGTTTGTTGCTTTCCTCTATACTGCGTCCACTACATCCGCCAAAAACAAACGATGCTTATTACTAATAAAAATCTACAAGGCCGATGATCTCCCCTCTCTGTCTATCGCCATAAAATATAAAAGAGATATTAAACGGGCTCACAAGAAACTTTATTGGCATTTACCGTTGAGAGAAACTGTTTTTCTCAATACTGCGAATAAAAGCGAGTGGATTTTTTATGTCTTGTGTTTCCGTGTCTTTCTATTCTTACTTATTAACTTTTATCTTTCATTTATTATGAAAGTATAAATTATGTTTTATGTGGTGGCCTGAAAGTGGATGTTTTGTAGTGTTGCCGATAGATCGATAGTTTTGCAATCGATAGTTGAACGCTAAAATCATCTATATGATCGATGGGACGTTCAATAGTATCGATGTCTCTGTTAGTGCAATACTATCGATGGTATCGATACTATCGTTATTTTGTACTATCGATAGTCTATTCAGTATTGAAGAGCAAGACTATCGATAGTTTACTAGTTGGCAGCGATCGAAACTATTGATACTATCTATAATATTGCTGTTTACCGATAGTTTTGCAGTATCGATAGACTGTCGATACTATCGATTTTCTTCAACTATCGATAGGCTATCGATGGACAATCGATATTGGCCTATCGAGCGGCAACACTAATGTTTTGTTTTCGATTCTGGGTTTGTTGTACAAGGAAATTGGAGTTGTTCTGCCCCTTCATTGGAAATTGTTTGTTTTTATTTCTTCCAGTGTCTTTAAAACAATATTGTTGGAGAATGTGGGGTGGTGTAGTTATACATGCGCATTATAAGTAGATACTCTAGGGGTATCGCGTCTGTACCGGATATGTGCATTTTGAAAGTGTCTCTTTCATTTATATACATAACATAACGTAGGCAGAGTCAAAGGGGCAGCAGACCCCTTTAACTACATTCAGCCAAAGACAAAACTGGGCTGGGTTAGATGAATAATTGTAAAAAAGTAGTGACAAGTAGCTATCACAAACCCAAAACCCCATATGTGATTGTGTAGGCGCCTAGCTAGCCACTCGTCGCTACTTTTCACAATTTTACATCTAACCTACCCAGTTTTATATTTTGGCCTAATGTGATAGAGTGAGCCCCTTTGACTCTGCCTACCCCTGTCAAGGATCACGGGCTTGATGATGTGTATGAATGTAAGTGTGTAAAATTAGCAAATGTGCTTTTCTCAGCTGTTTGCATTAATTTAGCTTTTCTATCTCTCGATTGTCAGTTTGTTAGTCAGACAAACTGACAATCACTTGTCAATCCAGTAACACAGTCACTGAATCTGACCCTTTATTTGTACGCCAGTGTATATAACGAAAGGAAATAAATGAAAAATCGCCGGACTGACAGAAATACGATCCCGGCGGTGCCCCGTGACTGATATATGGACGGCAGGCGTGTTTTGATCCCTAATATTTATGTTACAGTCTAGAAACTGCGGTTTGTTACGATGGCGTTCGGCTCGGCACTTTGTATGATGTTTTGTATTAGAAACAGCAGCGCTTTCACCCGCATAGTTTCCGAACCCGTAGGAATATTTAGATTAAGTATATACCTACCTATTGTAACGCCAGAAAGTATAAAATAATGTAATTGGGATGAAATTATTATTTTGCTGTTCCTACTGAGAAATATTTGTTAAAACAATGGAAAACTAAAAAAAAAAAAAAAAAAATTCAGTCGAATTGAGAACCTCCTCCTTTTTTTTGAAGTCGGTTAAAAAATAAAAGGGAATTGTATACATAGGTACTTATTTAAACAACAACGATTGCTAGTAATTAAAAGTTAATTCTATCACTTACCTTCTTGATAAGGGTAAATGTTACAACACCTCTCATCAATACTAATAAGGAAAACCTGTTATTGGCCATATTTTTGATAATTTACTTGCTGTAATGTAACTTTTTTATAACGCTATTGGTTTTCAAATAAAAAAAAAAATAGGTATAAAATATAGCCTATGTTACTCGCTGATGTAATAGTTTTCCATTGGTGCAATAATTATTCAAATCGGTCCAGTAGTTTTGGAGCTTACTCAATACAAACAGACAACTAAATCTTTCCTCTTTATAATATTAGTATAGATTAGTTTTACGATCAAACGCATCGAATGTGCCTTCTATTGAGGTAACGGACAGCATCATCCTCCTAGCGATATGTCCCGTGCTTAGACGGGGTATGCTTAGACCATCATCCAGGATTTAGTATGCCGGGTAATTACATTAAAGCCACTGCCGATCTGGCCTTCGTTACCCTTACGGAGACTAGACAATTTTTGGATCATGGTTACACATCCATAGTTGTTTGAATGTGCAGGTTTTATCACCATGTTTTCCTTAACCGCCGAGCTAGTGGTATAAATACGTAGATACATAGATAGCATCAAAGTTTTGGAGTGGGGGCTAGCGACGTCACTATTTTGTAAAAATTGAACGAAAACGTGACGTCACGCGCAACTTGAATGCATTATATAAATAAATAAATAAATAAATTGTTCAGACTGAAACACCAATTCCCTACTTCCAAACTAAGCTTATGCTTGTACTATGGATACTAGGTGAACGGATAGACCTACTTAAATACGTTTATAAACATCCATGACTCGAGTACAAATGTCCATGTTCATCACACGAAACATTTGCCCCTAGCGGGATTCGAACCCGCGACCCTTGGTTTCGTGGCCAGGGTCTCTGACCACTCGACCAACGGGCCAGTTGTGTATATATATATCTTCGTCAATGTTTGTTTGACAAATAAATAAAAAAATACGTGTTTAATATTTGTTTATAATGTAACTGACGGACTAAAGAGTTTTTTTTTCGTCATGTAGCCTATTGTATATAGGGTTTTAGGTACGTGCTTGAGTAGGCGATGAGCTAGCCTTTGGACACTACTTTTGCACAATTTGCCATCTAACCCAGCCTAATTTATTTTTAGGCAAATATGGTTAAAAGGGAATACTGCCCCTTTGAATCTGCCTCCCCCTTCGGGAATTGCGACCGTGAGTTGTATGTATGTTTTATTTTATTACATCATCTTCCTAGCGTTATGTCCCGTGCTTAGACGGGGTCCACTTAGACCATGATCCAGGATTTAGCGAGTCTGGTAATTACATTGAAGCGACTGCCGATCTGACCTTCGTAACCCTAAGATAGGGGAACCAGACAATTTTTGGATCATGGTTACAAATTCAAAGTTGTTTGAATTTGCAGGTTTCATCACGATGTTTTTCCTCACCGTCGAGCTAGTGGTATAAATATGTACATAGATTTTTTTAAATCTAGAGGTACATGCCCGGGTTTGAACCCGCACTCCTCGGTTAAGAGGCGCGTGTCCTTACCATTGAGCTACCACCGCTCTCTAGAAATATTTTATTACACTTTTGTATATTAACAGAATATCAACAAACTTTTGACCAGCCACTTATATATACAATAAAGAAAATCAAGTAAACGAAATAAACAATTAATTCATCAAATTAGATATTCAGACAATTGAAAATCTTATTTCTGAAAACGAATCTAGCTCGAGGAAAAGGTTATTGAGTTTTGTAACTAGCCTGGCCAAGTGAAAATTGTTGAAATTAATTTATAATTGGAACTTTATGTCTCAAAGAATAATTTGGAAGCGAGATATAAAATCCAAATGTACAATTCTGGGGAGTGGAGACAGATATTATCTATTTTATTAAGAAGAAGACAAAAAATAGTTTAACTGAAACGTCTACGAATTCAAATTTTCCATCGCTTGTTTTGAATAGTGTGGATGTAAATTATTTAATTTAATGATTAAAACAAAAGCGTTTCAATGACCGTCATCTAGATATCTGCATTTACTTATTTAGCTATACTTACTAATATTATAAAACTGAAGAGTTTGTTTATTTGTTTGAACGTGTTAATCTCAGGAACTACTGGTCTGATTCGAAAAAAATATTTCAGTGTTAGATGGCCCACTTATTGAGGAAGGCTAATAGGCTATATAATATTTACCATAAACGCAGGGAAACCGCGAGCACATCTGGTAACTATATATAGGTATGTATATTTATGCATATATATATATATATAGTTATGAGCTTACTTACTTATTAAAAGCATCTGGTGGAAGTTACTGCTGGTGGAAAATGTCTGGATATGTTGACTGTTGATACACAATAGTATTCTACACAACATATATGAAAATCAGCAATCAGAATTTAAAATAAGTCAGAAATATCTTACCTTATCTTTCGCACCTGATACCTGCAAATTGCCCCATACTCAAACTAGTACTCGTACGTTTATAGTAAGTAGTGATAGTACCTTATACCACAAATTTCATATTTGAGTAAATAAGTAACGTTTGTCATCCGTGGGATCTCGGACTATGCTAGCTTAAATGGTAGCTCTTTTCCCCTTGGGCGATCATAGCTCTTAGGATAACCAAGCATCAAAGTAAAATCTTAAAAGCCAAACAATACCGTCTTTATGACTGAACTATAAAGAGCTGAGACAACTCTTGTTGAAGCTGAAACTATCGCGAAGAATCGTAAAACAGTTAATACCAGCCATGGATGCCATCGCTCATTTAATGCGTAGATTAAAAAGACGCTTTTAACTTACTATTACTATCTTGCTATGGACTTTTAAGATCTCGATTTTTGTTAAAAAGTCACTGACTTAAGTCTTAGTTAAATTATGTTTTTTTTATTTAAATATAAAATTAAAGTATATATATAAAAATATGTATACAATGCGAAAGTGGAAAAATGTAGGAGCTGCGGAAGGTCCAGTCTGACAAGGTGCGACTGTTTCTTGCCTAGCATGTAGTAAAAGGCGAAAATTGGTATATCGGGTTTTGGGTATGTGATTGTGTAGGCGCCAAGCTAGCCACTTGGCACTACTTTTTCACAATGTTCCATCAAACCCAGCCCAGTTTTATTCCTAGCCTGCTGTCCCTTTGACTTTGCCTACCCCTTCGGGGATAATAGGCGTGATGTTATGTATGCAACTTAACATAAACACAAAATAAGAAAACGCACCCAATCTACTTTCCACAAGGCTACCAAATGGCACGTCAGAGAACATTGCTCTCTTTGTATCATTCGCACTCCGTCGTAAAGACCATCACGGTACAGAACTGAAGTCCCTGGCACAATGATGCCAGTAATGTGCCAGAAGCGTGTCTTTAATGACACGATAAAACATTAAATCCACAGCAAAAGACCTTAAGGTGCTCAGACGAGGCAATTGCCTTGAATATAATACGCGTTTTAGTGCATGGATGTACTTAGACTCAGCTTGGTTACAGTGGTAAGCTGGAATCATTTGACTAAGATATATATTTTAGAGAGATGATTTATATAGACAATTATACCTGTAATACTTGAAAGGACAGGCAAAGTTAACTGAGCTGCAGGCTTAATAAATAACAAATAAAATAAGTTCTTCAGACTAACACACCAATTCCCTAGTTCCAAACTATGCTTATAAGCTTGTGCTATGGATACTAGGTGAACGGATAGACATAATTTAATACGTAGATATATAATATAAATAGAGTTTTAATTTCAATGTTCATCGCACGAAACATTTGCCCCTAGCGGGATTTCAACCCGCGACCCTTGGTTTCGTGGCTAGGGTGTCTGACCACTCGACCAACGGGCCTGTAGAATTATTAAATTTTTGTTAGCTAAGAATAATTTTTTTTTGGGTTAGATAGAAAGTTATGAAATATTAGTTACACGTGGCTAACTCGTTGCCTATAAGTTCACAAAATGTATACCCATCACAACATTAGTTTACTTTTTGGGACATGTTAGGTAAGGAACACAGATGGCAGATAATTTTTAAGTTGCAGAAAAACTCAGGATATAACCTTGATCTGAGAGTAGATGCGGCGAATGACAATTTCTTTCGATACAAAAGGAAATACTTTTTTTATTTCTTAGAAGCAAAAAAAAACAATACATATTAGTTCTCTAAATTTATACAAAAAGTAATAAAATCACGATACCGCCTACTGAGAACACAGTACCCAATATCGCGGCAAACATAACACTTGATCCGCAATCCAAGCCCCCATTACAACGGATACCCGTAATCCCAAATCGAAGTAAGCGAGCAATGTACATCGCTCTCCCCGAACGCACGTTCCGAATCAATTCCACATTAGGCACTCTCCATTGGACTCTAATGGCTGTTATATTTCCTTGGGTTTGTTTGCTACACACATAAAAAGGTCCCATGTATTTTTATCCACACGTTTCAAATATCTATCGGACAGATCTCGATCTGAAAACGGCTCTATGTATAACGGGGTTGGGTATATTTTGAGTTGACATTGAAGATGCCAATATAAGAGCGATTTTTATGTATTCATTAGGTGAGCTTGGGGATCTCGATGACACATTGGACTTTAATGAAATGTCGTAAACAAGGGCCACGATTTACGGCTCTTTTGATCGACTTGAGCAAATAAGTCTATCTTAAATTGGCCTCAAGCTTTTTATGATGATGTCAAAATAAATTTTAAGAGAGGCTGCTAGCAACTTCTGAAACTGCCTTAACTCTGCCTTAATTTTAAGCCATCGTAAAACTCTTTAAGACAAGCTCAATAAGGATGATGACTGCATTAAAAAACTATAATTATATTTACTCCGTCAGTTAGATTATACAAAAATATTTAAAACACATATTTTTCGCTTTATCGAATGAACATAAAATCACAAAGATGAAGAGCATCAAAGTTTTAGAGTGGGGGCTTGCGACGTCACTATTTTGTTAGAATTTTACGAAAGCGTGACGTTACGCGCAACTTGTAAGCATTGTATCTTCGTCAATGTTTGTTTGACAAATAATTAAAAAAATATGTGTTCAATATTTTTTTATAATCTAACTGACGGACTAAACAGATTTTTTAGTCATCTAGCTTATTTTAAATGAAGAGTAGTTAATACAAAAGCTTTTAGATACTTCCAAAGACCGGATTTGAAACAAAACTACTCATATGCAATGATATTTATTCTACTATCCTCAATATTAGTTGAGCAAAGCACAACGCCAAAACTCACGGAATATAGATATAAGAACGTGCACATCTCCTATATGTTTGACCTGAATAATGAAGTATGTCTTTCAATTTTTGTTTACCCAAGTTGCAGTTATAGTGCCAACAGGATGATGACAGATCGTGATGAACATCCTGATCGCCGAACTCATACGCATAATAATAGAAGATTAATAGCGCACGTGACTTGCGACTTCAGGGTACGACACTCGCTGGCGCTCCGCCAACCAGCCAGTTGATATGATAATGACTGATACCATCAGATATGGGGCTCTTGGGCCTCAAGTTCTTGTGCACTTACGGTGAAGCTGAGTAAGTGTTGAAGCAAAAAAATTAAAGCCAGTAAGTGTGTATCATAATGTGGCTTCTATTTTTTTTTGCGCCAACCTACGGCTAAGACATCGAAAATTGGTTCTGTTATTGGTTAGGTTTAAGTATTAGAAGGTTTTTTGAATTGAGAAGATGGCAGAGAAAGTAAATATTCGGATAGCACAATTATTTTGCAGGCTGTTCCAGGCTGAGCGTAGTAACTTGTGTTCTGGGTACCGGACAATGGTTAAATACTTACACTAACATTATAAAGAGAAAAGATTTAATTATTTGTGCGTTTGTTTGCAATGAATAGGCTCCGAAACTACAGAACCGATTTGGAAAATTCTTTCACCGACCGAAAGCTACTTTATCAGCGAGTAATACAGGCTATTTTATCTCCGTATTTTTACGGGAATGGGAATTACCCGAGTGAAACCGCGGAGCACTGGTAGTAGTAAAATATGTTTCAAAATATTCGAATATAAATTACCGTGTATATTACACTAGCAGCGCCCCACAGTTTCACCCGCGTAGTTCCCGTTCCCGTAGGAATACGGGGATACAATATAGCCTATATTACTTGCTGATAAAGTAGCTTTCCATTGGTGAAATAATTTTTCACATCGGTTTGGTAGTTTCTGAGCCTATTTGATTCAAACAAACAAACATATATTTTCTCTTTATAATATTAGTATGATAAACATTTGCACCTCTTACAATTTGAAGCACTGTTAGTTTTTGCTATCAGGGTTTCAACCATCTATGATTTATAGTCTGTATGCATATATTACTATTTAGATTATTGAGATATATATAACATCACGTCCGTCATCTCCGAAGGGGTAGACAAAGGAACCCTTTAACGACATTCAGCCAAAAACAAAACTGGGGGCTGGGTTAGATAGAAAACTGTGAAAAAGTAGTGACCAGTGGCTAGCTCGTCGCCTATGCAATCACACACCCAAAACCCGATATACCATTAGTCGCCTTTTACGACATGCTAGGTAAGGTCCCAGACTAACATGGGACAATTATGTATTTAGATACTATTTTTAAAATATCTTCTAAATAAAATAAAATTAAAATTAATTCTTCTGACTGACACACCAATTCCCTAGCTCCAACCTAACCTTATGTTTGTTCTATGAATACTAGGTGAACGGATAGACATACCTAAATACGTTTATAAACATCCATGACTCGAGTACAAATGTCCATGTTCATCACACAAAACATTTTCCCCTAGCGGGATTCGAACCAGCGACCCTTGGTTTCGTGGCCAGGGTCTCTGTACACTCGACCAACGGGACTGTCAAATAATAAATAAAAATTAAATATGATAATGTATAACTATGTTTTTCGTAGTTTAATACAATACATGTGTGAATTTTATCGTTGGCTAAATTTTTAGTGAATGCCGTAGTTTTTCACTCCTGAGCTATTGCTTTTATCTCTTTAATCCTCGTACAGTGAAACAAAAAAGCGGCCACACAGGAACTAGGAATGTTTATTTCAGTTGCAACACAAAAAGTGCAACGGAGCAAGTACTGTGCGGTTGTATGCACCATTTCCTTAACCACTAAACATCTTTCTTTATTACTTTATTTGTATCTTAACTCAAGTGGGATTACTTACACCTATTTTATCCTTAGTTGCTCACTAGTTCTAGGAACAGTTATTATTTTAAACATAAGTACTGGTGATGTCAGGAGCCATAAAAACCGTAGCTTGTATAAAATTGGTCATGAATGTTAAAGAGGCGAGTGAGGTGTGTAAGGATCGTGGCATATGGCGTTCAGTTCTCTCTGCCTACCCCGCTAGAGAAGTCGCGAGTTATAAGTACAGGTTTTATTGACTCCTGAAAAAATCAGATGGATATCTAAAGCATATTGCTAAAATAAAGGTCGTTGACATGTTTTTTTCTTTCGATTTCTATATCTCAAATTCGATATTTATGAAAGATATAGTGTATTTTTCTGGCATATAAGTCCGTACTCATTATTATCATCAATGTCAAGTTAAGACGATGATTAACTTGGATGATTTTGTGGCTAACGTATTCAATTCTAGCAGTACGCGCTATTCATATTAGACTACATTACATACATTGATCTAACTCTAAAGTAAGTAGCTTAAGCACTTGTGTTACGGATATCAGAATCAACAGTGGTACTACAAATATATACTTAAATATTAACACCCAGACATATTTATCCTGGGTGGGGATCGAAACCACAACTCTTAGCGCATGGGAAAGTGTCACTTGCGAATGAGCCATCAAGCCAGTCAAAAGCTCTGGTGGAAGAGGTGATGATGTGATTCCACACTCTGTCGTCGCGTAATTTTTTTAAGTACAATGAGCGCCATAACTGATGTCAGACCAGCTGATTGACTATCACTATATTTTATCAAAGATATAACATAATCTGTGATATAAAAATTCGGAAAGTCTTTTTATAAGTTTAGTTTCATGTATCGCCCAGATGACAAAATTACTTTCTTACCTTTCTTCATTACTTTTCCTTCTACATCATCTTCCTAGCGTTATGTCCCGTGTTTAGACGGGGTTCGCTTAGACTATAATCCAGGATTTAGCGATTCTAGAAATTACATTGAAGCGACTGCCGATCTGTCCTTCGTAACCCTAAGATAGGGGAACCAGACAATTTTTGGATCATGGTTACAAATCCAAAGTTGTTTAAATTTGAAGGTTTTGTCACGATGTTTTCCTTCACCGTCGAGTTAGTGGTATAAATACGTACATAGATTTGAAAAAAATCCAGAGGTACGTGCCCGGGTTTGATACCGCACTCCTTGTTTAACAGGCGCGTGCTAGCTACCACCGCTCTATTACTTTTCCTTCTACGTCACCATATAAAGATTCAACTCCAATTCGTCCAATAGTCCTAAATGAAATTCTTCCTAAAACAGTTCAGGGTTTTCCCGGTTCGAGGGAAGTTTCTTTGGACTAATTCATCATTAGCGCGGCGGTAAACACGCTCGGCACAGCTGGACGGGAGCCAAGCCCAGCCTTCGAACGTGATTTTCGGGAAGATCATATTCGTGGGCCGTTCGAAAGCTGAATACATTTACAGCTATTTTCAACAAAGACATAAATTGTTTTGGTTTTTTTTTAAATAAGACGCGTAAATATGAATGAATGCTTGCAATTACATATATGGAATCGTTACAGCAATATGAACCAATGGGTTTACTTGTCCTCGACAAAGAAAACTACAATTGCTTCTTATATAACTCCATTAACGTATATATCTTCTATTTTAATAATCTAGAAAGACAATCCATACTGACTACAATTCTGAACATTTATGATTATCTTTTGCACTGGCAAAACATCTGCGATTGTCTTTGTACAAGTTGAAATTGATTGAAAGTCAAATAGATAGTTAAACCAAAATTAAATAGACACAAAACCGATATTCCAAAACTTAACACTGACCATAAACAAGAGCTAAAACAACCAAAACAAGACTGACAAGTCAGCAACCCGTGTTTATCCTGCTCTCACCTCAATAGTACATCATGGTAACCGCAACCTTAGAGTGCACACGTCTCCACCCCGCACTTTATTGACAAACGGACTCCAACAAAACTATTGTGCTCGAAATACCTTTAGCGAGCGCTTTCAGGATAGCGGCCGCATTATCAACAGCCAGTCTCCTAGGAATCCTAAATAAGTTGTGTAAAACGTCTACGTGGGTGTCGCGCCCTCTCCAGCACCAACTTTATTGTGTTCGCGAGGAAAAATAAATTCCATCCTGTTTTTCGGAGTAAACAAGTTTCGTGCGATATCTTAGTAAGACTTTTAGGTTCAGTTATCTGAACTTGCGAGCTCTTTTGCGATGTAGCGGGAGTGAATGTGAATATGTTTCGAACGTGCTTCAAGTTTTATGGTTATAACGAGTTAGAGTTAGTTAGTTAACGAGAAATAAAACTTGTTAGTTCTCATTATTTTATTCAAAAGTTAGTATGTTAACTGTTATTTTAGTTTTCAGAGGTGGGCAAACCAGCAAAATTGGTCACCCACTTAGATTGAACTGCAGCAGATGTTGCTTAACTTAAGCTTACTAGATGTAATAATATTATATGAGTAAGCTTTAATAACACTTATAAGTAAGTGCAAATGAAAATTTATTCGGGTTCATCGTATTCGGAACGTTGATTCTATTAAAAAGGTATAAATAAAAAGAATATGCTCACCATAAGATTTTATGTAATTTTTTGACTATTGTTATCGTTAAAAATACGTGTAAGTATAATCTATTTTGTAAATTTATATACAATACTCATAGCCATATAATATCTCTATGTAATACCCACGGGTCCACAAACGCACACTCGTCTCCAATCGATGCTCCATCACAACTCATTACGTAATCGTCTGCGATCGCACAGCGACTCGGCTGGCCACATGCCGGTCATCCCACATATCATAAAGCGCTCGAAAGCTGCTTACAGCGGCCTTTAGCTCTCAAGCGGAACGGTATCGCCGAGCGACAAAAGCACTTCGCGAGAGGGGCCTGGCGGCGCGCCAGCCTCGCTTTCCTTGTATCAATTTGAAATTTCCACTATAGGGCTGCGGTTTTGTTGAAGAAAAACCGTGGGAAGTTCCGATCTCGGTTTCAGCAACGAAGATGTTTTAGAGTACCCGTTCTTTAAATGTGGGTTAGATTTTTGCGATTCGGGGTATTGCCTTCTGGCGTGTTAGGAGGCACGGGTGTTTCCGTATTGGTCGTGCTGGGGATTGGGAGCTGAACGTCGGCTTAAGTTGTTCCCGTTGTATGCATCTGTTCAAGGACAAAAAACTGCGCACTATAGATTTAGCTCCTAGTTAAAGTATACTTAGTTGTAGTATATCATTATTGCGCTGACTTTATAGCTATAGTGAGAATCTGACGCCTTGTTTAAACAAGGATCTATAGCAATAAACAAAGTGTTGATCTTTCGATGATAAGCTCCTCTGCTTGCTAATAAGTATGTGGGAACACGGGCAGAAGTATGATTTTTATAGAGTGACCAGCCATTATGAACTGAATAAAGAATAGATAGATAGATATTCTTTATTGCACGAAAAACAAATACAGAATTAATGATACAGACAAGTACAATACAATTTAGGCGGTCTTATCGCTAAAAGCAATCTCTTCCAGACAAGGTTGAGGAAGAGGAAAATAAGTATGTTTTCATTAGTTTTTTTATGGTCAAGAGTTAAAAACTTAAAGTATGTAGATACTGCTTATTAAGAGTTCAGACCTCAGACATTAGATAAAAATAATAACTAACTAACTAAACTTCACGCCACTTCCCTAGCGGGGTAGGCAGAGAGAACCGAACGCCATATGGCACGGTCCTTACACACCCAACTCCACTCACCTCTTCAACATTAAAAATAATAATAAGATAAAGTTACTAAAGTAAAATAACATTTGCAACAATCCTTAATAGACTCTGTAAAAATCGAATGATGATTCAAAGAAATATTGCAAGTCCAATAATACTCGCGTAAGTTCAATATCAACACACTCACCTTCGACAAAAGAAATCATTTTGCCAATAACGACTTTATTACCTCTCCATAAAGCACATTGACACAACCAAATCATAGACTCGAAGTACTGCTTTATCGGACCGAGCCACTCATTCTTACACAAACCCGAAGAACGGGAAGCAACTTGCTCCAAACATTTACTGACGTTAGCATTACATTTATAACAAAATAATGTATTTCTTGCACCCTAATGAAGAGGCCTGGCAACCGTAACCAGCTTACGTAGACCTGTGACTAACCTTAAGCTCCTTCTGAGTATTGCATTTAGGGGAGCTCTCAAACGCTGGTCGTGTTTAACAATACATTTTGCTACAATGGAAAGAAATAATATATACTTCTAAAGAGACAGCTGGGCGGCCTATCACTTTTCCTGGAAATATGCCCAGTTATTAAATCGAACTTGATATGATGCGGCGTATAGCCGGTTTTTCGCTGGATTCGGAATTTTTTGTACAAAAATAGGTCTGAGTTGGCGTGTTTTTGAATTGATATTCAGTACATCTGTGGGAGCCAACTTTTTTCGGGAATATGGAATATTGTGTTGCTGTTATTTATCCTATGTAGGTATATACTAGTATGTTTCTGTTATTTTTAGCTAGACATATATTTTTTAAATATACTGGATACCAAAATTTTTAATTAAACATTGAAACCAAACTATTTTCTAATTTAAATTGAAATTTCTTTTTATGGACCAGATCAGATTTCGCAAATAATATGTTTGATTCCCGACAAAATTTGTTTATTTAACAGACCGAAACAGCTGATCTAGTTGTTTGTGGTACTTTGAATCTGATGACATTGTATTTGATGTTGTGAGATTGACAATCTAAAAAAAGGTAATTTAAAAAAAAGGATTTGGTAACAAGATAGATAACTAAAGGCAGATGATGGTACTTAATCCTATTTAACTGTAACTTTAAAATAAATCTTAAACTAAAACAAAGAGTATTCTTTGTAGATCACGAATATTTTCACTAACAAGTAATTAACTGATTCGTAAAAAATCGAAAGCTTCCTATGTAGCGGAAGTTTAACAAGGAACTCAACTTCTCACTAATTACACGACTTCTTTTGATATTTAAATTCAAAACCGAAACTTAACTAACTCCGACCTTTATCATCTTCAGACGCACCATAAATTGTTACAGAAGTTGGCAGAACTTTCTCCCTTACATTAAAAAGTATAAATCAAACTCTATGTAAAGCCTGGACTTCATTAGAGGGAAATTACAGGTCTACACTAGCGCCACCCTCGAGACGGCGATTTGTGGAACTTGACAGCCGAGATTTTGTAATTAAAATGGCGGCGTTGTGTAATTTTTGCTTTAACAGGTCAATGACCTGCAGTCAGTTTGTGACGTAAATTGGTTCTGAGTTAGTGACATCAAAATATCTATATTGGGTTGTTCTTGTTATAATTCCTGTTAGGTGGCTAAAATATCACTTCTTCATCTTTGAATGCTTAGTAATACGTTAGTCGATATAATGTCATCGCCAGGTTAAGGCAGCCTGATAAAATATTGGTTGACACTTTGATACTGATTGTGTCAATATTAAAAAAATATTAACTTTCATACCACTTTTAACTTGACATCAATTAGTTATTGAGTATTTATTTAATTACCAATAATGTAATGACATTTTGAAACTATCCTATTGTAATATTGTGAAGTTTATAATATTAAAAAAAAAATTAAGTAGAGATAAATATTCGAACACATATAGTATTCAAGTCCTACTAATATTATAAATGCGAAAGTTTATATGTATGGATGAATGTTTGTTACTCTTTCACAAAAAAACTACTGAATGGATTTTAATGAAACTTTAGAATAATATAGCTCATACACCCGAATAACATATAGGCTATGTTTCATCGATGTACCACGCGAGCGAAGCCACGGGCAGAAGCTAGTCTTAAATAGTTATGAAAAGTTTACTCCACAAAGAACTTCTTTCAACGTCCGTACCTAAAAAGTTGCGAGATGAATAGGATACTTCCTCATCGGCACTCCCTATCTCACTCTCACTTACTCATATAGTTAGTTATCATCGTCCATTCTTACAGCGCCCGCCGAAATATGCACAAAACGGGGAGGCAGTTATTCATGAAAATCTCATTCAAATCCGAGCGAAGTTTGGAGTGGAAAAATGTATAATAGCGGGCATTCCCACACGCAGATTTTACATTCTTTTTTAGGGATGTAGAGGGATGTGTATCGATAATTATATCGACGCATGTTAAGTCATTAATCATTAAATCACAACATGATAACTTTAACCTTAATTTATAACAGCTGAGTTTCTAGAAATTACATATATACATATCATCACACCTGTGACCCCCAAAGGGGTATGCAGAGACCAAGGAGCAATGAGATCCTTAAACAAAATTTAGCCAAAACTCGAGTTGGGTTAGCCAAAACGCGATTCGTCGCCTTACGGATCCCAGTAACTACAGACCGATATCGGTGTTACCAGTTTTATCCAAAATATTCGAGAGACTTCTGTATAACAGACTTAACGACTATTTAACCGAAAAAAAGTTTTTAATTGAAGAACAGCACGGCTTTTGCTCACAGTCTAGTACCCTAACAGCTGCAATAGATTTAGTAACGAAAATTAAAACTAACATTGACCAAAAGAAAACAGCACTGGGTATGTTCATAGATTTAAAGAAAGCTTTTGATACGGTGAGTCAAGAAAAGCTACTTTTGAAACTACATAACATTGGTATCGAGGACACGGCACTAAGAATGTTTAAATCGTACCTTCAAAACAGACGCCAGATTGTTAAAATAAATGACTTTGTAAGTAGCTCACAGAGAGTCACTTTCGGTATACCTCAAGGTTCCATACTTGGCCCATTATTGTTTTTGATATACATAAACAACATTAGCAAGATAGGATTAACGGGCAATATAACACTTTATGCCGACGACACTTGCATATTTTATTTCGGCAAATCAATTCAGGAAATTACTACCGAAGCTCAAAGAGACTTAGATGCGCTAAACGAATGGCTTCTTAATAATTTGCTTACCATAAACACATCCAAAACATCCTACATGATCTTGTCGGCAAAAAATAAACAAATACCTAATTTTGTACCACTAACAATTAATAATGAACTGATTAAACGGTCGAGACAGGAGAAATACCTGGGACTATACATTGATGACAAATTAACATGGACGCCGCACATTGATCATGTAAAGAGGAAATTATCATCACTGGTTGGAACTCTTCATAAGATAGCACATTGCATACCACGAAAGATTAAATTAACCTTGTATAATGCCCTGGTGAAATCACACTTAAACTACCTTATAGAGATCTGGGGCTCAGCTGCACCCACAAACCTTATACCACTACAGAGAGTCCAAAACAAAGTCATTAAAACTTTATTTCAATATCCCTTCCACACACCAACTAATCAAATATATAAAAAAACTAAAATATTCAATTTATCCCGATTATATAAATTCAACACATGCATTTTGGTAAAAAAAATAATTACAAATTCAATTAAAAGTACCATAAAATTGCATATAAAAAGTAACCCTCACAACCTCCGAAACAAAAGTAAAGTACAATTATTAGCACCTAGAACTAACTATGGAAAGACGACGGTACTGTTTGGGGGAGCACAGCTATACAATAAGCTACCAAACACCATAAAAGAGTGTGAAAGCGTAAATATGTTTAAAAATAAGCTAAAATTGTATTTAGAGTCGAATTCCGGCTAATTATTTTATTATATTAAGTTAAATTTATATCTCATTGTAAATGAAATGTAATTTCGTATGAGAATAAAGATCTTTAAACCTAACAATCACAAAACCCTAAGCAAATTGCCAAACATTCGTAAAAAATATTGTGTACATAAAATGAGATTCGACTAATTTTGAAAATACATTGTCTTCTAATTTTTACAAAAATATTACGCTCATAATCCCAGAAGAAGTATGCAGAGTCAAAGGGGCAGGAAGCCCCTTTAACTACATTCAGTCAAAAATAAAAATGGGCTGGGTAAGATGGAAAATTGTAAAAAAGTAGTTACAAGTGATTAGCTTGTCGTCTACAAAATCACTTACCCGAAACCTGATATACCATTAGTCGCCTTTTACGACATGCTAGGCAAGAAACATAGTTGGCACATTATATTTAAGTCCAAGTTCAATATTTTTTTTATTAGAATTTCTGTTAAGCGTGATACCCAGCCGTTAATTACTGTTTATAGTCTGTTAGTCATGTATTTATAATTATCAACATCGTTATAACAATAATAAATCGACATTATATCGATACTCTTCGGTCGATATTATGGTTACAATAGCATCCCTATCTCACATTTCCTTTCTTTTGCTCGGGATCCCGTATTCGAAATGAGCGAGGTTTCATCTCATTTGCAGATGTTTTAACGGCGAAGCGAGAATTTTTAATCGATCTCCATTTTAACTTTGCCGGTGCTGATGTGGATTTTGTAAAGTTGTCAATGAGAAGGTAAATGGTAAAAGGGGATTTAAACACTTCGTGTTACGAGTATGAGTTTTTTAATTTGTGTTAATACACAGTGCTCAATTTTCAAGGATAATTTCAAAACCATTTTTATTGTTAGTCTTCATCTGTTCTAGCAGACTGTATCAAGATTATTGTTTTGGTATTAGTTTGGAATAGGTCGTACATTTATTAATATTAATTTAATGAGTGGTATCAGATCGGAATAGAAAATATAAAAGTATAAAAACGAATACCATTGGTATAATAAATAAATAAATAATAATAAATATCCGACGACATCACATACATTGATCTGACTCCGAAGTAAGTAGCTTAAGCACTTGTGTTACGGATATCAGAAACAACAGTGGTATTACAAATATATACTTAAATATTGGATATTAACACCCAGACACATAAGAAACACAAGCATTCACCACACGAATGTTTGTCCTGGGTGGGGATCGAACCCACAACTCTTGGCGCATGGGGCAGGGTCACTACCGAATGCGCCATCGAGCTTGTCATTGGTATTAGATGATGGTATTGGATCGGAATAGATCGTCAAATCACAGTTTATGTAGGTGATTAAATATACTCGTAGAAGATCCACTTCTTATCATAAATCGGGTCATATAGTGTATAATGCTTTACGGCAATTCATTTCATTGGTATTCTTCACTGGCTCGATGGCGCATTCAGTAGCAACCCTGTCGTATGTGTCAAGAGTTGTGGGATCAATCCCCACCTAGGACAAACATTTGTGTGATAAACTCTTATGATTGTTTTACATCTGGGTGCTATATCAAATACTAGCCGTGCGTGGGCACAGCGTAGGGTTTCTCCCGCGTTTACGGTTAATGTTATATAGTCTATAGCCTTCCTCGATAAATTAACTATACAACACAAAAATAATTTTTCAATTCGGACCAGTAGTTTCTGAGATTAGCGCATTTAGGCAAACAAACAAACTCTTCAGATTTATGTTTTAGTAGTATAAGATTTAAGTCTATATTTGAAATACCACTGTTGATTTTGATATCCGTAACACAAGTGCTTAAGCTACTTACTACGGAGTCAGATCAATGTATGTGATAATGTGTGATATTTATTTATTGTAAGCTAGTCAATCAATGCACCTGCTTAATTCTTCAAAACTTGTTGGTGCATGGCAATGGAACCCGTCCTTAAACACTTCACTCTTTTTTTAACATTCAAAATCCTTTTCAAACGGCGTAGTGTCTGCCCGAGTTGGTGATATGAAGCAAGCATTCCTCTTATAATTCGTGTAGATATTTTGACTTGCTCGGATTACATCTATTTCGCATTTAACAGGACAACAATATTCAAGGAAATTGTTATATTCGTGGATAACTATTCGTACTAGTACTCGGATACAATCCTTTGTAAAGACTAGCCATTGTCAGAACTTGTCGGAACGTTTCAGCAAATATTTTATAACTCTAATGGATGAACTGTCAGGTTATAAATGAGCCAGCTGTAATTTTTTTAACTTAAAAATGTTTCACCTGTTCAACAATATCATCGTAGTTTTCTACATAATATTATATAGTGTTAGACTTTTGATTTTCCAAATTGTAATTTAAATCTTATAGTAGTTTGATACGTTAGATTTGACATGAGTAGATATATCGCTATGTGATGAAGTAGACATTTATTACGTACAACATTTTATTCCATATTTTCAGTATATCATCTTCCTAGCGTTATGTCCCGTGCTTAGACGGGGTCCGCTTAGACCATGATCCAGGATTTAGCGAGTCTGGTAATTACATTGAAGCGACTGCCGATCTGACCTTCGTAACCCTAAGATAGGGGAACCAGACAATTTTTGGATCATGGTTACAAATCCAAAGTTGTTTGAATTTGCAGGTTTCATCACGATGTTTTCCTTCACCGTCGAGCTTGTGGTATAAATACGTACATAGATTTGAAAAATCCGGAGGTACGTGCCCGGGTTTGAACCCGCACTACTCGGTTAAGAGGCGCGTGTCCTAACCATTGAGCTACCACTGCTCCTCATATTTTCAGTATTATCCATATTTTCAATATAGTCGACATTGAAGTAATCTACAAATTTTACTCGTATATACATTTATTGATTCGGAATCGAATAGTTCAAGCTTGTTCAAGTTGTGAGTGCATCGGTTGTTGTTGACAACTCATTTCTTTTTTTTTATCTTTCAAGTCTTTATTTACACCACTAAAATTTACATTGAAAATGTAAAATATTAAAATTGTATTAAAAAGAAATAACTATGTACATATTTACGAAAAAGGGTAGTTGTCCGTCTCGCCGATCGAGGTACCCAGAATACTGGCAGCGTTGCCTGTTTGAACTAATTTCTTTTAACCGTGTTTGCGCAAGGCACTCAATGTGCACTCAATGATTGGCACTGATGTGAAGAAAAGGATTGTAAGATGTTGCAAAATTAGATATTTTTTATCGCATCATATTTAGCATCTCATAGTTAATATATCATAAAGATTTTGATTTGATAAATGGCTGGCGCGTTACTGACTACTCCATATCGATATATTTCATCGCTAAGATTTCATCTAGTAGTAGTACCTCCAAATCCAGTCAAAGTCATAGCTAGAAGTTTATACAATTCAACCACTTCAACAAAACTAATTTACCAACTAAACACAAAGAGAAAAAGCTGAGTTACACGCCTCATTCGACGCAAATACGTTTAACAAGACCTCACGAAATTCACATGCGAGCTGGCGTACCGAGAAAGTTTGAATTTGGACCGATTAAAAATTCCCCCGCTCCTGCCCTTGTTAAAACAACTGGATGTGAACTTTGGAAGAAAAAGTATGTGAAACTTGTATGTGCCAAGCCACAATGGAATACTTGCGAACTTCGAATGATATTTTTCTTCAAAGAAAGTATTGAGGACGAGATTGTGTATTTTCTTGCCTCAAGTCGTTCAATTTTAACTCTAAGCAGGTATGTGATGTTCTAATTTCAAAGTTTTTAAAGAAGATATAAATGCAATATTTTGTTTATACCTTTGACGGACTTCAAAACATAAAAAAAAAATGTAGCTAAATTTATTGCCGTTTTCATGTTTTGTTAAGAAGTCATCGATTTTGACAGGTTTTTTATTAGTTATACTAACAGGGCCTAACAAACTCAAATGTTCATGCAAGTCCATCAACGAAAGAGTATCTATTTAAAACATATGTCCCTCCAGAATCCCAAAAAGCAAACGCTATGCCATTCCGTTCAGAGCTGAAAAAGAGATCCGCAAAAAAGATTTTTATCGCGTGCAACGATCTGCCTACTCGATACCAGTCACCCGATGCTCTGTGTTCGGCATTCGGCATTCGGCTTTCGGCAAAATTCGCTTTTTCACGTCTCTATCGCGAATGTCTGCTTTTGTTGGCCCCGTGCGTGTTGTATTGGTATTTGCAGTCTTTTTTACCTTTTCTAGTCTGCTGTGATATTATTTTTGTGACTTTGCTAGCTGGAGCTTTTGATTTCCTTCAAAAACGATATTTGCTCTTTTTGGTACCTAGCTATTGTTCTCTAACAAGAGTAGAACTGGAATATACTAGCATGTTTTTAGGCTGGTTGTGGGAAAGGGTTTTAATATTTGATTGTAATTCTTTTGCATATTTAGTAATAACTTTGTTCAGTCACCGCAAAATTGTTGCAGCGTATCATACAATATAAAATACATCATATTTTTTTAATCTAGCTCGTGACTTTAGTAACTGTTGACGAAAAATGTGTGCTTTTGCTATGAATATCAGACTATGAAAATACTTAAATTTAAATACATATAAAATCCATGACTTGAATATAAATTTACTCCATGCGGGATTTGAATCCGCGGCCTTTAGTTTTGTAGAATAGTCTTTAATCACTGGACCAGACAACCTGCTACGGTGCATAAACCAAAAGTTTGGTTAGCAAACCTTCAATCTTTGAAGTTATGTTTTATCGGTAAAGCTTCAAGGTTACATTTATACGGCCTCAATAACATCACAACATGTACAACCAAGTTCCATTTTTTCTAGCGAAATCCGACAGGGCATAAAATATACAGACAAGCGTCTATCCCGATCTGCAGACGACATTTACGACCTCTGTTTATTCCGAAGCCACCTACATCACCAAAAAGCCTCCGTATCAAAGAGTAGGCGAAATAACACAAAGAAACTTCATAGGAACATGCAACCCGATTTCGGGCCATTGCCTGGTCCAAATCATAAGCCAAACAATAACCAACAGTCCATCGACCGTCTACATATTTATGAGTAGGAGAAAACGTAGTCAGATATCGTTGCCCTGAAGCACACCCAATGGATAAAAGAGCAGGGAAATGTGAACTCTATTTTCTGGGTGATAAAGATTGTGTGCTAGTTTTTCAGATGACGGAGATGTTTTGTGATTTATGCCTACAAACAATGCGGACACAGCATCTCGATTCGAGAGTGATCCCTTTGTCTGATATTAATCGAATGCTTTGAGTGGTACAACACTCGGTATATCAACTTATCATTTCATTCCAGATGTAGATTATACAGATAGTCTTCTGACGTCAGAAGTCGAGAAAAAATATGCAACGCACGTACCTACAGAAATCACAAAGTCACATCATAAGTACATAATTGATTCTCCAACCAGATGAGAAAACAAACTTTTAATGAACTTCCAAATTGGTGTATTCAGCGAAGTTTATATTACTTCCATTTTATAACAAGTTGTTAAATGTTTTGACGTCTTATTTGCAGTGGGTGTATATTTATGTTGTCAAATTTAAAATTCTTTTTAAGTACAACATCGTAAAAATATTTGGACCTATTAATGCGGGAGTGAATGTAAGTTTTAATGAATTTCTTAGAACATTTCTATTCTTATTGAAAGATTAGAAAATCACGTTCTATTATTATGAATACAAAGAAAATAGAATCTTAAATTTTTTTTTAAATATTTTTTATAAAAACCCCCTTATATTGTTATCAAAAAGCACACCATACATCTTAACCACTTCTTCCTTATTATTTTTTTTGAATTAATGGTATTATCTCCAACTACAAGATAGCAGTAGGCGCAAATATACCGGAAGTGGGCTTAATGCTTTAGTAACATTTATCTTTACTATTTCACATGAATTTATTCCAAAGTATGAAAAAAAAGACAATATCACTAGAGTTTTAAACCAAAAAATCTGTTAAAAAGCACCAACTCGATTCAACAAAGATTTTAAAACGCCAAAGTGTGATAAAAATGTGTCTACATAGATAGCATCTAATGTAAAATATCTCACTGTCATCGAAACAATAAAAGTTCAGACCTTAAAACATCCTCAGTCCAAACAATACGCAAGTGTCAGTTTAATTCACACTCGGCCGATTCCACGTTTTTCCACGAACAAAAATGTATACACATTTGGATGACGCAAAAGAATAAAAATTGTATACATTTGGTCTCGGGAGAGTGCTATTATCTTAAAAGTGTTTGCGTTCGATTCCTTGAATGTGAATGGTGGATTTTTTACTCCAAACAAAGACATTTTTACCGTCGACTGTTGTCATCTTTTGGGCTTTGAATTTTCCCCCATTCTTCTGGTGGGTATTGTGATTTTTTTTCTTACACTGTTGCTGGGATCGTTTTGCTAATATTGAAGTTTTTGGGCTAATCTAATTACGCATTTCGTTATAGATAAAATTAGGATTTATAGAACAATAAAAAAATCATAATATTTTATCTTATGTGGTGGGAATAAAAATCGTGTAAGTATAGAACATATTAATACAATGTTTAATAGATAAAAACTAATCGCTTGGTCTTGTGATCACAAACCCTGGATATAAAATCAAAGATCGCGAATTGGAATCCCACCAGATTGAAATATTCGTCTGTTAAAACGTGTTGTATCCATAATGCAAGCAATTATACAAACATAACATCACGCCCATAATCTCCGAAGGGGTAAGCTAACTCAAAAGGATGAATGTCATTATTTCAAAATCGTTTTCTGATACAAATTATACGATTGACGGGAAATATTGAAATAAACAGCTTAATTTGCTACCGCTACGAAAAAAACCTGATATCCTATAACAGTAGGAATCGCAAACTAACAATACTCGTATATAGTCCTGGCTTATCTCCTAAAGGCAGTTGCACAAGTAATATTTATAGACACAACGTCTCATTACCGACACAATAAGGAGCTGGGACAGCATCTCAAACAATGGCTGCCGTCTTACAGATTTCATTTAGCGCTGTCCCTTTCTTTCTCACACTATTTGCTCTCCATCTTTGTCGGCAATCCAAGATTTAGTGGACCTTTCGGCTATCGAAGGAAACTCGCTGGAGTATTGTGAGAGATTTTAGTTTTGAGAAATGGTCTCTGTTTTGTACACCCGGTGTTTATTAGGTGGCGTGGAATGTGCTTCGTTCTAGATTTTATCAACAGTTGGTCCACAATTTAATTTGAAATAACTACTGATACTATGAAATTGATTAGTTCAGATAGCTTCTCGTCGCTTTTTCACATATCGACGCTTAAGAACTAAGACCATCTATCTACACTTTTGGCGCTTTTTACTTTTTAATGCAGTTATTTTTATGATTAATTTACGCATCGTTTCCTTTGATCAGTAACCTCAAATTCGCATTAAATAAGAAGTTATGAAAAAATACCAATACCAATTAAGTTACGTGACGTAATAAATTTAAGGAAATAAAACGTTTTTTTTGTCTCCTGTGAAGTCGACTTTTTGTAGATAGATGGTCTTGGTTCTTAAGCGTCGATATGCGCTGCACGATTTAATATAAAATGTAGAATATAGATTGATGTGTGTTATGTGTTCTTACTGTACATTCGTTTTGTTACTATTAAGTAAGTTTTCTCAGTTTTATTCATAAAGAAGCCTTAATTATGTAGTGTCTTAACAATTAATTCACATCCTTCGCGGTTTTTGGTTATAACAAGTCCCTAGCGGCCAACCCGGGCTTCGCACAGGTAGAAATTCATTTTTCAACCTAACCGAACTTTTTTCGAAATATTCTATAGCCTATGTTAATCAGGGATAATGTAGCATCCTAATGGTGAAATTATTTTTGAAATTGGTCCAGAATTTTTAATGAGTTTATTACCATCGATGATTAGGTCATTAGCCTTGGTAGGCTTTCAGATATTTTAATATATCATGTTCTATGATATGATATCATGTTTTATCTAGAATATTCTAAGTAGAATAAGGTTTTATTCTAAAATATTTTTTTTAATTCCTTTTCTCTACCATACTTTACCTGGGAGAACAAATTTTTATCCAAATTATTTCTTAAAGGTACTCTGGACGAACCAATTTTGCAATTCGTATTATGAAACACTTGTGATTAATCATCCTTATAATAGCTACCGGTCTTAATTAAGGTACAAGACTTTGAATGTTCGGCATTTAATCTAAATTATTTATAAATCAAGCCTAAGCGAAATTTATTTTGAAGGATAATTTACCTAAGTACAGGTTTAAGGATGTAAATATTTACAGGTCTTTATTCTGGCTTGCCATGAGTTTTGTTCACGCCATGTTTTCCTTCACCGCCGTTTTTAACACTGCAATTGGCAACATCACGTGCCGTACATACATTCATTTGTTTTTTAATATTAATTATAACTAAATTTTAAAAACATTGTTGGTACTTACACCTACCTATAGGTAGTCTACTGTCAACTATGCCAAAAGGCAGTCAAGACTGGTTTCAAGAAATATGTTAATGAATAGGAAATTTTCCTCAAAAAAATTTTATAGTACACAATTTGAGATTACAAATAAATATTGCTTACATATTTTTTATTTTGTTTAACAAACTGAAAATGATGAATATACAGCGCGTTAAAGTATCGCGTGACGTCACTAGGTGTGTAAAATGTTACCGTCCATGTGACGTAAAGCGCTAAATTTTAGATCTTTAAAGCGCTGTATCTTTGTAATCTTTCGAGTATCAGATAAAGCAAAAAATACGTATTCAATATTTATTGATAATAATATAAACTAACTTACAAACTGAAAAAAGTTCTGAGGATAATAGCTCACTGTCACAAAAGTAAATTCTATCGAGGACAATCCCGCAAAAAACTAGTTAGTCACTTAAATGTCATACATAATTAAACGCGCTGGCGTATTTACTGGCTATATAAATGAATGTCGTGACCCTGCCCTATGCGCCAAGAGCTGTGGGGTCGGTCCCGACTCAGGACGAATAGGCGTATGATGTATAGTATACTTGTGTTTGTTCTGTGTCTGGGTATTAATATTGAATATTTAAGTATTTATTTGTAATTCTTCTGTTGATTCTGATATCCGTAACACAAGTGCTTAAGCTACTTACCTCGGAGTCAGTTCAATATATGTAATGTAGTTAGATATTTATTTATTACAAACTGACCCGGCACACTAACCGTACTAATTAAATTGCTAATTAAATTTCATGACTTAACAACTAACACGTAAAACAACCCAAAAGATCTTCAAAATAACTCATAAAAGTTCGTCATCTTTCGCTCTCAGAACTGATACACCTGTAACTCGTGGCCCCTTTGACCTGAGTCCCAGAAATCCAATATTCCATAAATCGACCGGGAGATAATACCCATAATTCCTGGCCATAACACCCCCCTACCCTTCCCCCTCGACTTGGGACGCTGAGCGTGCATGTTCCAGCTAAGTGTATCAGATCCGGTATTCATTTTCCTGTTTTTATTACCCGTGCCTCTTATTAAATTAGATTTATTTTAAGGGTTTTTGGTAATTTTTTTTCTGAGGTTCCTCGATGGATTTGATATATTTTATTTATTTGTTATTGCCTACTCAAAAAGGTTCAATTTATTGAATTTCTCTACTATAACCGAGTATTTTGTCTTGAAATAGCTCTTACATTTTAAGAGTATTTTTATGTTATCAATACTGCTTTAGAATTCGAAAATGTTTACTATTTTGATTTATATACAAAAATACTAGTGTAAAGATAGTTTTTGTGAAGAAACATTTTGACACTAACCCAATATTAAAACGTTTAAACTTAATTTATAAGGTTGCCACTATTTAGATTGTCATTTACGTTTAAAAGTAATTTACGGTACTAACAGATGGCGACCAAAAAAATTAACATTGTTCGTCGAGCACCGTCTTTTTTTTTAAATATAACAGTTAACGCTGTTATATTTTAAATATAATATTCTTAATGTCCCCCAGCTGTCTAATATCATGGATATTGGACGTTTCTCTTCGGCTAAGGGCCCAGACGCGAACCAAGGCTCCAATTATGTTGACCCAACGCGTTAAGAAGTGATCACACTGTCTAATGATGCGAACCGTTTTTTCGTTCGTTTAATCCGATTGTACTTCTAATTACTGTGTCCAATTAGCTTAATTACAATTAGGGACTTGGGTAGGGCTGTCAATCAACGGTGTTTATATGGAGCATCTTGGAAACGTTGGGAGTATGGGTAAGATATTGTCAGACACATTATGCGATAGTGACGTCGCAAGTTAATTTGAACTTTGAAATCTTAAATAAATAAACACGCCTATGAATTTATAATTTGGTAGTATCGCAATATTTTATTTTATGTTCTCTTTATCCCATTTTTATTATTTTTGGGGATATTTTGGAGTATTTTGCTATATTGAATAGCAAAATGTATATGAAATAAATCCATCTAACAAATAAAGCATATTTAAATTACGAAACACTCATGCACCATGTCATAACCAAATTGTATATGAATTTTAGTACAGATCTTTTTATTATTGGAAAATCATGTTTGACAACCCTATATTCGCGGCCATTATCCACTTATGAAATATGGTGTAATTATTTTTTTTAATGACGCTCTTAAATTGTCTGTCAGGAAAAAATTAAAAGTGTCCTATAATAATTTCGAATTACATTTCATTTGAATACAAAGACAAGTGGTCAATTATTATAAGTATTGTTTTAATAACATGTATGATAGTATAAACAAAGCTATGCTTAATGCGATTATATTATGCAGACTAATAAATTTTAGACCACTAGTTACCAAGACTGATTTTGAGCGAAATTGTATTTCGTAAAAATTTTTGCTGACCAAATTCCAAACAGCCCTGACCTTTACCTTGTACTAATAAACAGCCTTTATCCAGCGCAAATTGTTAATTATTACGTCCTGAATTTCAGCCCATTGTTTTAATCTCCCTCATTATACCTAAACAAACATACAAATTTCTCGCATAATAATTAAATTAAGGCTACAATAAAGTCTCGATTTCTAAACATTGTGCACCTTTGTTCCGTTCTCGTATTTTATTTTTGCCGCAATATTGCACGCTGCACAGTGGTTCTTATGAAGCACACTCTGTACATAATTCTGCAGAAACTAAATTTAGTAAAACAAGCGTATTTCTCTGGAGAATTTTAGAATAGGGAATTAAACAGGTTGGAGAAATTTCATTTTTAATCTGGAGTTTGGTTGACTATGAAAATTTGTTTTGCGCGGTTTGCTTAGCCCGTAGGTTGTTTTAAATGTTTGACTTATACAAAGTCTGCTAAAAAACTACTAACATTACGTTTCAGACGTCCTTAGAGTTAAAATCGTTGTTTATTGTAATTAAATTTACACGCCTACTCATGCTGTTGTTTTAAAAGAATTTCTGGACCCAAGGTGATAAAAAAAACTAAGGATTTAAGTCATAAAAAGTTTTAATCTAACATTTTGTATCCTTGTTACAGTGTGCAATTTGGTTATCATAGTGAATTAAACTTATTTTGTACTAACTTTTGCCTGGGGCGTTGCTCGCGTGGTACATCGAAGAAACATAGCTTGTAATAAATAAACAAATATTCGACGACATCACATACATTGATCTGACTCCGAGGTAAGTAGCTTAAGCACTTGTGTTACGGATATCAGAATCAACAGTGGTATTACAAATATATACTTAATTATTGGATATTAACACCCAGACACAGAACAAACGCAAGTATTCATCATACGAATGTTTGTCCTAGGTGGGGATCGAACCCACAACTCTTGGCGCATGGGGCAGGGTCACTACCGATGCGCCATCGAGCCAGTCACTTATGTGTTATTCTAATGTATAAGTTATACTATCGCAAAGTTTTATTAAAATCAATGCAGTGCTTTTTGCGTGAAAGAGTATCAAACATCCACATATCCTTTCATCCATCTATACAAACCTTTGCGTTATAATATTAGTGAGATGACATCGACATGCCGAATCCAGGATCATCATCAGTAAACTATGACAGAAAATGATTTGTGCAAATATTACCGTGTAGACATAATGTTTCTATTTGTATAATTAAACGCACACTCTAACACGCCTGTGATCCCTGAAGGAGTAAGCAGATACCAAGTCCTTATTCACTCATTAAAAAACTATAGGATTACATGGAGAGCTACTCGCTGATTAAGTAGCTTTCCATTGGTGAAAGAATTATTACTATTAAACAATCAAATTATTATTATACAAGCAAAAACAATCAAATCTTTCCTCTTTATAATATTAGTATTATATAATAACTAGCAGCGCCCTGCGGTTTTACCCGCGTAGTTGCCGTTCCCGTGGGAATACAGAAAAAATATAGCCTATGTTGCTTGCTGATAAGGAAGCTTTGCATTGGTGAAATAATTATTCAAATCGGTCCAGTAGTTTCGGAGCCTATTCGATACAAACAAACAATCAAATCTTTCCTCTTTATAATATTAGTATACCTAGACAACATACCCAATCTCCAATAGACCATTAATCGTCTTACGACATAACAAGGAATACAATCAGTACATTATTTTAAGTCCTAGTGCAACAAGCGAATATTATGACGTAACAACCTAACTTATCTGATGCTCAGCAGAAACCTCCCACCTGTTCCATCCAAATGGCTTGTTTAGGTAAATACACAATAACACGGCGTTACAAGCGGAGCTATAAAACACTCGTACAGCTCGCGTGAACGGCTCCATTCGTCCATTCATTCATTCGTTCGCGATATATTTCACGGTGAATGCGAGCTTTCGCGGGAAATGCGGGCTGCTAAATTAGCGTATCTATAATAAATATGTAATCAAATTGACTGACCCGTTGGTCGAGTGGTCAGAGAACCTGGCTACAAAACTAAGGGTCGCGGTTTCGAATCCCGCTAGGGGCAAATGTTTCGTGTGATGAACTTGGACATTTGTACTCGAGTCATGGATGTTTATAAACATATTTAGGTATGTCTATCCGTTCACCTAGTATCCATAGCACAAGCATAAGCTTAGGTTGGAAGTAGGGAATTGGTGTGTCAGTCTGAAGAATTTTATATGTATTATCCTACTAATATTGTAAATGCGAAAGTTTGTATGTATGGATGGTTATTTGTTACTCTTTCACAAAAAAAAGGATTTGAATGAAACTTTAGAATAATCTAGCTCATACACCCGAATAACATATAGGCTATGTTTCATCGATGTACCACGCGAGCAAAGCCAAAGGCAGAAGCTAGTTATAAATATACTGGATCTATAGTTTAATTATTTCGAAAAAAAAACATCATGGAAATTTTGAGTCATGGTTTCGAAAATTTGCGCTATTATTTGAGAAGTTTGAAGTTGATAAATGCATTTCGAATCTTCATTAATTGTTATATCAAAGCGTAAGAACAGGATTGATACTTGTATAATTGCTGGTGACTGTTCTCTACTTATTAAGTCAAAAAGAGTACTCTTAACATAATTTGTAGACGCCTAAAACACTACCTGGTAATAGAATAAAATTACATTCAAGATCAATTTGCTAATTTACTTCATCTTCTGAGAGAGTGGTGTTACCAGTTCGATGTGTAACCAAAATTTTCACCCATAGTTTTTTTTTATTGTATAATAGTAAAAGCACATTTGCACTTAAACGCAACAAGTACTATATAGATAGCTTGTTTAACTATTTGCACTACCACCGCTATTTTCCTAGCCTCAGAACAAACGTTTCGCGTGCTTGCCTCTTGTTAAGCCAGCTGCGTGATTGCCGGTGCACGCGAACTCGCGTGCACAACTATTTGATTAGTGAAAACGCTATCTCGTACGCCTTGCTTTTTATTATTTTTTTACGACTTTTGAGAGAAATGACGGCCATTGGCGACGCCCTGAAGGCGGTAAGGAATGGCTGTGGACACGCGACTTGGAGTTATGCGGCGTCTTGTTGGTTTAAATGATTCGTTTTGGAATGAGAGAGGGAGAAACCATTTCCAGAACGTTGCTTTATTTATAAGTCTAATTACGTTATATTAAATGAGTATCTCTATTACATTAAAGAAATTGCTATATTAGTTTTACAACTTTATAATAGGAACGAAAACATTTTGATGATAATTAGAGACTCTTCAAGCAGATATTGTACTGGAATATACAGATTTCCTTGCATTGTATTTTCTTACTCTGTTAAGATAGTGGTATATACCTATCTATATTTCGATTTTTTTAGATGATGATTGAATTTGTAATGGGTTCAGCAGTGGATATTTTTAGATAGATGATGATGATGATGATCCTTTTTAAGAATCTGCATCAATTATATCCATACACGAAATATTATTTCACGTTTAAGATGTTTCTTAATACTTGAGAAACAATTTTAATGCTTTACTTCCTAGCCGAATGTTATAAGCTGATAAAACACTGTAACTATTTAATTCTTTAAAGAAACTAAATTGCAGCGTTTTCTACTAAAAGCAAATGAGAAAACAACCTCGTTGTAAACTTGACTAAGAAAATATGTTCAACCTTATAAAGACGGGTGTACTGAGCGGTTTTTTGTTTAAAACTTAACCCTGTTCGGCGTCGTTTAACTGGCGGGATGCCGGTCATTCCTCGAGTTCGTCCGGTACTATAACCGGTTATCCGGTTTAAAGTAGTGTTGGGACTCGATGTGATGAGACTAGAGTCTGCAAAGCTTTGATTTGATTCCTTTATGTTTATTTGCTCGAGTAACAACGTGAAAATTTCTTTTGTTTTGTTTTTGTGAAATAGGTTTATCGTGACAGTGTGAAAAAAATCAGTTTTAAATGTTATAGAATGAGATTAAGTTAAATAATTATGAATTAGACAAAAGCATTTTGTAAATTGCATTCGGTTAACATAAGATATTGTTCACAATACCTGTAATCGTTACGAATTAAATTTAACAGTTTCGGACAAAAATTACTTGTCTTAACGTGGTAGTCTTTTCAACATATCCCGCCTTCTTAGATGAATGACTAATGATACCATGATATGAACGGTCAATATAAGGATCCTAGTCGGCCCCAACACTACGCTCGCCCGGTTGTACGGGGCCGACTTAACCCGGTTTTTCCGCGCGGCCACTTTCACCGCTTAATTCGCTTAAAAAAGCGGCGCAATAATTTGTCATGTAAATAGGAGTTATTTAATTAATTGTTTCGCCGGAGTCATTTGGGATGGGTCGGGTTTTTTTTTTATTCTGACGTAAGGAATGGCCGCGGTAATTGTTTGGAATAATGTCCCTTTTCGGGGATGGTACGGTCGGGTTATTTTATATGTTGTGTATGCAAATAAGAGAAACAATTAAAAACAATCACTGGGTAATTAGCTTTCTTATTTTATGTTATAAAATATATACTTGTATTTCTTATACTTGTATGTCTAATTCTGGAGAAATAGTAGAAGACAGTTGTTGATTTTGATGAATTTGAAAGCATATTTTTTTTCCAAAGAAGGTATTTGTACTATTTTTTTTTGTCTTCAAGAGCTGAAAGGCTGCCTTGAAACTAATTAGTGTGTTAAGAGGGGGCCTCAGGAAACCCAAGACCTAGAGTAGAGGGCTTTCACTGCTAGAGTAGAGGGCTACTCTAGCAGTGAAAGAGAGCCCCCGCTCGCAGCGAGCGGGGGCCCCATCTGATAAAATTGTTTCGTGCCTCAAACGGTATAGTAAAGCCACTGACTTCAAGCTACGACTAACCTTTACATCCCTTAAGTACACTTAACAATATAACTATTATCTCAACAACAAACGAAATTTCCTTAATGACAAAATTTAATCAGAAAAACGAATTAGAACAACTCCACGCAATTATATCCAATGTACGTTTACATATTTTGATTAGCCGAAACTCATTACGAACAAGTCCCAAAGCTGGGCAAAAGTTATGGGGTTTTAAATGTTAATTAGTGGAGCCAGCGCAATCAGTGCCCGTGGGATAATTAGGGGGATGGTGATCGGACCACCCTTATTGCGCAGAAAGTAAATAAAAACAGCTACATGGGAATAGTTGAAGCGAAATTTTGCTATGGAACTAGTCTGGTATTAGAAATTATATATCATAGAATTAACAACAAAAATTTTGCTGTTAAAGTTAAGAATAACGTGTACATGTTAACACGGCTGTTCTTGTAGTTTTAGACAAACACAATGCCATCGCAATATAAGAAACTACCAACGCCATCTATTATCCGTTTTGTAATACTAGCATATATGTCAAACCTGAACAACGCGTACATTGCCAGCTGTTAAAAAAGATTCTACTATCACGCGTGCAATAAAAAAAATGTCCCGAACAAAGGGAACGAAAAAGGGGACAATCTGCAATTTTCACGTCGTAATCTGCGACGCAGCGCTAACCGTGCACCGCGCACGGCGGAGTACACTCAAAAATTGTTTTATCCCATCGCTTAAAAATATTTAATGCCCCGGTTAATTCCGAAAATTTATCGCACAACTTTTTCCGGGGTTGGTACATCAGAAATGTTTTAATTGAAAAACTTTTTCGATTGCAAGCTGTTATAATTTTTTGGTCTTTAAACAGCCGGCTGGGGTTTATAAAATTTTTATTGTGCTAATCCCGCCCGGGAAGATGTATTGACGGGAAGAGTTGGTTTTTGAAGTTGTTTCGTAAGTTTTTGATTACTTTGAACTTATGTTAATGTTGATTTGTTGATACTAGTTGCTTTAGAACAAATTACTCTAAATACATCCATACATACATCACGCCCGCAGTCCCCAAAATGGGTAGGCAGAGTCCGAAAAACAAAGGGATTCTTAAACCACAAGTATTCTAAAATAAAGTAACTTAACCCTAATTACTCCTTTTTAAGAAATTTTTATACCAAAACCTAAAATCTTTTTATTACTCTAAGGTACTATAGTTAATAAGTTAAATTAATTTATCAGTGGAGGCGATTCGCTCAAAACTGATATATGAAGCTAATATTTATCAAACAAGTTTTAAAATACAATTCACGCTTACATACAAGTAACTAGTAACTTCAATGAGATTTTCCGAGAGCTTTAGACACACAATACCAAAAACAGATTCACCTGATGTAATCTATATCCCCACAAATGAAGGCTAGACCGCAAATATTACGTAATCCACGACAAGAGGCTGACAAACGCTAAACTGCTCGCAAAAAACAACAAGGCCGGGCCTAATCCAGCGTTATTACATCGCATCAAATCTGGAGTCTATCGCTCAGATAAAAACGTCGCAAAGAAAACAGTCGGCCGATTTATTATGAAGGGACACAAAAAGTCTGCGCCAATATTGACACATCGTCACAGGGCGATAAAGAAAAACCGGGGTTTTGGTCCGCGTAGGGATGTGCTGAGCGGTTAGTGGGATCGGACGTGAACGGGTTTTTGGTATCGATTCGTATCGAAGGTACATTATTTGGTTATTAACCATTCATGTGATGCAGAGCTTGGGTTTTTAATCAACGGAAACGTTTTCAAAATAACGGTACATAAATATATTTAACAATTTAATAATTTAATCCTGTTGGCACAACTTGAGTGGAAATTTAAAATTATTTTCATAAATTTTACTAGCTGTGTTCGCGGTTACACCCGAGTTTATGGTTAATGTTATACAGCCTGTAACCTTCCTCAATAAATGGGCTATCTAACACTAAAGGATTTTTTCAAATCAGATCACTAGTTGTGAACGTGATCATCTAAACATTATTTTCTGCACAGGGTTCTGGCAAGCGCAATGAGATAAAGAAAAAAGAACTTGTATTGAAATTTTTTAATTTGTTAACATTTAACTATCTATCAATGATTGCCTCGACTATCTATGACATTGACGATTGAGTTGTCTATCTATAAGTTAATTATCCTGAACCATGGGATGTCATGGACTAGTAATCTGTAAATTATTGAATTATTCGACGTCATCGGAGAACGGATATGAAGCACAGTGTATATATTTATTAAATAAAGTATCCGTTCAAAACAAACACCCGGACATCCCTACCGCGGGGGTTAGACAACCGTGTGTAACTTGGGACAGATTTGCCGAAACTCGAACGGGGTCACGCTTAAAATGTTTATGCAAGTCTTTCGTGCGAATCTGAAATCCAAAATGTCTTCATTTGAAAACGCACTTAATAATAAATCATCAGTTTTCAAAATGATAAACGTTACCACATTAAAGGAAAAATTGTTTGTTAGTTGTTTTATTTAGTGTTTTGTAACGAATCTTTTAGTCTGTTTTTTTTATCCCAAATGGTAACGGGCATATAAAATTAAATAAAATAGAATTGAAATTTTGTAACACTTCAAGTACCTACATCACCATCGATCGTTATGTATCACTATACCTAATTAGCCAATATAGATTCTTATAATCAGACTAAGATAATATAAGCATTACTAAGATAATTCTCCTAAAAAAAAAAAAAAAATTCTCTAGACTGACACACCAATTCCCTAGTTCCAAACTAAGCTAATGCTTGTGCTATGGATATTAGGTAAACGGATAGACATACATAAATACGTTTATAAACATCCATGACTCGAGTAAAAATGTCCATGATCATCACACGAATTATTTTCCCCTAGAGGGATTCGAACCCGCGACTCTTGGTTTCTGGCCACTCGACCAACGGGCCTGTCAAAGTAATATTATAATATAAGTTAGTAATTAGTTGTGTTATGTCATTGTAATTATATTAATAAAATAATACCAAAGTTATAAAGGAATGCCGTTGTACCTTATCCTTCTGAAAAGTTTATCTTATAAAACCGTTAAATTTTAATTAAATAAATAGCAATATTCCATCACTTTTCAGAAAAAAACTTACCTCATAAACGCGCTATCAGAACGCCCTACCCAGAATTTCACCGGACGCTACTTAATTGTATTTCTCACTCATTAAAGGCCATATCCCCCCATTGGTCGATGACACCGGATAGCTCTTTTGTCATTTCATATCCGGATACATCCCGATCCCCCCTGCAAAGGGAGGGGCGTAATTACGCCATGTTTTCAGTTTCGTCCCGATATAATTGCTGACAATGCGACGAAAATAAATCCAGGAACGATTTGTGTATTTCGGAGATCAAAGACTAGGCAGTTTTTTATTGACTCAGTGGAGATAAAAGTTCGAGAATAATTTTACTGGAGCAAGATAATAAAAAATACTTGTTACTACAAGAAACAACTACGGATATAACTCATGTGGTGTGTGGTCCAGTGGTTGAGTTTTGTCGCAAAATCCAAGGTCATGCGTTTGATAAATGGCTATTTGTACTCAAATCCTCCATGTATTATCCGTAATAAGTTGAAAGCTTTATGACCAGGGTATGCGGTTCTCCTTAAAAGGCGCTTACAAAGACATCTCTGATGATAGCGGTGGTAGCTCAATGGTAAGGACACGCGCCTCTTAACCGAAGAGTTCGGGTTCAAACCCGGGCACGTACCTCTGGATTTTTCAAGTCTATGTACGTAGGATACCACTAGCTCGATGGTGAAGGGAAACATCGTGATGAAATCTGCAAATTCAAACAACTTTGGATTTGTAACCATAATCCAAAAATTGTCTGGTTCCCCTATCTTAGGGTTACGAAGTTCAGATCGGCAGTCGCTTTAATGTCGTTAAATCCTGGATCATGGTCTAAGCGGACCCCGTCTAAGCATGGGACATAACGCTAGGAAGATGATGACAAAGACATCTCTGAGTTAAGTTGTTGCCTCCGATGTTGCAAAATTTCTATTGGCTACTATTTTCTCTTACTTCGAGCAGTATTCTTGTTTGTCATCTTAAGGGTTGATTTTTCAATGTTAAGATAAAATTAAACCGATCAATCTATTTAGTATAAAGTCACAAATACACCGTTTTAAAATCATCCGTATCGTAATTTTTATCTGTTCAACTGGAATCTTTTTACTGACTGTTAAAAACTCTGGCCTTGATTAAAAAAAAATTAAAAAAAAAGTTGTCATTTTCCCATTTTTCAAATAAGTGAACAGGCCTGTGTAATTCCGGCCGACAGACACCCAGCTCTTTCGTGCAAATATTTTATCAAACGTCACATGCAATTGCGCATTTCGGGAAATCTCGTGCCCGATGCGTCGGTTAAAACAAAAATAAAATATTTGTATCCAATAGCAGCAAATATCTCGATCGTATTGAATACAAACTAGCATGGAAGATATGTATCTTAATTTTTTAAGATTCATACAAATATCGTTATAAACTACAAAAAAAATCAGATTGCGCGAAGATCAGAAGAGCAGTCGCTTCAATGTAATTACCAGACTCGCTAAATCCTGGATCATGGTCTAAGCGGACCCCGACTAAGCACGGGATGTAACAATTCTTTACACATGTTCCAACCAATGGAGCATACCTCTTTTCTAAGTTATTATTTTTTTTATAACGCAACAATTTTAATATCTTGTAACATAACAACAACATCACGCCCATAATCCCGAAAGGGTAGGCAGAGTCAAACACATTCAGGCAAAAATAAAACCGGGCAGGGTTAGATGGAAAATTGTGAAAAAGCAGTGACAAGCGGCTAACCTGTCACCTACACAATCACACACCCAAAACCCGATATACCGTTAGTCGCCTTTTACGACATGCTAGGCAACAACCACAGTTGGCATATTCTTTTTAAGTCCCAGACCAATATGGGATAGTGGGCTGGGTTGGATGAAAAGTATAATATAATATCTTGTAACTTACACAAACTTAAGCCTATATAGATTTTCAGAGTAATTGGACGGTTGCATTTAATATAAAGAAAACCGATAATGGCACAAGTTGCAGCAGACATTTTGCGTGGGAAAGAAGTGGGAGGACGCGCGCCTTTGTTGCATTATTTTTTTGATTAAGAGTGCAACCTGCTTGGAAACTGAATGCTAGTCTCAAAATAGCTAACAAGCTATTTTGAGAATAGCTTGTTAGCTATTTTGAGACTGGCATTCAGTGGATTAGCATCGAACTCTCTGTAGTGTGACTACTTAATAAATGTCAAGGTTGAAATTTTCAGAGCCTTAATTTTTTATGGTATCAATAGGGCAGTTGATTATTTGGTATATTTGTCAAAATCTAAATTGCTTTTTTTATAATTAGGGTCTACACAAGCTATGTACCACACTTGCAATCTTTGATTTGATTTCCGATTTTGTTTTTGTCGACAAGGTTACTGTCCATTTAGAAAATAAATCGTTCATCAAATATTTGGGCCTTATCTAGATGTCTAGTGTAGTTAAAGAGTCTTATATATAAATAAATTCTTCAGACTGACACACCAATTTCCTAGTTCCAAACTAAGCTTATAAGCTTGTCCTATAGATAGTAGGTGAACGGATAAACATACTTAAATACGTTTTTGAACATCCATAACTCGAGTAAAAATTTCTATGTTGATCATACGAAACAATTGCTCCTAGCGAGATTCGACACTGCGGTCGTTGGATTCCTGGCCAGGGTCTCTGACCAACGGGCCTGTCACGAGCCGGCGTTGTCTTTTTAATTTTTAAAAATGACTATGGCAAAACACACTACAGTGGGATATATTATGAAATTATCTTAATTTGCACCACACCTTGCAGTGCAGTGAAGAGTAATAATTTGCACGTAGGTTTGTATTACCAGAAATGTTATTTTAGTCTTTCTTTTTTGTTTTTTGTCTTTAGTTTAATTATGTTAACTTAAATCGTATGTTACCAATGTTGTGCTCGCTTATAATTGACATGTACATCAGAACAATATATATATACTATAGTGTAGTACTGTAAATGCTTAATGTATGTGCTGTTTGACCACTTGATACACTTTGACCATCTCAAAATAAGTCACATAACACCCTATTGCGCTACCATCGTTCAGTAGAGTGTAAAATGTAATAAAACGCCTAAATCAGCTGTTCAAAAATCAGTGCCTCCGAAACATGACCATACATCAACCCCGCTCGCGTCTAAATCAGAGTCGGCCGTTTTTGTAATTACCATCGCGGACGTGACGACCCCTCCCCTAGGGGGGAGTGATTTGTTACCTGCGGAAGCTACGGCGATGTATAGGCGTTTGACAGCGGAGCAATATCTGGTTACGGTCGGCTTTGCCTGCTGATGTATGCAGTTGTGAAGTGGTGGTGTTTGAAATGGATTTATCTGGATTAGGTTAGGGTTAGATTAGCGATTCTGGTGACGAAAGAAGGAGGCGGTTCTTCAGTTGAGCCATTTTATAATTAAAAAATAATAAATATCTGACTACATCATATACATTGATCTGACTCCTAGGTAAGTAGCATAAGCATTTGTGTTACGGATATCAGAAACAACAGTATTATTACAAATATACATTTAAATATTGGATATTAAATAATTCCCCTATCTTACGGGGTTACGAAGGTCAGATCGGCAGTCGCTTCAATGTAATTACCAGACTCGCTAAATCCTGGATCATGGTCTAAGCGGACCCCGTCTAAGCACGGGACATGACGCTAGGAAGATGATGATTGGATATTAACACCCAGACACAGAACAGACACAAGTATTCATCATACGAATATTTGTTCTGGGTGGGGATAGAACCCACAACTCTTGGCGCATGGGGCAGGATCACTACCAAATGCGCCAATAAGCTTGTCAATTTATACTTTGTTGTCGTGAAATTGCGTATATATATTTCAGAAAGTCTATCGCGCATCTACATATAATTTTTTCAGGATGCAAGTATTCTATGTCCCTTTATTGATTGATTTCATCACAATTGTTCAAGTAATTTAGGTGTGAAAATGTAACAAGCAGATAGGCAGATACATATGTACTTTCAATATTTATAACACACATAACATAACATCACGCCCATAATCCCCGAAGGGGTAGGCAGAGTCAAAGGGGCAGCAGGCCCCTTTAACCGCATACAGTCAAAAACAAAACTGGGCTGGGTTAAATGGAAAATTGTGAAAAAGTAGTGACAAATGGCTAGCTCGTCACCTACACAATCACATACCAAACCCGATATACCATTAGTCGCCTTTTACGGCATGCTAAGAAACACAGTTGGCAAATTCTTTTTATGTCCCAGTACAACACGGGACTCTTATATTTTCACTAAACACACAGTGTTTAGCAAAAAAAAAATAGACTTGATTTATTGTTTCAAGCGTTTTTTTCCTATCCACTGTTCCGATAATTTAATATTACAATCGTCCGATTTTGTTGACGTGAACTGATTGTGTTTATTAAAACTGATTGTCACATACTGTTAGGACTAACAGTATGTGACAATCAGTTTTAATAAGTTCTGTTAGGACTAACAGTATGTGACAATCAGTTTTAATAAACACAATCAGTTCACTTCAACAAAATATTTAGCAAACAGTTTTTGAATATACATATATTGGTTTCGTATTTCGCATGCCAGTGAAAACTAGATACAATTAAGCTATGTCATTGCCCGCTACAGTTTAAATGAAACGCAGTAGTTTTGATAAAATTTAAATTAATCGTTGCTTTAGTTGCTCGTGTTGTGTGGCGAACGCGTGTTACGTGTAGGGTGTACAATTATGCCACGAAAAAAGGTAGGAAATGGCTAATTGCTTTTTAATTGCCAAATGAAGATATGTTTGTTTTGTTTTTTGTCGGATCCATTTTGGCAGATCAAATGTACTTTAAAACCAAATTGACACCGCCCGCGTGTGTGGTTAATGTTATATAGCCTTCCTCGATAAATGGGCTATCTAACATTGAAATATTTTTTCTAATCGGATCAGCAGTTTTTGAGATTAGCGCATTCAAGGAAGCAAACAAACAAACTCTTCAGCTTTATAATATAAGTATAGGTAGAAAAAATTTGAAACCCAGACTAAATTATAATATATTTTTTACTGTAATATAATAATGAATTATGCAGACTGAAACACCAATTCCCTAGTTCCAAACTAAGCTTATGCTTGTACTATAGATACTAGGTGAATGGATAGACATATTTAAATATGTATATAAACATCCATGACTCGAGTACATCCATGTTCATTACACGAAACATTTGCCCGTAGCGGGATTCGAACCCGCGACCAACGGGCCTGTCAAAACTTATGCTTTGTATTAACTTACTTAATTTATTACTTTTATGTAGCGACTTCATTTGTTTATGTTTAATTTCTAATTCAATACCTAGTAGGTATAGTTTTTCTATGTGTGAGATAATTTTTTTTTTATTATTTTGATATACCTAAAAGTAATTAAAAATGGCGAATCTAATGAACACGATTTTTTTTATATTTAACGGCTTCATGAAATTTGCTAGTAAAACTGTTTGCCTTTTAATTTTATTTACTTAGACAGTAGTTTTAAAATATCGGAAAGGTACATAAGGATCATGAATGCGGCGAAAGAGGCGAGTGAGGTGTGTAAGGATCGTGCCATATGGCGTTCGGTTCTCTCTGCCTACCCCGCTAGGGAAGTGGCGTGACGTTTTAGTTAGTTAGTTAGTTAGGTACATAAGGATTTAAAAATGAAAACCATCCTTCTCTTTCAGTAGAATAATCATTGTTATGCAGCTCAAAGCTTGTACCTGTGTGTTTAGTTTGAGTGTACAGCTATCAATTTATTCCTAGTCCTGCAGCGCCAGACACGTGTGGTGACCCACAACCGCAGTCACGTGTCGTATTAAATTAATATAATTTTGGCCGCGCGCCGCCTGCCGAATCGTAATTTGATTTGTGTCCTGGATTTAAAAGCTGACATTTTACGAATAAAATGTTTTGTAGTTGCGCAGTTCTGTGGACCGGAAATAGCCATTAGGTTTTTTGAATTCGATTGTACGGAGTTTTTTTAATTTGTTTATGCACTGCTATCAGCAATGCTAATCTTATGTTTTATACTACACTAGCTGTGCCCGCGGTTTCACCCGCGTTTATGGGTAATGTTAGGTATATAGCCTATAGCCTTTCTCGATAAATCTTACTAATATTATAAACGCGAAAGTTTGTATGGATGGAGTGAAGTGTGGATGTTTGTTACACTTTTACGCAAAAAGAACTGTATAGATTTTAATGAAACTTTCCAAAAGTATAGCTTTTACATTAGAATAACACATAAGCTATGTTTCATCGATGTACCATGCAAGCAACACCGCGAGCAGATGCTAGTTAACTACTAGCTATTATTATTATATTAGACAGAGTGCAAGGAGCAGTAAATTACATAAACTAAATTTAACTAAAAATAAATTTATTTGGGTTAGGTAGAAAATTGTGGTAAAGTGACAAGTGGCAATCTCGTCACTTACAATCACATACTTAATAACGAATAAGTACACCATTAGTCACCTCTTAAGATATGCTAGGCAAGAAATCCAGTTGGTGTATTCATTCCGAGTCGCAGATCAACATAAGACATTTTATATGAATTTATAGTAAAAATTGTGAAGGAAAAAATTGATAAATTATTCAGATTTTTTAGTCTGGAAGATAACGCAGGCGTTTCCAGAAGAAAAATGGTTTTGAAATGCATAGACGTAATTTTTTCTGCTTCTTAGCAATAATAATAACAAAAGGAATTGACAAGACGTAAAAATCCCGCTCGCGCGGCCATTTTGTCGACCGACGTCACAGCGTTGACAGCGAGCCTTCGGAAATCGAGTTACGATGTCCAATATTGATACAATTGTGCCAACAGAGCGGGCTGTAGCTATGTGTCGAGCAATTTGGCTCCCGGGCCATCTCGGACGGATTGTGAGCAACGGTGTAATAATACAGCTGAGATTTTGAAGGTCAATTTTGATTGAAAATTAGTGATGGCCCATGTTGGTCTGGGACTTGGCCCTGTGGCAACTGTGGTTCTTGCCTAGCATGTCGTAAGAGGCGACTAATGGTTTACGGGCTTTTATGTGGCTGAGTAGGCGACGAGCTAGCCACTTGTCACTCCTTTTTCACAGCTTTCCATCCAACCTAGCCCACTGTCCCATGTTGGTCTGGGACTTAAAAAGAATATGCCAACTGTGGTTCTTATCTTGCATGTCGTAAAAGGCAACTAATGGTATATTGGGTTTTGGGTGTGTGATTGTGTAGGCGACAGGTTATCCGCTTGTCACTGCTTTTTCACAATTTTCCATCTAACCCAGCCCGGCTTTATTTTTGGCTGAATGTGGTTGAAGGGGCATGCTGCCTATTTGACTCTGCCTACCTCTTCGGGGATTGTAGGTGTGATATTATGTATGTATGAAACACAAATATAATTTTCGATTCGGACTAGTAGTTTCTGTGATTAGCGCGTTCAAGCAAACAAACAAACTCCGGAGCTTTATGTTATTCATTAGTAAGTAAATATAGTAAGTAAGCACTAGCTATTCCCGCAGTTTCACAGCGATTATGGTTAATGTTTTATAACCTTCCTCGATAAACAGGCTATCTAATATGTACTCAAAGAATTTTTCAAATCGGACCAGTAATTCCTGAGATTAGCGCGTTCAAGCGAACAAACATACTCTTCAGCTTTATAATATTAGTATAAATAGTATAAATAAGATAATGACAGGCTGCTTACTTTAAAGATTAAAGATACTAATGTAATAACGAAACCAAAGTAGGTTCGATTTCCCCTAAACTAAGTTTATAATTTAGGACAATTTTGGTTTAACGGATGGATTCTTGCTCTTTTTTCTTGCCATGTGGCGTTCGGTTTTCTCTTTCTACGTTTCTAAAGAAGTAGCGTGAAGTTAGTTAATTAGTTTAGAATGTAGTCTTTGGCCATGAAGCCAAAAGCGACTTGAAAGATTCGAAAGGCATTAGTGGCATACAATGCCACTAATGTTAACCTAACATGTAGGTATTGAAAATAGTATAACGAAACGACGTTTACTTAGTTTTGGAGCGAGAGACCCAAGAGACTGTCATTAAAAACTAAAAATTTATTTTAAATATTAGAGTTTTACTAACTTAAAGTTACTGAAGAATGATAAGAATCACAAACTAAAACAAAATCTTCAAAAATAAATAATATATCAGAAAAATACCTGTTATAATTATAAAAAAAAAACGTTCAAAAAACAACACCTCTGCTAGGTGTTACATTCCCGCCATCTTGTTTACGCCTCGTCTAGAAATTTCCATTTGCGAAAAGAGATATTCTTTTACAATAATGTTTGAAGGGCCGTCGTCACAAAACATTGTACCGTGGGCGGTGTTATGAAATTGTCTCTGGATTTATATCACTTCCATTGACATTATTAAAAAAAAAGTACATGTAGATTATATTATTTGATATGACTCATAAAATTTTCATTACTAAGTTAGTTTGATGTCTTTTGTAGATTTTATCAATTATTTTTGATTAACTAAATATGTTTAACTTGCGAAAGCAATAAAACTTCTCGCCGATTATAAGTGTCATTCACTACACTATTTTTTTTTATATGGTAGAATAATAATTATAAGAGCGAGATCAGGGTTAGTGGCCATTGAAGAGAGAATTACCGAATTGGGTCTACAAATATCCTGTGTGAATAATTAGCACCATAAGATTACTAATAACATCACGCCCGACAGACTGTCGGGCGTGATGTGATGTGATGATGTGATGTGATGATAGTGTTGCCCAAAGCAAGACTCTTGCGGCGGTCTTGCATGTCGTCATCTTGCAGATTTAGTCTTGTTCTTGCTTAAATGTTGCTTGTTGCTTGGTCTTAACACAGGACCAAGCGACAAGCAACATTTGATCAAGAACAAGATTGAGTCTGCAAGATAACGGCATGCAAGACCGACGCAAGAGTCTTGCTTTGGGTAACACGCCCGTAATCCCCGAAGGGGTAGGCAGAGTCAAAGCGGTAGCAAGCACCATCAACCATATTAAACCAAAAAATTGAACTAGGCTGGGTTTTATGCGAAACTGCAAAAATACTATCTATTAAAAGGGACTAAATTAGCTTAAACATCTTCTTACCAAAAAGCGGAGCTCCATCAATAAATCCAAAATCCAGTCACAGCTCACTTTAATAGCCCCCAGGATCCCCGCTTATCCCGCAACAGCCTGTTAAAACCGTCACTCATTCCAGCGCAAATCCAGCATCGTTTAGGATTCATAACGCATCCAGTCGCAAAATAATCTAATGCACATACAATTTGCCCGCGACACGCGACACGCGACACGGGTTATGCAAAACGTCGCGCGACGTCGCGCCGCGCGGTATGCTAAACACGCTCGTCATAGGGTTGTCAGTTGTTGGCGACAGGCGAACATAAGTCGCGATAAGGTGATTTTGATGACTTTGGGATGTAGTGGTAGGTTTTCCTGACTGTGATCATGTGTATTTTTGAAGTGGGTCCAAAGATATCTATAGACACTGTTATGTAATCAGTTCTTAATCGAGCTATCAACCTTAAAGTGTATCTGAAAATCTCTGAAATGGATAGTGTGGCTTAATTAAAAAGTAAAGGCAAATTCTATAGAACGTATAAGTTTAATGTATGTGTGTAGTATATATCTATACTTATAATAAATCTGTAGAGAGGTTAATTCTGTACATGAAATATATTTTCAAAATAACTATCAGGGGGTGATTAGTGATCGATACTGATGCCAAAAATGCAATCAGTAAAATTTTTGTCTGTCTGTCTGTCTGTATGTTACTTATAGAAACAAAAACTACTCGACGGATTTTAACGAAACTTGGTACAATTATTCTTCATACTCCTAGGCAGGTTATAGTATACTTTTCATCACGCTACAATCAATAAGAGCAGAGTAGTGAAGGGAAATGTTGGGAAAACGGGAGAAGTTACTCCATTTTTTAAGCTTTCGTCGCGTGTGCAGCCTTAATGGTTAAAGTTACATAGAAATCATGTATGACGGAAATAGTCTTTATAATATTAACCATAAACGCGGGTGACACCGCTGGCACAGCTAGTCTATATTAAAATTTAAATTTCAAATGTTATTATTTATGTAGGCCTAAAAAAAGTACTTATAAATCGTAATTTTTTTTAAAAATCTGTAGAGCAACGTGAATCTACCACCGGTTTGGAATGCTGATTCTACCGAGAAGAAACCGGCAAGAAACTCGATAGTTACTCTTTTCAGCGTCAAAATATACATGAGTAATATACACCTTTTCTTAAAGTTCTAAACCAAATCATACAATCAATGACTGATGATCAATGATGACATAATATGATTACAATAAAAGTGTAAGATTAACGATGTTTTCCTTCACCGTCGAGCTAGTGGTATAAATACGTACATAGATTTGAAAAATCCAGAGGTACGTGCCCGGGTTTGAACCCGCACTCCTCGGTTAAGAGGCGCGTGTCCTTACCACTGAGCTACCACCGCTCTAAAAAAAAAAGTTACCTACATTATATTTATTTAATATAAACATACAGCGAATTAAACAGGTTTCATATATTCCCATTCGCCAGATCAATCAGTAAGATAAACAGTTTAGTGGTAACTATACCTACTTAGAAGAGATTTTACAAAACAAAAAGGCTAGTTTAACCTTTTGACTGCGTTTAATTTGCTAATTAGTGGTATGTGATAAACAAATTAGAAATTCTTTTGAGTTCCAAAGTGCTCGGATGTGAACCCATCCCCGCCGGCAGATGTTATTCCAAGCTAGGGAATTTTAAATGAGTGTAATTTGTTTGAGGTGCAGTTTTAAGTACTCACGACCGCTAAATTGCATCAGCGTGAATGTTTTAAACTAAGTTTTTTTTGAGTTCGTAGATTTTAAATGACTTAATAATTAGGTTAAAATTATTGCATCTGGTATTGATTGCATTTGTTATGTCGTAATTTGGCCTTTGAAACAATTCAGGATCAGATCCAATCTTATTTGAATGTGTAGATTTTCCAACTGCCGTTTAGTGTTTTAACCCGGCGGTACTCGCTAGGTATTTACGAACATGAACACTCGCTACTGGGTAATAAATACCACAGAGTTTAATTGCCGATATTTTCGGAAAGACGTTTGATTTTCAATGCTTAACAATGTATTTGTGTTATTGGTACTATTATTCATTAATAAAACTACAAACGTAAGTTTTAATGTTTGTTTATTTGTAGTGACAGAAAATTCTAAAATGTTAACAAAAAATTATATTTTCTTAGACATCTAACAATAAATCAACATAATTATTTATTATTTTTACAAATTTGGCAAAATAGAGATCGATATCGAAAATAAACTAGGTACATTCATGAAATAATAAAAAATAATAATGTCTTTATACCAACTGAACATTGAGATAATTAACACTAAACAAACTGTTCCAAATACTAGCTCAAAACGAAACTACTTCACCTTATCATAGCAATCCTCGCATATTGGGGTTGTATGCTCGCGGCATATCTTTTTGAAGCACAATTCGCACACCGTCTTCGTTTTCCGATCCTTCTTCCATTCACACACAGCACATCGAGAAGCAGCTACGGACGGACACGGCCTGGAAAGATTGGCGGCGGCTGATGCGTTTTCGTCATTCGAGTCGCCACTGACAACAAACTGTATTTTAGTTTTTATATATGATGGCAAATTAGGTACCGATGATCGCTTTTTTATGTGCGGCATCACAAGACTCAAAGCCAGATCTTTCAAGGCAATTCTTCTCTGGACCATGAACGCCCCGCTATGTTCTTTATTTGCTTTAATTATAACGTACGCATTGATGCCACTGACGTTCAGAAGACCGTAGAATAGTACTAATGGCCATCTCTTGGTTGCTCGTGACACTGAGTAGGTAGCACACATCTCATCCACAACATCGACACCACATTTTGTTCTGTTGTAGTCCATAATCATTTCTGGCTTTTTGTTTTCTTCAGGACTTGTCTTGCCATCATGGTGCATAGTTGAAGCCAAGAGCACTATTTTATTTTTCTTTGGGACATATGAGACTACGGTATAGTCTTTCTGAAACCCGAAAAGAGAGCTGTGAATTTCTCGGCCTTTAGTTGCTGTAAAAACAGGTGGGATTTCCGCTTTGTTCTTCCTCAAAGTGCCGAGTGCTGTCAATCCATAATCATTGAGCAGATCACTCAATAAAGGAAAACTGGTGAACCAGTTATCCATCACAACATTTCGGTGGCTGTTCTTTATAGGTTCTACCAAGCGCTTGACAAGATCTCTTGGTGAATTGCTGTGATCGTATGGACCGTAATTTTTTCCAACGTAGACTTCCATATTATTGGTATAAAAGGTTCGCGCGTCGGCCATCACTAAAATTTTTATTCCGTATTTACCTGGCTTGCTGGGTATATATTGTCTGAATGGGCACCGACCACGCGTCTTCTCCAACTTTTCATCAATCGTCACGTCATTGCCAACTGCGTAATATTTTTTAAAATTGTCGTTTATCTCCTGGAAAACCTCGCGAAAGGGCGCCAGTTTATCCGTTTGTTTTCTTTCGGCCCTTGTACGAATATCATCAAAACGCAATATTCGTAGCAAAAAATGAAACCTCTCTCGTGACATGGTGGCTATGCATACATCGCAACCACTTCCATCCTTTTCCCAGAGATCTCTTGTATTCAGATGACCGCTTCTCAGTCTTCCACAGTAATATAGTAATCCTAAAAGAGCTCTAAGTTCAACAAGATCCGTATTCTTACAATCACGTTCTCTAGAAAATTTGGATCTCTGTTCTTGAATGTAAATGTTACTGTAATAGACTATCTTTTGCAGACAAGTTTCCGAAATCATAAGATCCCAGGCTTCTAACATAGATGTACAAGATCTTCCTTCACCAATAGGTCCTGGTAAATAATGAACAATATTATGGGATCTTGTGCGGACACGTTGGCTAGGCGCACGAACTTGCCACTGAGTAGTTCTATCTTTTCCAATAAATTTTCCTCGCTGCAGATGCTTCAATGGCACATCTTCTAAATATTCTTCATCTATTGGACGCAGTTCTTCATATTCTTCAATTTCTGATTCTGAAGGTTGCCGGACAGTTTCTGAATCTGAGGGCACGCATGAGCTATCAGCTTCCTGCTCGGTTTCACTTTCGTGCACGCTATTCTCTTCAAAATCGTCTACCTCTGAAACATCTTCTTGTCCGCTGTCTTCTTCTTGAAGCAGCTCTTCTATTGTTTTATCTTGCAGATAAATATTCATCTTATTATAGCTGTAAAACAAAAAATATAATAGTAAACACATTGAAAAATAATGGAACTAGGATCGTCGCTACCGGGTATTTTTTACCCATACTTACTTTACACGTCCGTCACTAACAAGCGCTGCGCGCGAACTGACTGCCGCGCGGGGGGAGGGCGTATTATCTATCGGCTCGAAGGTACTTAGAATCGCGGGATGCTAGAACGCGTAGAAAAAATAATATCGTCAAGTTTTAGTACTCTGTGGTACTTTTTACCCAGTAGCGAGTACCGCCGGGTTAAAGCCGTCCCTAGATTTCTAAAAAAACAGATTTATTCGGATTTGATTCTACAACAAACCAAGGTACCATATACAATTCCTAACTAGCAAAACAGCCACCGTTTTCCTATTGCTATCTTCATACCCCCATTATAATCAGTTCCAGCAAAACTAAATATCTCATTCCCCATTTGGGTGACTTATTGCCTCATAATATTTGTTACTGGTTAGCAATAAACATTATAAAGCAATACCACTAATAATCGTGTACACATTTAGAATATTAAACAAGTCCAATTTGGTTAACAAAGAGTCGGTCCCCCGGGCACGGCCAGACAATAGATCCACCCACCTCATAATCAAACAGACATTTCCCTCATACGGAACTCTGTCACGTAGCATAATTTTCGAGTTGGATTCGCAAAAGTTTAGCAAACCGTTGAACGCGATTTGTGTGCGTGACGTGACGTAACTTAGCAGATGAGGGAGTTAGATTTAGCTTTGTAGCAACTTTGAGTTATTGGGAAAAAATTAAGAGAAACGTCTCTAAAAAATGCGATTGAGGCAGTTTACTGATTCTGGCTAATGTTTGAAAGTGATAGCAGCAGATGAAGACATGACATGTCTTCATCTGCTGCTATCATTGTGTTTAAATGCGACAATTTGTACAAACCTACGCAATAATTCCCTTTTAAATATTATTAATATATTAATATCATGTTTTGTTACAAGTAAGTATTACAAGTCTTAAAAACAGTCAGAATGCAAAATCTTAAGCAAAGGTTCATTCACAATTTAATGGCTTGATAAAGATATGATATAAACTATCAATATATCGATAATATGTAAAATCCTAGGCAGTACCTATATAGTACAGTTTAAATCCAGAGATGAACATTCTGTTATCTATCTTTCAAGATTGAGAGAGAGACATCACGTCTCAATCTAATGATATCAATGACGATGCATTACTTGTACATAAACATAAACAGGCAAATAAAAAGTTAACGACTAATTCCGTAATAAATTATTATTACGGAATTGGCTCTCAACTTGCTTGTCAAAAAAAATCCTGCCATTTCAATTCGTGGCTCGACGTAGTTTTTGTATTCTGATAGCCTTCAGACGCCCCGTAAACTTTATGTCAAACTTCGTTTTATCCCCGAGACACAAAAATTACCGGCTGAACTACTAAATCCCCAGCCGCCGTCTGTTCATTTATTAAACAATTAATGTTCGAGCGCTCATTTCCTTGCAACAATTAACTTCTAAACGTAAAAGCAATTAATTTTAATTAGAAACACTAGGGAGGGGAAAAAAAATAACAATTCTGCTGAAGTGGACCTCTGTAAGGACACTGTTTCGCTAGAATATTTTGTTTCTTAGCAATTTCGAGTTTTCGCTACAGACTTTAATGAAGGAAAAATTAAGATAATAGCCGGGCTGTACAAAGGACGCTGTTGATAAAAACGCTGCGACAGCAATGAACTATGGCGGGAGAAAACTTTGCAATAATGGAGATGAGGAATGCAAATCATTGTTATGAAATTTTGAAAGAAATCAAGGAACTCGCATTATTTGCATATTTGCATTTACAATTTTCTAAAATGTATTTACCTTCTCTTGATAGAATTCAAAATAATAATTCATGAATATTTTATCATAATCCAAAAAAAAAAACATTAAGCACAGGACACGTTTAATGGTAATGAAAAAGCAGAATAGATAACGTAAGACTTCATTAAAGTAAAACCTTAACAGCCGGTTCTCTCTGCCTACCCCGCTAGGGAAGTGGCGTGAAGTTAAGTTAGTTATTTAGTTAGCCGAGTACCATAAAATCAAGTTCTGTAATAGTCCTTTTTCTTTGAAATCGGTTTAAATAACTTCTTTTTTATTTGAACCTTACTGGAACACTTGCTTGTAATAAAAATAATTAACCTTTATTGCCATTAATTACGTTACATAACACTTAAGACTAGCGACCGATAAACTAAGCTTAATTACTATCGCGACGGCCAGTTGACATTAATAGTAAGAAAAGAAGGATTCCACGCTGTCATACTATAGCGTGAAGTCACGTTAATTCAAATTCAAATTCAAATTTGAAATTTCTTTATTCATGTAGGCCAAAAAAAAAGCACTTATAAATCGTCAATTTTACAAAATGAATCTACAATGTGAATCAACCACCGGTTCGGAATGCTGATTCTACCGAGAAGAAGCCGGCAAGAAACTCGGTAGTTACTCTTTTCAGCGTCAAAATATAAATGAGTATTATACACTTTTTTAAAATGTTCTAAACGAAATCATACAATCAATGACTGTGGGAGATGACTTAATATTATTACTGACAATAAAAGTGTAAGATTAACCAGAGCAGTAATGCATGTGTGAGTGATACTTCTGGATACCGCATATCGAATATCTGTCAATTGGAGCACTTATTATGTCAATGTGTTACGTAAGTTGCGTGTCAAGTTGGAGTACCTGAGGAGCTTCAACGTCTAGTTAGTGGCGCGGAGTCCGTCTTTTTTTACTAGTCTGTGACTAGGTAATACTATTTAAATGGGACATACGGTTCGTGTGATAACATTTAGAAAGGCAGAATTTATGCAACTTTATAATATATTGTCATTCATTAATTACAAGAAACGAATCAAAAATTGTCCCATGTTGATCTGGGACAAAAAAAAAGAATGAGCCAACTGTAGTTCTTGCCTAGCATGTCGTAAAAGACGACTAATGGTATATCGGATTTTGGGTGTGTGATTCTGTAGGCGACAGGTTAGCCGCTTGTCACTGCTTTTTCACAGTTTTCCATCTAACCCAGCCCGACTTTATTTTTGGCTGAATGTGGTTGAAGGGGCATGCTGCCCCTTCAACCACATGGCGTGATGTTATGTATGAATCACAAGTTTTAACGCTACGGTGAAACATGAATCGACATGAATGTCGACGACATTCAAAATCGCCTCGGCCAACGCGATCGCATCAGCATCCGACGTGTCCAGTTCCGGCGCGCTCAAAATCACTTCCGGTGTTCAGCAGTAATGGCGTCCGCACTTCCGCCTCGGCTCGCTCCCGCGAATTATGTATCCGAACGATTAATTCACTTGGACAGTTGTTAGCAATGGTGCCTATTGGTTTAATAAGTAACGGCTAGTCTATAAGATTGAAGTCTTCTTTTTCTTTAGACTGACACACCATTTCCCAAGTCCCAAACTAAGCTTATGCTTGTGCTATGGATACTAGGTGAACATCATCCATGGCTCGAGTACAAATGCCCATGTTCATCACTCGAAACATTTGCCCCTAGCGGGATTCGAACAGTTTGTTTTATTATAATAAGAAAAAATATAATATAAAAATGTACAGTGCCCTAAGCCAAAATTTGCCTCTTAACCTTATTATTTACCTTATACTTTCCCTTAAACTCTTAAAATATGAGAGGCACTGTAATGGACAAAGTTATATATAACTAACTAACTTATATATAAGCCTTATAAAACATTAATTAATAGTATAACTACGCAACAAGCTTAAGCTAAAGTTCACAATGTATTCACATTTGTAAATGTGTCAGATATTTATTTAGCTGATAATTGTACCAGATTTTAATCTTTCGCGTTGCATTATCACTAGAAATAATATTAACGGGACTAAACGCGATATGCTTTATGTAGTACATGAGTACTTACAGCTTGACGTTTCGGCCGTGTTGCAGCGACCGTGGTCACAAGCGGCTACTTACAGCTTGCAACGGCCGAAACGTCAAGCTGTAAGTACTCATGTACTACATAATTGTACCAGAATTGACCATTTATGAGAAACAAAATCGACAAAAGTGACAATAAGTCTAAAGTGGTACATAAATGGCTGGCTCGATGGCGCATTCGGTAGTGACCCTGCCCCATGCGCCAAGAGTTATGATTTTGATACCCACCCAGGACAAATATTCGTGTGATGAATACTTGTGTTTGTTCTATGTTTGGGTTAACCGATATTTAAGTATATATTTGTAATACTACTGTTGTTCTGATATCCGTAATACAAGTGTTTAAGCTACACCTCGGAGTCAGATAAATGTATGTGATGTTATCGGATATTTATTTATAAAAAAAAAACTGTAATAAGATAATACGTTGCTGTCTGTTATCCAAATACTCGTAAGATAACTAGCCGCATGCATAGTAGAGATTCCCCTTGCGACCCCAACGCTGAATACCATCAAATATATCACGATGATAAACAGTCCCGCTCAGTTTAAGCTTGCGTCCCGTAATAATACAACTGTTGCTGTTGTCACGTCAAAAAGCCGGCGTGCATCAGGCAAGCAATATCATGGCTATTCATTTAGGTAAATAGCTGATGAGGAATTAGTAACATTTTGTTGCTATGCAGTTGTCTTGGAATTATCTGATATTCCAGACTTTGCTACTACTTGCTATTGTAATTTTTTATTGTGGTTAATATTTTTATGGAATAAAATAGATGATGAATGGTTATTATGAAATCTTCTACTTTCTTCTCCACGTGCCGTTCTCTGTCTGAAGTGAACCTAGATTTTTCTTCTAGATCTATCCTTCTATCACCAAGAGTTTGGCCTTCTCTTAGAGAGTAAGGGTCCAAGCCTCGCAATAGTTTGTGCGTTTGCTGAAATGCTTCGACTTCAATACTTTGCATCTCTTGGGTGGCGGATGGGGAGTCGTAGTACAGCTTTGGTAGCTATCGGCTTAGTCCGAGGGATTCGCTGACCGAAGTAGGATGAGGTCCTCCAGCATTTTGGGGGTTGTGCGGCGGACTATCACCTCTCCTACGTAAAAAGACAAAACGTTACGATACCAAAAACGATATACATTGACAATGTTTACAAATGTACGGTGACCATCATCATCATATCATTACGCACGTAATCTCGAAAGGGGTAGGCAGAGTGTAAGTGGAAACTTCTTTGAGCCCGCGGTGACCGGCGCGTTTAATAATTTATGAAAATGTTATTTTAGTCAGCCTGTCTCAGCCAGAAGGAAATACTTGGAAATTTTATTTCAGGTACACTTCGTTCTTGTTCAAAATATTTTCATTGGACGGTCTGAACACTTAATATCGTCGAAATATTAAACTTGATACTTCACTTTTTTATGTTACTCAGCTGGACGTGAAGGAGGAAGTCTTTTTATTACTTAGATTTTACTGTTATTATACCGAAAGAGCTTTATTTTACTGTCAAGAAAAATTATTTGGTCAAACGGTGATAAAGAATTTAAACTTTTTTGTTGAGTTAAACTTAAAAAGAATGTGCCAAATGTGTTCCTTGTCTAGAATGACGTAAAAGGCGATTAATGGTATATAGCAGCCATGCTCAACCTTTTTTTGTAGGAGCCACAAATACAGTTTTAATCATGTGTCCAGGACTGCAAGCAAACATTATTTAGGTCTTAATTGAAACGTTATTTAATAAAAAAGGTTTACAATAAATTTGTCACTTCAGATGGGCCAATGCCAAGGCCCAGGGCGGGCCGCATGCGGTCGCAGGTTGAGTATATAGCTAGTATATAGGGTCACAATTTTTTCACAATTTTCCATCTAACCCAACTCATTGTCCCATGTTGGTCTGGGAATTTAAAATAATGTGCCAATTGTGGTTCTTGCCTAGCATGGCGTAAAATACGACTAATGGTATATCGGGTTTTGGGTATGTAATTGTGTAGGCGACGAGCTAGCTTGTCTTATCATACCTTTTTCACAACTTTCCATCTAACCCAGCCCATTTAATTTTTGGCTGTATGTGGTTAATTGAGTTAGTTGCCCCTTCGACTCTGCTTACTCCTTCGGGATTACGGGCGTCATGATATATATGTATGTATGTACTTAACTCTTTTGTAAATTTTACCGTCACTTAATAAAAGTTCTTTCTGCCACTTGCCACTTTTTCACAATTTTATGTCTAACTCAGCTCAGTTTTATTTTTGGCTGAATGTGGTTAAAGGGGCTTACTTCTCCTTTGACTCTGCCTACCCTTTACGGGCGTGATATTATGTATATATTATAGATATTAATTCATGTGACGACAACCATAGATGTTTCTGCTACGAACGAAAATAAATGCAGAAGTAACAAAAAATAAATAATTACCAGCTGTGCTTGTGGCACGAATAAATCACACAATAGCCTTGTGTAATGGTAGACGAGATTTTTCGTTGGTTGACGGTTCCCATTGTTATTGCAATAAGCTCGTTACCTGCTGCGGTATTTACATGGGAAATTTCATACTTTTTAAATATGTAATGGCAGTTTTTCACGGTTGGAAAAATTATTGCTTTTGTTCGGATGCGACTGTCGAGGTTATAAACATAAATGAATATAAATAGGCATAAATTGTCGCGTGTGTGACTTTATAATTTCAGTTGGTTGATGATTTTTTTATATGTTTCAAATATATATAAAAAATCGTCATGAAATTATTTGTGGTAGAATCGGTATTAGTCGAGTAGATGAAGACGATAAACTGTAAGATTCGAAAGCGCGTATTTATACTTTTTTTTGATACTAAGAATTGGAAGTATCCTTCGCTAAACAGTAGGAGGACTATGGGTTAGTAAAAAGTAGATACAATTATATACCACTGGTTTAATAGAAAAATTTATTCAGTTCAGTTTAGTTTATCTAATTCCTAACAACTTTTTTAAATCTCATGGCACTCGTTTTAATGCCGTAACTGGGAACGCGAAAAAACGCTAGAAAAAATAGAAGATAATCGTTGAACTTAACAAATATGACAACTTTTATCTTACTTACATATCGGCTTAATATTAAACTTAATTTGGAGTCTTTTTAGACTTTTAGAAAGAAACTGGTAATTGTTAAAAGCACTATTAACCTTGTTACAGAAGCCGATTATACACTGGACGATTCGTTTTGGAATGAAGAAAGCCCAGTTGGTAAGTATCTAGTTTTCTCAGATAAAACAGTCATTAATAAAAATCATTAATCAAAAACTAAGTTATAAAGTTATACTTACGTATATATTAGGAAATAATAGAAATAATTACGTCGTAAGAACAATTAGAAATCATTCCAGCGCCATTACATAAAAATGTATGGAAATTCGAAATACCCAGCTATTATCAAAATAAATATAAGTAAATAAATCAAGATCTCATAAAGATATGTTACAAAGATATTTCCTATATAGAGTGGCGATTCTGATTACTTTGGATATATAGAAGTTAGTCACTTCAATGCATCCAAACGAGATGAGCTACTGCTCATATTTTTCATACAACAAACCAATTTTAGTCAGAAAAACTCTAATAACGGAAACCGATCGAAAATACCAACGTTCTACGTTCTCTCAAGAATTGGAAAATGTATACTAGAATTGAAGGTTCGCGGTAAAAAACAAAGCTTGATACTAGACACGAGTAACACGGTAAAAGTCTTTGAGTCAACACAGTGACTCAAGCGCAGCTTACTGCGCTGACTTGAGATATCTTTAATCGCCAAATGTACCAAGACGTGCTATAAAAGACCCGCTCGCGTTTACAGCTAACGCGGCACAAGCTGTGTAAATGCTTTTTTGGTTTTACTTAATTTTTCACTTCACTTAATTTCTTGTCCCATGTTGGTCTGGGACTTAAAAATAATGTGCCAACTGTGTTCCTTGCCTAGTATGTCGTTAAAGGCGACTAATGGTATATCGGGTTTTGGGTGTGTGATTGTGTAGGCGACGAGCTAGCTTGTCTTATCATACCTTTTTCACAACTTTCCATCTAACCCAGTCCAGTTTTATTTTTTGGCTGAATGTGGTTAATTGAGTTAGTTGCCCCTTTGACTCTGCTTACTCCTTCGGGATTACGGGCGTCATGATATATATGTATGTATGTACTTAACTCTTTTGTAAATTTTACTGTCACTTAATAAAAGTTCTTTCTGTCCTTCTTAGCGAGGCCCTATTCGATTTCTATTCTCCTAGTTGTGCGTAGTACGCGCTGCGCTAACACACTATGAAGAATTGAGTCAACACATCCAGCGCACTACACCGAGTTAGCGCAATGGTGATTTAGCGCAGTGTTACATCTATCGATAGATGTGTACAACACAGACCTTACTCGCAAATACATTCAACAAACAGTCGCGGCAAACGAGGACATTTGTACCGGAGATGGGGCATTGCATCGAAATTGCATTTGGGAGGGATTGCAGCTTGGGTGCTTAGTTTTAAGCAAGTCATTTTGTCTTGCGAATTTTGTAGTCGTCGATGTTAGTTGCAATTGTTTTTAATTAAAGTGTAACATTACCATCTAATGACTGATTGTATTAACTAATTATATACGTGACCCATGTTGGTCGGGGACTAAAAAAGAATGTGCCAACTTTGTCTCTTGCCTAGCAAGTCGTAAAAGGCGACTTATGGTTTACGGGCTTCTGCGTATGTGATTGTGTAGGCAACGAGCTAGCCACTTGTCACTACCTTATCACAATTTTCCATATAACCCAGCCCATTATCCCATGTTCGTCTGGGACTTAAAATAATGTGCCAACTGTGGTTTTGCCTAGAATGTTGTAAAAGACGACTAATAGTATATCGGGTTTTGGGTATGTGATTGTGTAGGCGACAAGCTAGCCACTTGTCACTACTTTTTCACAATTTTCCATCTAACCCAGCCCAATTTTTTTTTGGCTGAATGTGGTTGAGGGAGCCTGCTGCTCCATTGACCCTGCCTACCCCTTCGGGGATAATGGGCGTGATGTTATGTATGTATGTATATACGTGACTTTGTTTGCATTTTATTTATAAATTTGTGAAGAGATCTACGGGCGTATGTCTACTATGTCACAAGGCTATAATAACATTCCAATTGTGTCACCATATGATGTTGATACCTGTCGACTTCACGTTGTTTTATTATAGAATGCAGTAACTATGTCATTCTCAATGTTAAGCATAAACAACATATGAGCACCTAGCCTGGTGGACATATTTTCACTTTTTGAATGAATGACGAATGACTTACAGGGATGCCGGGAAAACGGAAAGAAAACCCAAACTCACTAAGTTCGTGCAGCGATCCCAAGTGAGCAAGGAAGCAAGAAGGTTAGCTTAATAAAAAAGGTCAATGACCATCCCAACAATAGTGACCAAAAAACCTCTCACAATGACCTACCAAACCTCACATTCAGCCCTCGTCTGAGCAACAAAAACACCATCTGTACCATATTCCACTCAAACAGCGTATCTCATGAAATATGAGCTCGAATTCATAAGTCCGACAATAGAGAGCGAGGCGCGCCGGGCGCAGCGGTTGTGTCGGGCTCCGGACGTCCGGACCGCCCCCCCATTTTTACATCTCGTTGCTAGTGATAAAGTTTGCGGAATTACGGCTTGCTGGTGCCCGCGGAAAGAAAACCATTGCTATGATTTAGGTGGGGTAGGTGCGTTTGTTAAAGAATTTTTGAGTCAACAAGAGTAATATTTTATTTGACTAGGTTTTGTCTGCCACTTTGCTTTTACTCAAAATTGGGACAAACTTGATTTGACTAGACTTCAAAGAGAATATAATGTGCTCTTCCCACGGGAACGTTAATACAATCTTACCATCACCTCGTCATCAGGCTGAGTCCAAAGAGTAATCCTCCTTAATCTACATTTAACCAAGAATGAAACACACATATGTAGTCTAACATTTATGTGTCATTCAAAAACTAAAGAATGGTTTTAGCTCAAAGGTGCAAATATAACTCATTAGTTATAACCATTCTGAAGTTCTTGAATGAAAAAAAGAAAAAAAAAAGTAAATATATTTATTTGGCACACGAAAAAAAAGTTACAGACGTTTTACAAATGAAAATAATTAATACTTTTTATTCAATATCCACGTTAAGAGCTGCAAAAGAAAAAAAAAAAGAATTTTGTAAGCGAATAATGTGCAAATGGAAATTTTGTTTATGTACTTTGTTAGTTTTCTAGTTTTTAAGACTTTTTGCAATGCCCTTACTACAGGGCGTCATTTGTACTTTCCCTTTAAAGACTGTCATCTTTTATAACATGTGACTTGCGATAGAGAATTTGAATTTACATCAAATAACAACTTATACTTTGAATCCCCTTTCGAAAAATTACATTATAACAAAATTCGTCACTCCAAAATTAGAATCTATTGCGGCAATATCCTCTTTTCTCCTCACAAAGTAGATAAATCTTTGTTTTATCCTTCATTTAACTAATTTTTCCCATGTTGGTCTGGGACTTGGCCCATGTTGATCTGGGACAAAAAAAAAGAATGTGCCAACTGTGGTTCTTGCCTAGCATGTCGTAAAAGGCGACTAATGGTTTACGGGCTTTTGGGTATGTGACTGGGTAGGCGACGAGCTAGCCACTTGTCACTCCTTTTTCACAGCTTTCCATCCAACCCAGCCCACTGTCCCATGTTGGTCTGGGACATAAAAAGAATATGCCAACTGTGGTTCTTGCCTAGCATGTCGTAAAAGGCGACTAATGGTATATCGGGTTTTTGGTGTGTGATTGTGTAGGTGACTGGTTAGCCGCTTGTCACTACTTTTTCACAATTTTTAATCTAACCCAGCTCCGCTTTATTTTTGACTGAATGTGGTGGGCATGATGTTATGTTTTAACCACATTATTAATCGTAAATAATTTGTGATAATATTGTTCACTACAAAAAAACTCGAGCCGAATACGAATGAGCCGTCTCGGCCCGGGTGCAATCTCCATTTCCTGAAGGAATTTCAGAAAATCCTTTAGCGAATGCTTGCAATACCTAAAGGATGTCTGTGTGAATTTTCAGACTTTTAGCGCCATTGGTTTTGAACGCCAGTCGGAAAGTGTATGTATTGAGAATGTAAATGGTTTTTGTACAAAAGGTTCTGTAAAGGTGCGATCGTGTTACATAAACAGCTGCCTGCCCTTTCTTAAGATCTAAGCTTCTGATGTACTCAATACCGTAAAATAGATAAAATCAATTATAGCAGCTATCACGTAGACATCGAGACGTGACGAAGGTCAGCATCTTGTAAACGTGCTGATTCCATTGATATAACCTTATCAAAAATTTTATTATTCAGAAGAATTACATACAACATTCTTTATTCTCCTGACCTCGCATCAGAGTCGACATAAAATAAATTGAATTCCACGACCTTTGACTTGACCTTTGAATCGATAAAAAATCGATTAAAGCGGTTGTCACGTAGATATCGAGACGTGACAAATAGCGGTTAACTGAAGTGCAACGTTTCTTGAATGTGCTGAAAATTATGTCTGGTGAAGGAGTTTAATGAAAAGGCATTTTTGGATGATGATGTACTGGTTTTAATGACGTGGAGTCATCGAGCATGTAAATAATACAGTGTAATGATGTTAAAGTTTAAAAAAATATATATATATTGTAATTGCTGCGCTCTTGTTAAATCACAAGATTTGGCAATTGTAAAGTTGTTGTTAATTTTTCGAGCCTCTAAAAAAAATCAATATTGATTCCGGAATCCGTAACACAATTAACTAAAAATAAGTAATAAATTAAGCAACTTAACTCAGAATAAGATCAACGATGATGTTATGTGATATTATTATTATAAATTATAATTGCAATTAACATATACAAATTACGCCTTATTGCACATTTGAATGACTTTTTTTAGCACTGACTGCAAAAAATATATCACTGAATGTCTGTCTCTTTGACGAGCAATAAAAAAATTGTTTCGTAAACTCAGTCCGACATCTCGAGAGAGCGGTTTGTCATGAGGTTCCGCGCGTGATGTCTTGCAGCGTCACGCGTGAGCTGCCGCGTGTCCTTCGCCCTATTAATATGTAGTCTCACTAGGACACTTTGTTTTTCAAAGGCAAAGTCAAAATACTCTTTATTTATATAGGTTTTAAATAAACATATATAAATCGTCTATACATACAAATGAAAATTTACCTGTTCGGAATGTTGCTTCTACCGAGAAGAAACCGGCAAGAAACTCGATAGTTACTATTCTCATCGCCAAATTCACAATAAGTATCAATAACAATTATCATATTCTTAAGCTACTATGCTATACAAATCTATAAAAGGTAAATATGTATATGTAATAGCAATTACAAATATTTGTCACTTGAAAAATCTAAGAAGCCTTTCTCATAAGATGCTCTTTAATATGTAATTTAAATATATGCATAGGCAGTTCAATTATATTGCCTAGTAATTTATTAAATAATTTTATAATTAAAACTTATTATGTTCATATTGTAGTGGCGTCTCAGTATTACATGCTAGCATGTTTCTGCGTGCACGCATCGTGTGTCACGTCCGAGCAAGTTCGCGGGAATTACTCCCTTCATCTGTTATGAGATGACTTGCGTGAATTATTGCTTTGCCGCCGCCTGTGCGCTTAGGTGCCATTTTTTAACATTATATATACAATTTATAGTACACATTACGTCATGATTTTTCGTATAATATATTTTACCATTTTACTATTACTACTATGTCTAATTATCATCATTCTGCTAGCGTTATGTCCCGTGTTTAGACGGGGTCCGCTTAGACCATGATCCAGGATTTAGCGAGTCTGGTAATTACATTGAAGCGACTGCCGATCTGATCTTCGTAAGCCTAAGATAGAAGAACCAGACAATTTTTGGACTATGTCTACGTATGATAAAAGTAAAGTCTTTGTACCCGTTTTTACGAAAATTAAGCGGACGGCGGAGTATGGAATTTGGAACAGTTTAAGTTTTTATGAATAATAATAAATAATAAATAAATATCCCACAACATCACATACATTGATCTGACTCCGAGGTAAGTAAATAGCTTAAGCACTTGTGTTGTATCAGAATCAACAGTGGTATTACAAATATATACTTAAATATTGGATATTAACACCCAGACACAGAACAAACATAAGTATTCATCATACGAATATTTGTCCTGGGTGGGGATCGAACCCACAACTCTTGGCGCATGGGGCAGGGTCACTACCGAATGCGCCATCGAGCCAGTCACAGTTTATATGGAGAAAGAGTTCAGAAAGCTAATGTTTTCATGAAGAAGTACATTATATTATTAAAAAAAAAGAATTGCGCAGGTGAAACCGCGGGGCGATACTGCGTAAAAAACTTTTTTATTCATTTATTAACATTTAACCTAACATACATATTTATACTGTTTCAACTGTAGTAATGCATAACTGCATACATTACTCCCCTTTGACTCCGCCTACCCCTTCGGGGATTATGGGCGTGATGTTATGTATGTATGTATGTAACTGTAGTAAATCCAAATAAAATAGTTGTGACATGCTTTTAGATAATTTCAAAATAAACTGTATTTTTGTCACCAGACTGATTGAATCTTACCTTCAAACTCATAAAAGATTTACACACTTTTCGGGTCACACAAAGTCAAACCTAGTCTAGACGTTACAATTTTCTTTTTTCAGCTTAAGTTATATATCTTTGATCAAATAATATTGCAGGTGTCATTATAAAATGATAAATAAATAAATAAATAAATTCGCCAGACTGACACACCAATTCCCTAGTTCCAAACTAAGCATATGCTTGTGCTATGGATACTAGGTGAACGGATAGACATACTTAAATACGTTTATAAACATCCATGACTTGAGTACAAATGTCCATGTTCGTCACACGAAACATTTGCCCCTAGCGGGATTCGAACCCGCGACCCTCGGTTTTGTGGCCAGGGTCTCTGACCACTCGACCAACGGGCCTGTCAAAATGAGGTTGTCACATTATAAAATGAGGTTAGTGTATTGGGAATTTGAAAACGAGGTCAAAATAAAATTATTAATCAATAAAGATTATGTCTATACTTACTATAGTTGTATGTTTATTATAGTTTGTATGTTTGTTTGTTTGAACGCCCTAATCTCAGGAACTACGGGTCCGATTTGAATAATTCTTTCAGTTTTGAATTTGAGGCTTGGTGTCCCTTTGACTCTGCCTACCCTTTGGGCATTATGGGCGTGATGTTATGTATGTACTCCAACTATCAGACCTGAAATTATAGAAAAGTCGATCACGTGCCATTTACATGTGTTTATATTTACATATAAACACCTACCTAGTATATATATTACAATACATACTGAACTAAAGAATAAACTGATGAAAACATTACGACATGAAAATTTAAAGCGAAAAAGAAAGTTTCAGGATGAGTATGAAGCTTCCGTAACCCAATAACACAAGTTACACCACTTTCCAGTCGCACCTTTCCCCTTCCAAAAACCGCATTAATTCCCAAATCGCCAAAAGCATTCCAACACATTCCAAACACGTGTCAAGTTTACCAACAACATTCGTTGCGAAGTAAAAAAAACAACCCGCGGAGGGAAACCGACGCGCCGAAACCGGAATCGTAACCGCCTCAAACCGGCTCGAACAGACGAAAACCGGCTGAAACTAGTTTCAAATCAAAACTGCCGGCTTTGATGTGGCGGCGGAATCCGGTTCCAAATGAATTGGGAACATTATTTTGGCCTGGGCGGGCCTTTGTTTGATTCGTGTCGTTTCAGTTTATGAAGTGGTTTTGCATCGGCCGTGGAAACTAAATATCTTAGGAATGTACCGCATTTGGGCGTTTTGAAATATTAGCTAACATTTGAACTGGGGAATAACATACTGGGAATTAGTTGCCTCCGGTTTTCGGAATGTTTGAATTATTCGCAAGCTTACGACGAGTGGCGTGACTATTGAATGCTTTGTGTCTACGAGTTATTTCGTCTTTTTGGTATTTTGTTTTCAATTTGGAGGAGTTATTTCGTCTTTGTGATATTTTGTTTGATTTCGGAGATAGCAATTCACACACGATTACAAAACTTTGTATACTATTATTATACAATTTGAAGTTTAAGATATTTTTAATGATTATGAATGTCACAAGACTGGTCTTTTGAATAAAATCAGTTGTATAATCCCCGCAGATTGCTAATACGCTGGAACCTTGTCTAATTAACACCCACGTGACGTCACCCGGTATACTCGCTGGTCAGTTTTGCGAACGGTACTGAGTGTTCGATACGTCACGATTACGTCACCAATATGGCGGCCAGGCGCATTAGCAATCTGCGGGGATAATAACTTTCATTATTTATAGAATTTACGCGCCATGCCCGTAGTGTCATTATTTAAGCGTTTATTACAATTTTGATGGTAATTCATTTATTGGTCTAAGTATTAAAATGTTCAATAAACTACCACAAAGTATTTTAACATTACCCTTACATAGATTCAATGCATTAAATCATGTTTAATGAGTAAGGGCTATTACAAGATCGAAGAATTCCTCAATGACAAAGATTTATGGTTAAATTTATAATGAATGGTTCATCTGCAGTGATATCTAGTGGTAAGTGTAGATTAATTAAGTTTACAAAATGTGTAATTGGCATTTAAAAGAGTAACTATCAAGTTTCTTGCCGGTTTCTTCTCGATCGATTCTACCTTCCGAACCGGTGGTAGTATTATTTGTTCTTTTTTGTATATTGGCTATTTATAAGTGCTTTCTTGAAGTCTATATAAATAAAGATATTTTGAATTTGAATTAGAATTTTAATTTGAAACTAATTTAAGAAAAATTTTGAAGCTAATATTAATATACTTGACTTCATCGTTTTTTTGGTTAGCTGACTTGAGTATTATTTGCACTAGCCTCATGATTGAGCCATTGTCACACGTGATCATTAGAAGGCTACAACAGTCACTCAAACCACATCATTTTGTTTTAGTAATTGACAAAATTCCATTCATTTAAAACCCCATTCAGAGACAATTTGAAGGGTAATCTGACGCGAAGATTCTTCGACGAGCCTGTGTATGGGAAACTTGGCGTTGCATTGATTACACCAAATTAAGTTTGGAATTTAATTTAGGGGCTTATTACTTCGCTATAAATGAGAACGGAATTTAAATTAACGAAACGACATTATAATGAAAATTGTTAGCAGAGTTGCTATTGACAAGGTCTAAATTGAAATTACGAACGTACATAATTAAAAGTTTGGTATACGTGGATTATGTGAGCTTATTCTCTGGGACTTCAATTGTATCTGGTTCCATGTGGGTCTGGAACATAAAAGAATGTGGCAATTGTGTTCCTTGCCTATCATGTCGTAAAAGGCAACTAATGGTATATCGGGTTTGGGTGTGTGATTGTGTAGGCGACGAGCTGGACACTTGTCACAAATTTTTCGCAGTTGTCTTCTTAACCCGGCCCAGTATTATTTATGGCTGAATGTGGTTAAAGGGGCTTCCTGTCCCTTTGACTCTGTCTACCTCTTAGGGGATTACGGGCGTGTTGTTATGTAGGAAAGAGAAATCAATGTTTTGTCACTTTGTTGGTTCCCGTGAATTCCCGAAGCAATTGTAAACCAATTTTGACGGAACTTTCATTGTTTTTTTTATAAAGACATAAAAATTAGAGCTTCCTGCTAAAAGAAATCTTTTACTCAAATATAAAACGAAAGAGTTTGTTTGTTTGCTTGAAAGCGCTAATCTCAGGAACTACTAGTCCGAATTAAAAAAATATTTTTTGCTATAACATTAAATATGCGAGTGAAACCGCAGGCAAAGCTAGTATAAATAGTGTTCACTACGATTTAGAATGGACAAAATGTCATGTTAGGAGCCATATTAACCGTTTAGGTTGTATAAAAAGAATTACGAATTTTTAAGGGGGCCTGCTGCCTCTTTGACTCTGCCTGATTTGATCCCCGAAGGGGTCTTCGGGGATTATGGACGTGGTGTTATGTATGTATGTATGTATAAATTTTATACAAGCGAGTAAGGTGTATATAGGCCACCGTCCAGAGAGAACCAAACGCCGTACCTCAACTGATATGGCGTTCGATCTCTGCCTATTCTGCCAGAAATTTGTAAAATAAATTCTCCATACTGACACACATATTCCCTAGTTCCAAACTATGCTTATGCTCGTACTATGGATACTAGGTGAACGGATAGACACTTAAATACGTTTATAAACATCAATGACACAAGGAAAAATATCCATGTTCGTCATACGAAACATTAACAAAACAACCTAGCGGGATTCGAACACGCGACCCTTGGTTTCGTGGCCAGGGTCTCTGACCACTCGACCAACGGGCCAGTCGATTACTTCATATATTGTAATTCGTTATCCAGCAAAAAAACTTTACGTTTCATCTCTACTTTTTTAAACATTCCGCCGAGCCCTCACCCAGCCCTTTCATTGAAATGCGCCGTTGCATCTTTTGGGGTTCATTCGTCACGACGTCTCATCGAATTACCGAATAACACCTCTGTTGAATTGTTCCGAGTGAATAGAAATAACTAGGGATGCAATGTGTTCAGAAAATATCGATATTCAAGGACATTGATTTAAGACATACCTATATATTTTTTTCAATAAATCAAAAATGTTTTTGTCAAGCATTTACCGGTTCTTTAAATTTTTAATTTAAGTTAATATTTTATAACCTATAGCCTTCCTTGATAAATGGGCTATCTAACACTGGAAGATTTTTTTTCAAATCGGACCAGTAGTTCCTGAGTTCAAACAAACAAACTCTTCAGCTTTAAAATATTAGTAAGTATAGATTGTTTTCAACGTTATAACGTTTTTCGATATTGATATATCGATATTGACAGATCTTGGGTATTATGTAATATTTTCCGTATCGATTTATCAATATTGACGGATCTTCGATACTGATATTTTCGACATCGTTACATCGATAATTATCGGTATTTTATATCTACCTCCCTAGAAAAGGCTGTTCGAACGAGATACAAAATCGGGATTTGGGTGGATCGCTTTCAGCGGATTGTTCCAAGCTGTGTATACTTTGTGTTCAGCAGGCCTTGTTCACTGAGACTTGATCACAGGGCGAAATGTGATCTGTTTTGAGTGGATTAATTATTTTGCGTCCTTTGTGTAGAACGCAGCCAGTGGTTGGTATAAACGGTACGATTTTCGCTATTACGCTCTTATAATAAATATTTGACTGGCTCGTTGGTCAGAGACCCTGGCCACAAAACCAAGGGTCAAGGGACAAATGTTTCGCGTCATAAAAATTGTCATTTTTACTCGAGTCATGGATGTTTATAAACGTATTTAAGTATGTTTATCCGTTCACCTAGTATCTGTAGCACAAGCATAAGTTTAGTTTGGGATTAGATAATTGGTGTATCAGTCTGGAGAATTTATTTATTTATTATTATTTATTTATATGAAACTGTGTTTGTTTGTATACAGGCTCATTTGTAAAACATCTAAAACCTCGCCGGAGTATATTACTGATTTTCTTAAATCAACAAATAACGGCTTTCCATATTAAATTACGAAACAGCTTTTTTTCCATTTAAAAAAAATCGTAGAACAAACGTTGTTGTTTATAATGTCAATCTACTCCTGCTAGAAGGTTGATGAATGACCCTGTATATGTTCTGTTTTATGTCAGAACAAAGTAGCTTTCTATTGGTGTAATAATGTGTCAAAATAGGTCCAGTAGTTTCAGAGATAATTTTTCATCAACTTTTTCCTCTTTATAATATTAGCGTAGATTTGATACTACTGTCCCTACTTGTGTATGATTCGACTGGACATTTAACATACATACCAATAAAGGACCGACTGTTAGATACATCTTCCGAAAGCCACAGTCGTGACAAATGTCCCCTAACTTGGTCGAAATGGTCACTAACCTAACCCAAACCTTCACATATCTCATCTCGCCCATACATCAACTGCAACAGACTGAACCGTTGAGGGTCAATGCCCCCGTATACATTCACACTTGCCCCTGACAACGCGACACCTGATTTAATCGATTCTGCATCGATTGCCATCGAGATATCGAATAGAGATTGCTATGTTAACATGGGAATAATATTTCCATTTATCAAATGCAATTGCCATCGTTATTGGGTTTGCGCGATTCGGTCTAGACTTCAGAGGTTTTGTTGAGTCAATCTCTTTTTAGGGTTCCCTACGGAAAGAGCGTCAATGGGACCTTCTTACTAAGCAACCGTTATTTGTTAACCGACTTCAAAAAAAGGAGGAGGTTCTCAATTCGACTGATTTTTTTTTATTTTTTTTTTTGTTTATCTTTCACAGAGCTGTATCATTTGAACTTTAGTAGGTAGATAGAATTTGTTTATAACAATAAATAATAAACATTAAAAACAATAAAACGAGCTTTTTCCACGGTTTTGTTTAGAACGGTTGACTGATAGAGACATATCATGTTTTTTTGTTCGTTGAACTATTTTCAAAAAAATATTTTGTTAAATATTTCATTGTGCTCTCGTGTGTTAACTGCCGACTCACACTTGATAATTTTTTTTTACATTTATCGTTTGTATGATCTAATTGAATTTTTCTGATGTGTTCTGACTTTGACGATGTAATTTTGATATCAATTTGATGTGGAATGTGATGTTAAAGAAATTGTGAGATGAAATCTTATTTTGACAGCGTACAGTTATTGAGGCAAAACGTGGATTAATATTCACAGTTCATGTGTTCGGGTAAATCGTCTGTGAGGAATGAGCCTATGTTAGGGATTATGTTAATGTTTTTTTGGGTTTTAATGTCTACTAATAAATATAAATAAATATATCAAAGTCAAAGTCAAAGTCAAAGTCAAAATATCTTTATTTACGTAGGCCTCAAAAAAGCACTTGTGAATCGTCAAGTAAGTACATAGTAGAACAATTTGAATCTACCACCGGTTCGGAATGTCGCATCTACCGAGAAGAAACCGGCAAGAAACTCGGTAGTTACTCTTTTTTTATTATATAATTTAATTGACCCTGTTTGGATTTGTAATTACCAAATTCTAGCATAATTGTGCATGCGATGTTCTCAAAAACTGATTCAACATCTCGAAATCTTTCGAATCACTCCGTTCCTAATCGATTTAATTGACAACAGAAAACAATTAACACATCCAAGTACTCCCGATTGGGAAAGACAAAACGTCTCCGAGACACGAATTCCGCAGTCACAGCTCAGGTAGGCATTTATAATTCAGCGCGAAGTCCGCCGGTGCGAACGCAATAACGCAAGTTTATCGGAGTCACGCTGTGTGTCACGTGATTTGCATGCCAATGCGTGATCCCTGCTCGTGACGTGACGCGTGGGTCTGCTTGATTGGGTTGTTGATTATTCGTAAATATATGTGCTTGTGCTAATACGGAGGTACGCTGAAATAGTTCATATTCGAGAGTTGTGAATTAGTTTTTGTCCCCTTTTTAGTAAAGATGCGTGATTCTCGCGGGATCTATAATTTTCCCGGCATAAAAATAAAAAGTAAAGTAGGCATGCTCGTCAGGGTATTTTTTTTTTTTGATAACTAAATTAATGTGTAAGGATCGTGCCATATGGCGTTCAGTTCTCTGAGCCTACCCCGCTAGGGAAGTGGCGTGAAGTTTAGTTAGTTAGTTACTAAATTAATCATTATTGGTTCACTACCCAATAATGATTAATGATACATTTGGTAATGCCTGTCAGTTAAATTTTATACAACTGTATAAAACGTTAAAATTTAACCGAAAAGCAGAATTACTTATTACTGATAGGCAAAATTATTTTGTTATTAATATATTATTATTATAGTAAGTAGGGAAAGGCTGATAGTTCGATAGTAGACTTACAAAGGTGAAATAGCAGTTCAGTTCAGTCGCTTCAAATTCATTATTTTAGGATAATGGTCTAAGCGGAACCAAAATACATCGCTAAGAAGTAGTTAAGCTTGGTAACAAGGATTAGGTACTCTGATAATGCCTACAGAATCTTAACTCTGTCTAACATAAACTTTGTCTTTGGCACGATTTCAGTCAAGAACCAGCAATCTTAGTAGCAAATATACAATTTTTAAAAATTTGGATCATGGTTGGAAGGATGTAGGAGCCGCGGAAGGCCCAGGCTCACCTACCACGACCAGATTGGTTGTGTATTAACAAAGGGTGATGTTAGGAGACATAAAAACTGTAGAGCTTGTAGAAAAGGATTATGAATGTTGAAGAGGCGAGTGAGGTGTATAAGGATCGTGCCATATGGCGTTCGGTTCTCTCTACTTACCCCGTTAAGGAAGTGACGTAAAGTTTAGTTAGTTAGTTAGTTAGTTTGGATCATGGTTACAAATTCATAGTAGGTGGAATGTGCAGGTTTCATCACGATGTTTTCCCTCACCGTCGAGTTGGTAGTATAAATATGTCCATAGCTTAGAAAATCTAAAGGTACGTGCTGGGGTTTGAACCAGCACCGCTCAGTTAAGAGGCGCGTGTCCTTACCATTGAGCTACCACCGCTCCGTAAGCAAATCCACTGACATTAATATTATTAATACACCTGCCGTACCCGCTGAAACTAAGCGTAATAACATTACGTGCATGGTTTACTGCTGACGTCACGGCACCCGTTTGCATCTCAATGACGTCGACGCGGATTCCGAGTCGGTGACACGATTGTCGCTCGCATCCGCGGCTTAATCGATTCGGTTGCGAGATTGAGTCGAGTGAACTCGATTCGATTGCGTCATTTCGATGTTGGAGATTTGGGATATTTAGGAATTCAAATTCGAGTGCATGTTCCTGAGCGTCGAGATTAGATACAGTTGCCGTATCGAGATTAGGTAGTGTGTCTTTCCTGTTTGGGTGATGAATGTGGTTATTTGTAGTCTATTCGTGATACTATCATATAGTATGATAGTCTGGTCTGGGACTTTAAAATAATGTGCCAAATGTGTTCCTTGCCTATCATGTCGTAAAAAGCGACTAATAGTATATCGAGTTTTGGATGTGTGATTGTGTACGCGACGAGCAAGCCACCAAATTTTCCATCTAACCCAATCCATTGTCTCATGTTGGTCTGGGAATTAAAAAGAATGTGCCAACTGTGGTTCTTGCCTAGCATATCATAAAAGGCGACTAATAGTATATGGGGTTGTAGATATGTGATTGTGTAGGCCACAAGCTGGCCAAATATCGCTACTTTTTCACAATTTTCCATCTAACCCAGCCCAGTTTTGTTTTTGGCTGAATGTTAAATGGGACTGCTGCTCCTTTGACTCTGCCTAACCCTTCGGGGATTATGGGTGTGATGTTATGTATGTATGCTTCAAGCTTAATTTGTAGCTTGGGAACTATTCTACCGATCTGAAGTAAAATATTTTGAAAATTACGTCTCATTCCAAGCTATTATTGATTTTGTTCGATGTCGAACCTTTTAACCATAGTCAAAAAAGTCAAAAGTCAAACTACTCTTTATTTATATAGGTTTGAAACAAACACGTTTACATTTTCAATTCAACTAGAAAATCAACTAATAATATGAATCTACAACCGGTTCGGAATGTAGCTTCTACCGAGAAGAAACCGGCAAGAAACTCGGTAGTTACTCTTTTCAACAACATCTTTTACAAAGGTGTATAGATCATATTTGCCTCTGAATCACGTCATAAAGTCGGTTTGTCAGACGCCAAAATATAAAATTCCTATGTTTACTAAATTAAAGCATCAATTGACCAGACCAGAGCAGACCAGTCCCCCAAGGTGGCGCCTGTTCCCAAGCATGACGTATTTTACTAACACTAGTAACTAGTCTTTCGCTTTTTAACCAAGAAATTAGTATTACTAAGAGCTAGTTGTCTCTCTCATCCCATTACTACGAAATATCACCTTCGCATTGAACATGGTTGACTCCATTTCATAATAAGTTAATTCGAAGAACAAATTAAACATCTTTCTAATCCGACTAATGAGAATTACAGGCACCCAAATGTACAGAATACATTTCGTATAGGGATGGGAAGGACTCGAGTCCTTTATTCGGGACTCGTAGTCAAATTGCGTCATTTCGTTAGATCTATGATCTATGAAATCTATGACGATGAGTACTCAATTGGAACCAATCCAGAAAAAAAAACAATATCTTTCATGTAATGTTTACGAATAACGATGATTCTGTTATTACTTCTGCTTCTTCAATAATAGCAAACTTTTTCCAATCTTTATTATTTTTTTGTATATATCTGAAAATCTTATAAATCAAATTGCTACTAAGCATAGTGTTTAAAGGATTGCAAGGATATTTTGCTTCAAATAAATAAATCAGGACTGGTTCTACCAAAATTAAAAACCTAGTATAATTTCAGCGGTTTCGAGTCACGTATCATAAAATGTGGACTCGAAAATGCGACATTACCAACACTAATCCTTGCTCGAAATAAATTCGTCTAAATACGTCCTGGCTCGGAACGGCCCGTCAAGCGTGAAAGGCAAGCATGCGTGGCTCCCCCCCCCCCCCCCCCCCCCTCACCCCCCAACTGACACTTGACGCTGTACGACGTCTGTAAATTACAGACTTTGGATCTGCACATAACGTTTTCGCGAAGATTTATATTTAAATCTTTATATGAGGTTTTTATTTGACTGTCTCGTTGATGCAATGGCTGAGGCGTCGCATCAAATGCAGGGGGCGCGGTTTCGATCCCAACACTGGGTATATAGTTGTTGAGTAATCTGAAATTTTCTTTCTCTTTTGGTTCTAAACATTTGCTTCACCTTCGGTCGTTCCGTTTTCCATAATACAAGTGCTTTTAACTCTTAGTATATAGTACTGATATAGTATATAATATATTATGTAGTATACTATAGTAGAGCATTTCCTGTTATTTATTTGTGTTTTGCCAAATTTTAACTCATACCTGTTAGCTATCAGGGACTGCTAAGCAAGCATACATAAAAATAATCCTTCACATATCGATTCTAAATATATTTAAGTATTCGTAACTTAAAATCTATACTGGGTATTCCTAACTTAATACTTAGTAGCTTTGGTAGTATAAATAAATAAATAAACATCAAACGACATCACATACATTGATCTGACCCCGAGATCAGCACTTGTGTAACAGATATCAGAAAAAAAGAGTGGTATTAAAATAAATAGGTACTTAAAACTGGATATTAACACCCAGACACAGAACAAACGTAAGTATACATCATTCGAATGTTTCTCGTGAGTGTGGATCGAACCCACAACCCTTGGTGCATGGTGCAGGGTCACTACCGAATGCGCCAAGCCACTCTCTATGAAAGTTTATTTCATTCCGCATACCCATCTACTTGTGAATCCCAGCGAACTTTGCTTCACAATTGAATGCAGTTCAAAGCGTGCCGGCTTTCATCGCGCTGGTCAAGTGTCCCTTTGTGTTGTGAGACTGCCCTTATACGATGTGAGCACGCTACCACTTAATATGTAGTAGGAATTTTACTTGCCCTTTAATGTGATACCTAGCCATTTCTCGTAAAGAGGAATGATTTGTCCCACTTTGGTATGGGACTTAAAGAGAATGTGGCAACTGTGTTTCTTGCCTAGCATGTCGTAAAAGGTGACTAATAGTATATCGGGCATGTGATTAGGAAGGTGAAGAGTTAGCCACTTGTCACTATTTTTTTTTTAATTTTCATCTAACTCAGCCCAGTGTTCCATATTAGTATGGTACTTAAAAATAATGTGCCAATTGTGGTTTTTGCCTAGCATATCATAAAAAGCGACTAATGATATATGGGGTTTTGGGTATGTCATTTTATAAGCGACAAGCTAGCCACTTGTCACTACTTTTCACAATTTTCCATTTAACCCAGCCTAGTTTTATTTTTGGCTGGATGTGGTCAAAGACGTACGTAGTACGTATGTATGTTTAGGCGTCATTATATATACTTATAATAAATCTGCAGAGAGGTCAATTCTGTACATGAAATATATTTTCAAAATAACTATCGGGGGTGATTAGTGATCGATACTGATGCCAAAAATGCAATCAGTAAAATTGCATTTTTGTCTGTCTGTCTGTCTGTCTGTATGTTCCTTATAGAAACAAAAACTACTCGACGGATTTTAACGAAACTCGGTACAATTATTCTTCATACTCCTGGGCAGGTTATAATATACTTTTTTTTCATCACGCTACAATCAATAGGAGCAGAGTAGTGAAGGGAAATGTTGGGAAAACGGGAGAACTTACTCCATTTTTTAAGCTTCCGTTGGGTGTGCAGCCTTAATGGTTAAAGTTACATAGAAATCATGTATGACGGAAATAGTCTTTATAATATTAACTATAAACGCGGGTGACGCCGCTGGCACAGCTAGTTTAACATAATAGTAAACATAAACACGTTGAGCTAAATAGCACAAGAATATTAATAATATCCCTCGATTTTCTTACGAAAATATTCAACATGGAAAATAACAATATTCCTTTATGTCGGGAACAGTTTATCTGTTACATAGAATAAATATAAATAGAACGCGTTTCTATTACATACACAATAAGTATTATGTACAACAGAGATTGGCAACGCAGATAATTATATATCATCGGCATATAATGATTCATCCGAGCTGGCATTGACTATGAAATGCGATGTTTAATTCATGAGTTAATACTCAAGTCGATAAATTGAATTAGCCATTGAACTGTGTAGAATTTACACGTATAGAATTATGTTGGATGTGTTTAACATAATATTATTATGTGTTGTGTACTTAGGAGTGACTGTTTGAGTTCGGTATCTGATGAACAATGGTTGTTGGTTGGTTTCTGAAGTTTGTATTATACACATACGCATGGATTTCCAATAATTCTGACACGCTGGCCATACTAAATAACATTTTGGGCATTTTCTGTATTGTACATTTTAACGGACTTGGTATATTACACCGTTCGTAAACAGCATATTCGCTCTTATGTAAGGCATATTCCGTCGAACGGAATTCAATTGTATTTACAGTCGGTACATAAATAAAATTGCCAAATGTTTATGTAATGTTTATACCAATCAAAAATGTAATAAACGCAGCTCGTGCATTACAAAAATAACATTTTAACTTATACATTTCATTATTTTTAAAACTTGCTGCTAACTAAATGTTAACACTTAAAAAAAGTCAATTAAGTAAGTATTTATTTGACACATAATTTTACTATAAAAAAAGTGTTTAACCCGTCAATAAGCCCGGCAGATATTTCATTTTACCCTTGCAAAACAAACAACACCTATTTATCTCAGCATTTCCCAACCAAAGTCGTTTATAACTCTTCCGCTAGTTTTCCGGCGTGATTTCTTAGAGGCGAGATTACTCGAATCAAATATTTAAATCACTTACGCCCCCGCTCCTTAGTTCCGAGTTGTTGAGAGTAAAGATGTTTTCTTCCCAACTTTTGTTCGGGAGAGAATTAAATTCGGCTCGTGAGAGGACCACGTGTAATGTTTGTTCTGACGATTTATAAGTTCTTTTTTGGAACCTGTATAAATAAAGATCATTTGATTTAATTTCAATGGTTCTGCGCCCTTTTTTTTTGGGAATCGATTCTTATGTTGACATATACAAGGTTATTTTAAGTTTTTGCGAAACCACTTATCTACTTATTTAACTTATTTATTCTACGAAACTGATAAATAGAAATTAGAAAATAAGCAATTTTTTTTTATATTTTCCGTACAAAAGTTGATCAGCTGATTGGCTATTTAGTAGGAAAATTTAAAAAAAATTGCTTAATTTTAAAAGCTCTTTATATCGGATTGAAGGGTTTATCCTACACAATCACAAGCCTAAACCCACTACACTATTAATAACCCTTTAAGCATGCTAGACAAAAATTATAGTTCCTTTTTGAGTGTCAGACTAATATGGGACTGGCTCGATGGCGCATTCGGTAATGACCCTGCCCCATGCGCCAAGAGTTGTAGATTCGATCCCCACCCAGGACAAACATTCGTGTGATGAATATTTGTGTTTGTTCTGCGTCTGAGTGTTAATATCCAATATTTAAGTATATATTTCTAATGCCACTGTTGGTTCTGATATCCGTAACACAAGTATGTAACTCAAGCTACTTACCTCGGAGTCAGATCAATGTATGTGATGTAGTCTGATATTTATTTATTAATTATTTATTGAATCGCTCATTTCAGCCTTACTTAAAAAATATTTACCAACTGTGCTCCTAACCTAGCATTAAGTAAATAACGAGTGGTGTATTGGGTTTTGATTTTGCGATTATTTACGTGAAGATCTTACTTGTCACACCTTTATCACATTTCTCTTTTAAACTTAATAAAATTTTTAGCTAAAAGTTTTTAAAGGATCTTGTTTCTTGGAGTATCATTTTATCCTTCAATCCTTTGGGGAATTCATGTTAGTATGTTTCTATAAATACTTGCAGCGCCCCGCGGTTTCACCGGCGTAGTTCCCTTTGCCGTGGAAATACGGGGATAAAATATAGCCTATGTTACTTGCTGATAAAGTAGATTTATATAAATGAAAGAATTATTCAAATCGGTTCAGTAGTTCCGGAGCGTATTCGATACAAACGAACTATAAAATATTTCCTCTTTATAATATATAATCCCCGAAGGGGTAGGCAGAGTCGAAGGGGCAGCATGCCCCTTCAACCACAATCAGCCAAAAATAAAGCCGGGCTGGGTTAGATGGAAAATTGTGAAAAAGTAGTGACAAGCGGCTAACCTGTCGCCTACACAATCACACACCCAAAACCCGATATGCCATTAGTCGCCTTTTACGACATGCTAGGCAAGAACCACAGTTGGCATATTCTTTTTAAGTCCCAGACCAAAATGGGACAGTCTGGGTTGGATGTAATTATAAGTATAGATTATGTTTCTTAAATATTTATTTTGTACGTTATTGTGTGCTAATTATTAAAGCCTATTACAAAATATCTGAGCTAAGCTCTTTGGGAAAAAAAATCGTGGGTAATAATAGTATGACTCATGAATTTTCCTTTCAAAGGGGCCGGTCCCTGAAAATATTCGCTTATGGAGGTAGCTACCAGGTTTGAGTTTTAGATTGCGGTGTAAAAGTTTAAATTATGACCGGCGTTATTCGGGACCTCCCGTAATTAATTTGTGTTTTGTGTTTCTTGCCCATGGATTCGAACGGTAATGGCGGCTGGTTTTTTGCCCCAAAAAGTTTAGTGACAATTTTGATTCTTTTGTTTTTAATCAACTGCCCGTGGGTGGGGCGGGGGAATTTTTTTTTCATTCAAAAGCTAAGAACTTTTTTCTGGGAAACTTTTTCTGTTTTTTTTCGTTCCGCTCAGGTTGTTATTTTAATTTAACACAGTCGCTGCGGATTTGTGTGCTAAGTTGTGGATTGATATTTCTTTCTTTATCTGCCGTTTTAACGCTATTTTATAAATTTATCTATGAAACCATTTTCTAATATTATTGTCGCTATAGCAGATAATACAATAGTATTATCTGCTATAGAGACATCAAATAAATAAATATCACACTACATCACATACATTGATCTGACTCCGAAGTAAGTAGCTTAAGCACTTGTGTTACGGATATCAGAAACAACAGTGGTATTACAAATATATAAGTACTTAAATAAATATTGGATTTAACACCTAGACACAGAACAAACACAAGTATTCATCATAAGAATATTTGTTCTGAGTGGGGATCGAACCCACAACTTTCGGCGCATGGGGCAGTGTCACTACCGAATGCGCTATCGAGCTTGTCAAATTTTAATCCTTAATTGTCCCATGTTGGTCTGGGTCTTAAAAATAATCTGCCAACTGTGTTCCTTGCCTAGCATGTCGTAATCAAAGTCAAAGTCAAAATATTCTTTATTTATATAGGTTTCAAAGAAACACTTATAAATCGTCATAAACAGTTGAAAGAGATGATTCTACCACCGGTTCGGAATATTGCATCTACCGAGAAGAATCCGGCAAGAAACTCGAACTTGAACTCGAACTTTAACTTTGAACCATGTTTCAAAGTGGGCCTGGTGTGAAATAAAATAATAATAATTTATAATTACTAAGAAAAAATAATAGACACCGAATGGTATATTGGCCACTCGTCACTACTTTTTCACAATTTTCCATCTAACGGAGCCCAGTTTTGTTTTTGGCTGAATGTGGTTAAAGGGGCCTGCTGCCTTTTTGACTCAGCCTACCCTTTCGGGGACTACAGGCGTAAATTCGTGTACTAAATTAAAGAGAAATATATGCTTCTATTAGTGTCAATAAAAAGAAATGTGTACTTGATCTATTATATTGTATTTGCATTGAATATTAACAGCATTTCAAATCGTTCACTTGTTCAATAGATCGGGTGTCATCCAATCACAAAACTGTAATAAAAATGATATATAAATTCCATTCTGTAAAATCTAAAGTTGAAGAATCATAACTCATTACCGAAACGATTTTATGTAAGCGAGGACATTTAAAAGCAACTTTTCATTATACTCCTGCAGTTCGGATTAGGTGGGAGACTGACGCTGAAAATAACGCTCTATTTTATAAACCTCTGACAATATAGGCTTAAGTTGAAAGCTAGGACCGGCTCGGCTTAACTGAATAACAATATCTATCTTCAGCGTACGACATACGACGCATTTTATATAATAACCACGTTTCTAGGGCTGGCAGGGTGATTCTGTGATATTTTGCTAGTATGCACTTTGTAAAGGACATCCATTACAAATGCTTTTTATCATGAATAAGCTTTGAAACCAAAAAAGAATTTTACTAATATTATAAATGCGAAAGTTTGTATGGATGGATGTTAGTAACTCTTTCAAGCAAAAAGTGCTGCATGGATCTTAATGCAACTTTACAATAGTATAACTTATACAACACCCAAGTGTTAGTTGAAACCTAAGGAAATATGAACTAACATCATTAGCTCGTAGCATTATACAAATTATGAATCAAGCTATTGTCGTAGCCTGATTAATTTATAACCATACTAGCTGTGCCTGCAGTTTCACCCGCGTTTATCGTTAATGTTTTATAGCCTATAGCCTTCCTCGAAACATTTTCTATCTAGCACGGAAAGAATTTTTTTATTCTGACAAGTAGTTCCTAAGATTAGCGCATAGATTTACTACATAGCTTAGGGTTCTGGTTAGATATAGTTTAACCAAAAACACTTTAACCAATATCAACCTCCTAACCAATAATAAGTTCTCATAATATAAACGATGCAAAGATATTTCAGCCGATTTTTCTGATCCACAGAAAGCATTACCTACATCGATGTAAATGCTGCTGAAGGATGTTATACAAACTGTTTTTGACATCGCCACTTCATATTCCGGAAATTGTATGTTTCCGCGCGACTTTATTGACCTTTTGTAATTGAACGAAATGTTTACGGAAGATGTCGATGTGTGATTTGTGAGTGAAATGATTTTTGTTTAAGCAAGGCCAAGAACTCAAAATCGACTCTTATACTTATGTAGGTATAAGATAGGATATCGTACATACATTACGTTACGTTAGACACATGTCTATGTTATCAGTCTAGCTTTATATTCTTTTCTCAGTCGAAGTTTGGACGTAATCCTAGATCTAACACAACTGGCTATTAAAGTAAAGCAATTCCTAATATTCCCTTGGAGAAGGGAATTAGAATGGGAATTAAATAAATAAAAATAAATAAATAAAAATATTAGATATCTAATGTTTACTTATACCTACATAATCATTGAAATATGCAGGTTTGCTCATTATTGTTTCACCACCGAGGTAATCTATCTTCAAGCCTGTAATCTCCTAAGGAGTAAGCAGAGTCCTTGAAACTATGAGCACCACCAAGGTCGTTATGCAAATACATATGTACTTCGATTTGATGAATCCAACAGATTCCCAAGATTGAACCAACACTTCTCGTATTTGGGCCACGTATCCTTTCCATTGAGCTATATCAGAAGCTCAATGGTAACGGTGCGCGAATCTCTATCGCTCTGGAAAGGAAATCGATGTTGACTCGAATACTGCGTGTCGTATGGTAAGCAGCAATTGTCTGTGGCAGCCCTGCGCAGGCTGCACAGACTGCACACTATCGCTAAATGCAGCCCCATGCATAATGCACGCGTCATCTGCGAGATGCTTCGGGCGTGTTAGAGGGGTAGGCTCACACTTTTAGCGGGTTTATGAGCGGAGAGTGTAGCGGGGCGATAAATAAGGACATCGTGTTGTTGGTTAAATAAAATACGATTTGGGTTTTATGATTTAAAGTTTTTTAAACACATGTGTCTAGATTGAAAATTCCAGATGTATGAGCTAGGTTAACACGAGGCTGATTTTTCAAATCTATAGTACGGAATGTAAGGATCATAGATGTTAAAGAAGCAAGATGCCGTAGGCGTAAAGTTAGTTAGCAAATTTTTAAGGTACGGATTTTCAGTTTTGCTCGATGGTTAAATAAATAAATATCGGACGACATCACATATATTGACCTGACTCCAAAGTCCAAGGTAGGTAGCTTCAGCACTTGTGTTACGGATATCAGAAACAATAGTGGTATTACAAATATATACTTACTTAAATATTGAATAAAACAGCCAGCCACAGAACAAACACAAGTATTCATCATACGAATATTTGTCATGGGTGGGAATCGAACCCACAACTCTTGGCGCATGGGGCAGGGTCACTACCGAATGCGCCGTCAAGCTTGTCATGGTAAATTAAAACATCACGATGAATCCTGCAATTTAAAAAAACTATGAATGTATATCTAACCATGATCTAAAAATTGTCTGGTTCAAATACTAAACTAAACTACTTTACACCAATTTCCTAGCGAGGTAGGCAATGAAAACCGGGCGTCATATGACTTAAACAAGTACTAACAACAAGAAAACCGATTATCAATCACTCGTTACGTCACTTGGCCAATAAACATCAAACAGCAATAATCAAAATCTACCCCGCTACAACTGTAACCGCCGATCGTACCGGCTGCGGGCCGCAGACCAATCTTAGTTTTACGTTTACGACCATCTTTTACTGCGGCCCCACGTAACTTTGAATATAAAATATTACGCTATGATTCCCTAAGCGGGCCGTTGATAGTTCGGGAACTATAAAACTGAGATTTGCTGGCTTATACAGGTCTTTATTGGTTTAGATGTATCCTGTGGATTAGGATGTAACGTTGATTGATATCGTGAGTTAATTTGGAAATGAACATACATACATACATACATAACATCACGCCCGCAATCCCCGAAAGGGTAGTCAGAGTCAAAGAGACCGCCAGCCATCAGGCAAAAAAGCACTTATAAATCGTCAAATTTACATAGGTGATCCTTAAAGCTACATGAATCTACTACCGGTTCGGAATGTTGATTCTACCGAGAAGAAACCGGCAAGAATCTCGGTAGTTACTCTTTTCTGGCCCGTTGGTCGAGTGGTCAGAGACCATGGCCACGAAACCAAGGGTTGCGGGTTCGAATCCCGCTAGGGGCAAATATTTCGTGTGATGAACATGGATAATTGTACTCGAGTCATGGATGTTTATAAACGTATTTAAGTATGTCTATCCGTTCACCTAGTATCCATAGCACAAGCTTATAAGCTTTGTTTGGGACTAGGGCATTGGTATGCCAGTCTGAAGTATTTATTTATTTATTTTCAGCATCAAAATGTTAATTTTACAACTTTCCATAAGGTCTAGACGAACTCATACCATTAATGTCTAAATAAAAAAATAATCTGCTTGTTAAGATTTCACACCTCTATATTTGAAACATCGTGGATTTCAAACCGCTTAATAAGATTTTGCAGCCAGCCCCACTGTTTAGACTCCAAAACTCTTCACAAAAGTTTGTCTCTTCAAACAACTATATCGCCTCACACAAGAAGCGTTCGTAATTAAATTATAATTAATCACAGCGCCCATAAACCGCACACGGTTGGAGCTTCTCGTTACATAAATAAGTGCGTATAACCCTTCGGAACAGGTGTGTCTGGGAAGTTTTAGCCATTAGACTGCCATAACGCCTCTTATGGGTTATATCGATGATGCGATTTGAACGTTATAGTTTAGCCGCAAGGCTTAGTTTGGCGGAAACTATCATTTTGTTAAGTAGTTTTGAAGGTTAGATCAATGTCTTATGGCCAGCTAGACTAAGTAAGTATGTTTGATGTGATAGGTCTTATTTTATAGTGTTTAATGAATTAATTAGTGCATTTATTTGTGACTTAGGTACTAACAAGGATAGTAGTATGAAATTTAATTTTAATTTTTTCAACCTTGGTTTTGTCGTATCAAAGTATATAATAAATACCAGCACGCCGGCAATAATAATAGTAAATAATAATAATTTGTTTATTTACCAGAATAATAATTACATTGACAATTACAGTGACTCCCACACAATACTCAAAGTATAAGAAAAGTTAGCCTATTGATAAATGGGAGGGAGAATCAGTTTGATTTCTTTTAACTATGTAAATTTTTGAAGATATTCATACGAATGAATGTTGGTTAAAGTAAAATCTGACGCGGAATTTGTTCAAAAGTACCCATACAAAAATAAAGTGTTACATTTTGATTCGAAAAAAAAAAATCGGCCTACTTTCGGATAACATTATGCCGTTTCGTAAATTACATTCAAATAAGGCCCTCAATAACTACGAGATTTCTTAAGGACATGTCTTAATTAGCCCATAGCAGATTGGTAACCAAAAATATATACGTCACAAAAAAGCTTTACTTGAAAACGGTTCGGGACCACACCCAGAATAGCTTGACCCGCTTCGAGCCTCACCTGACTACGGGGTTTCAGGAAAATGCTTCGTTAGGGAGGGGGGGTAGAGCTCAAGTTCCACTGGGTGGCTTCGTCAGTATATTCAGAAACTTACAATGGGTTTTGTTGGCGGCAGCTCCAGTTTTGATGAATTGCTTAATTAACGGTGCATGGGTAAGCAAATGTTACAAATTATGTAGTGTCGCAAAGGTTTCGCGGGTGTGTGGACTGAGTTTGTAAGTAGACGTGCGACTTAAGCGGGGACTATGGCAGTTATGTCGTATTGAGACAGTCTGTAGAGAAAATGAAATGTTCGCGTTAAATGAAATGTTCTTGTTGGTGCCCACTGATTATCATATTTGATTTTGATGTCTGACAAGCCGACTTCATGACACGGTTCAAAGGCAAATATGATCTATACACCCTTGTTAAAGATGTTGTTGAAAAGGGTAACTACCGAGTTTCTTGCCGGTTTCTTCTCGGTAGAAGCGACATTCCGAACCGGTGTTAGATTCATATTGTTAGTTGATTTTCTTGTTGAATTGGCGATTTATAAGTGTTTGTTTCAAACCTATATAAATATTTGTTTCAGAGTTAAGTTGTCAAACTCTTAAACCTAATGTCAATTTTGACAGAGAAAGAAATGTGGCTTAGATTTAGAGATAATGCTTTATACATCATAATTTTTTAAGATACTCAAACTTATTACTAAGGGTACGGATGCCCAAACTTTAGCTAATATGTAAAAAATCAGTACCTTTATTGACGCACCGGAAAAAGAAAACTTCACAAAGTATTCACTTCTTTTCTCAAAGTACCATATTATATTCCCTCTGGAAATCCCCCTTGAAAAAGACATTTCTCAATAGAAGTGTTCCCGAGAGGAAATTTCTTCATTACAACACTGTTTAATCTCAAAAACAAAAGTTGAAAACTAATAATTTTTACAAAAGCAAACGAGATTGGCATTTCGAAATAACAGACGTTTCCAAAGCTCAACGTTCCCGTGAAACAAGATTGTCAAACTTCCCGCCCACATCACTGATGAGACATGTCATCCGAAGATTCCAATTACGTCTTCCAATTCAATTTAAGTTTGTTTGCTCACCCATCCAAAGGGAATCTTTTGTAATAACCCCGGGAATCCGGGCTAATAACGTAGTACGTGACTAATTTGCCTTACCAGCCTATATCAATTACATAACTTTAATGGCTATTCTGTAATGGAGAGATTCTTTCGTCATAAGCCTTGATGGTTTTAGATCTAATTGCATTAGACGGATCGTGAGACGTTTTTAGGTAGGATATTTCCTTTTTAACTGACTTGATGGTGCATTCGGTATTGAACCTGCTTCATGCGTTGTGGGTACGATCTCTACTCAGGACAAACATCCGTGTGATAAATACTTGTGTTTGTTCTGTGTGGGTGTTAATATTGAATATTTAAGTATACATTTGTAATACCACTATTGATTCTGATATCTATAACACAAGTGCTTAAGCTACTTACTTACTTCAGAGTCAGATCAATGTATGTGATGTGTTGTGGTTTAATTTATTTAGATATTAATGTTGAGTGAAGAAGACGGATAAATGGTGAGCGTCAGGATGGCGGGTGTACTTCTCAGATTAGCCTAAACATATTGCCGATATTTGGCAGAAGGTACCAAATATCGGCAATATGTTTAGGCTAATCTAAGAAGTACACCCGCCATCCTGACGCTCACGATAAATGACAGTATGCAGTTGCGATAAATATTTTAGAACAAACGTGTGAAGTAAATAAAATGGAATGTTAAGTCAGTAGTTATTGTTAGAACGTAGTAGGTAAATAAAATTTAAACCGTCGTAAAAATAATAATTTAAATACGGTAAAAAATCTTAGTGGATACTATAATAATGTTTCTTATTTAACATTTTGTTTACAGATTGAAAATTTACCATAAAAATAAGATGTTATTTTTCTCGCGTTTATCAGAGAAGTACAAATTGGCATAATGTCGTTACACACCGATTAAACAGAAATAATTAACTGCATCCGAACGGAAAAAGATTAATAATACGTTTTAGAACCAGATATATATTTCATATTTGTTCAAAAAAGCTTAGTTACAACACGTGCGTTCTCAACAAAAAATAATGCTGTATGGATATACAGCACAGGGCATTCTAGTAACCTGTCAGTAGCCATCTCATCCAACTTAAGCTTGTCCTTCGCTTGTTTAAAACTAAAATGACGTAAGAATAACCAGCCCATTGTCCCGGGTTAGTCTGGGACTTAAAAAGAATGTTCCAAGTGTGTTTCTTGCCTAGCATCTCGTAAAAGGCAACTGGTATATCGGCTTTTGTCACTACTTTTTCGCAATTTTCATCTAACCCAGCCCAGTTTCGTTTTTGGCTGTATGTGGTTAAAGGTGTCTGCTGTCCCTTTGACTCTGCCTACCCCTTCGGGGATTATGGGCGTGATGTTATGTTATGTGTTTTATGTTATGTTAAAATACCGATACAGCCGTACCACAAAAACTGTCTCCCAAAAACTTGCTCAGCGATACCCGAAATATCGTTCCTTCTCAGAACCGTGGTATGATTTATCGCCACCATCCTGAACAAGCGGAGTGTCATTATCGCATATTAATTACACAAGCTCGCGGGCGCCCGTGAAAAACACTTTGTTTCGCAAATTGTACGGGGGTGAATGGCGAGAATTCCACCCTGTTATAATAGAATTTTTCGTTAATACATTACAAAGGCTATTGTTGAAAGCTGAATAGGCAGTTTGTGTGCTGACAATTTGTAAATATGTAGCTAGTGGAGTTGTGGGGGTGACGTTTAGTATTATTTCTCTTTAATATGTCATATCGCACCCTTATTATGAAAGTGGCATAACTTTAATAATGTCATTTGTGGAAAATGAGCGTTTAGACGTATGTCATTGAGGGGTATTTACACGAATGCTCAAGTTAGGTTAAGATTCACAAGAAAGATTAGTACATTGTAATCGGAAGCAGTGGCTTAATGTTAAAACACATGTCTCATATTCGAAGGGTGTTGATTCAACTTCGAGCTCGTACCTTTGGAGTTTTATAATGATGAATTAACCTGCTTATTCATATATAATGTATGTACAACTATAATTCAATTTGTATGATTCTATGTGTACTATGGATACTAACACCCAGACACTGAATAAACACAAGTATTCATCACACGAATGTTTGTCCTGAGTGAGGATCGTACCGACAACTCTTGGCGCATGGAGCAGGGTCACTATCTAATGCGCCATCGAGCCAGTGAAATATCAGTAAAAATCATTATATATATATAATAACTTACCTTCACTCGCTAAATTAAGGACCATTGTCATACGTATGTATTCATTTACCTATTGTTGAATACATTTTTATTTTGACATAATAATCTAGACCAGCGTTCCTCAAAGGGGGGTACGCGAACCCCTAGGGGTTCGCCATTCGATCATAGGGGGATCGCGGAAAACGACTGACCCGTGCGACCCGGCGCTCTACTGAACGTACTGTCTGATCCTCTGGAGACTTTAAAAGGGGTTACGTGGAGCCATAAGTTTGAGTAACCCTGATCTATACCATTAAGAGCAACCATGTTAACTGCAAGGTCTAAAGTGGATATGGCGACATGTGGTGGGAAAAGGGAATTTTTCACTAATACATGTTACAAAGCCCATTGTGAGCTGAATAGGCAGTTCGCGACGTGACAGTTTATAAATACGTAGCTGAGAGACTTGAGTTAGGGGTCGGCCATACTGTTGCCGTGGTCGCGTTTATTTGTGAATTTCATGCAGCCGATAAAGCAGAACAGGTATTCAGTGGCGGCGCAATACCTAAACTTAATGTGGGCAAGGTATCTTTTGCGAGGCCCTCTGACGGGGCCGGGCCGGACCCCTGGTCCCCCGACCCCGACCAGGGACCAGAGACCGGGGAGGGGGGGCTCATATTATCTCCAAGTTCCTGTAATCATCCTATATCAATAACACCTAACAGTGGAACTCCCCCCCCCCGCGCCCACTTATGTATTACTTTTGGATTTTCTATACATTTTCAAATCTATTTCCATCTGTGAGGCGTGAGGCCCTTTGCACCGCCCACGCCTTACGCCGCCTCTGCAGGTATTGTTACTACGGTATTTAATATTTAAAAAAAAAAACATAATGTCTATATTTATATAGGCCTTAAAAAAAGCACTTATAAATCGTCAATTACAAAAATCTGTGTGTGTCTGTGTTTAGAATGCTGATTCTACCGAAAACAAGAAACTCGGTAGTTACTCTTTCAGCGTTAAAATATACGTGAGTAATATACACTTTTTTTAAAGTTCTAAACCAAATCATACAATCAATGACTGATGATCAATGATGACATAATATGATTACAATAAAAGTGTAAGATTAACCAGAGCAGACCAGCCCCTAAAGGTAGCACCTGCGCACAAGCATGACGTATACATGCAATACGCTCATACATGGGTAGTAGGGTGTCCCAAAAAAATAAAAGTAGTTTTTTTTTTACGCATACTCTCAATTTTTTTTACTTTTAACTCAAAACATTTATAAATAAAATTTTAAGAAGGTAGGACCACGGTAACCCGTGCCGACTTACATTAATACATGTCAGTACTTGCTCTCTAAGGCTGACGCGACCTAACTTGTCGATGTGTTTGTGATTACTTGTTATTTGGATGAAGAACACGCATTGTTTTCAATCAGTTAACATGTCAGTGGAATTACGCAGTTCTAAAAGGGGTATATTTTTAATAGGTGACGTAAAACATCAAATAACGGGTTCAAACTTCAGTCTAATGGACAAGTTCTAGCAGTTTTATTTTACAATATTCGTGAAGTGAATTTAACTGTCAATGAAAGCGCGAATCTCACTATTCACGAGTGTATTATCTATTGGGAAAAGGCGCGTATTCCTACTAAATCTGTGCCTAATTGTGTGAAGAAACTTGCAAACTTATATCAAGTTTGGAGACAAGACACAAGATGTATTTAAGCAGCGCCGTCAAGACTCTATCAACAATTTAGACAATTTGTTTGATAGGTATTGCACACGCCGATGCTCTTCAATTGATAAAAATAAATATGGAGAAAAAATTAAAAATCTGACCTCCAGGTGCCATGCACCAAGCTCGATGGATGGCGAGAGCAATTTATTCCCTGAAAATATCGTTACTTAGTGCTCAATTCAAGACCACAAGCAAAGACAAGGCTGCATTGATTGACGTTTGTTTGTTCATTGTAACAGCCTATATTAAGCCATGGCTTCAATGCACTTTAGCAATAAAAGCACCTTACCAAGATTTGTGCTTTTGGAAATCAATGAAGTCTTAGAAGAAAACTGATTAAACGATCTCAAAAGCAGCCTTGCAGAAGATAACTCAGCATTTGTGGTATTTAACTGACGAAGTTTCTATATTTTCACTGTTTGACGATGAAGTGGACCATGATACTAAAGTTAAAATGGTTGATAATTTAACTAAAGAGAAAATAGCTCATGGAAAACGATACATCCCATCAAAAGAAGAATTTGCGGTTTATTGTATGGTAAGTATATTAAATAACATTGGTATTAATAGGTAAAAACTTTAGTTTTTAAAAAAGTTTTCTGTAAAAGTATATTTTTTTAACACTCTTTTATTACTTTTATTATTAGAAAAAAAAACATCTTTGACTTCATTACAGTAAAAAGCAAGTCCTTATTCAAACGCCTTAAAATTGAAGACAGATTTCTACGTGAATGTCCTTCTTTGTGGTCAAATAATACTTCGTTACAAGAAGCTAGAAGAAAGTTTCAGCACTGAGGGTAGTAAACGATGTAGCCGAAAGAGCGGTTAAGTTGATGCAAGACTTTTATGGATTAATCACAATTGAGGAGGAACAAAAACAATTTTTATTACGTTGTATACAAGAACACCGAAAAATTTATCCTGACTGTAAAAAACTAACGTTAAAAAGGAAATTTAAACAATAATATTATTTTTTAATGTACTAGAGTAAAATATATACTATTCGGGTGTATTGGAGTTTTAATTAAGTAATAAAAATTAAATTATTAATTCCTCCTATAGTAAGTCAGTACAAATTTTTATGTCAAAAGTTTGGCATCAAGTCGGCACGGGTTATCATTGTCCAATCGCTATAATATTTATAATTTGAGTCAATGAGGTCAAATGGAATAAAAATAGAGGGTATGCGTATTTGATTTCGCGAAAAAAAATTTTTCCTTATGTCTTGGGACACCCTAATGGGTAGACAGTCAAAGAGGCAGCAAGCCCATTTAACCACAATCAGCTATTAATGTAACTGGACTGGATGGCTGGGTGGCTTCTTGGAAAATTTTAAAAGTAGTGTCAAGTGGCTAACTCGTCGTCATACATTCTAAAAAAATATTTATGCATATGCCAACTTCTAAATAAAACGCCGATACTATCAGCTTGGACTATATTTATTTCAGCACAGTTATGTATCTTTTCACAAACATAGTTTCCACAAACAACCATTATCCAAAAATTATCTGATTCCTCTATCTTGACTGGCTCGTTGGTCGAGTGGTCAGAGACCCTGGCCACGAAACCAAGAGTCGCGGGTTCGAATCCCGCTAGGAGCAAATGTTTCGTGTGATGAACATGGACATTTGTACTCGAGTCATGGATGTTTATAAACGTATTTAAGTATGTCTATCCGTTCACGTAGTATCCATAGTACAAGCATAAGTTTAATTTGGAACTAGGGAATTGGTATGTCAGTCTGCAGAAATATAAAATAATAATAATCATAGGGTTACGAAGGTCAGATCGGTAGTCGCTTCAATGTCTATTAATTATTAACAGTCTCGCTAAATCCTGGATCATGGTCTATGGACCCCGACTAATAACGGGACATAACGCTAGGAACATAAGTTTCCACCTGCAAAACTTCCGCGAAGTTAGGTACTCCATAATGGATACTGGCTCAAACTCACATCGTAATAGAAATCAAAAATTAATGTAATTAGCTCGCAACAAGTACCGTTAGCACGTATTAAATTAATTTAAAGTGTCAATTTTAGAGACTGCCGTGTCGTATATTGACTTTTGTGCTTAATTTCTTGAACCTTGTACGAGTTTGAATCAATCAAGGGCCTTTAGAAGTCCCATAGTGAGACAAATACTGAGTGGAATAGGTATTTGTAGTCTAGTTGTGGTTTTTTATGATTTAGTTATGTGTCTATATTTATTTAATATTATTTTTAAGTGTACCAGGCGCTGGTCTGGTTCTTGGAAATCTTCTAATATATAATCCCCGCAGATTGCTAATGCGCTGGAACCTTGTCTAATTAACACCCACGTGACGTCACCCGCAATGCACGCTGGTCAGTTTTGCGAACGGTTCTGAGTGTTCGATACGTCACGATTACGTCACCAATATGGCGGCCAGGCGCATTAGCAATCTGCGGGGTTTATATAAAATTCTCGTCGCGGTGTTTGTTGCCGAACTCCTCCGAAACGGCTGAACTGATTTTGATAAAATGTTGTGTGCTTATTTGGTAGGTCTGAGAATCGGCCAACATATATTCTTCATACCCCCTAAATGTTAAGGGTGGTCCAAACCAAAGCTATAACTTGAGAACGGCTTTACCGATTCCGCTAATTCTTTTTTAGTTGTGTTTGTTATTGTCAATTGAAGGTTCTTATAAAAGAAAAAAAACAACATCACATACATCGATCTGACTCCGAGGTAAGTAGCTTAAGCACTTGTGTTACGGATTTCAGAATCAACAGTGGTATTACAAATATATACTTTAATATCAGATATTAACACCCAGCCACAGAACAATTACACAAGTATTCATCATACGAATGTTTGTCCTGGGTGGGGATCGAACCCACAAATGTTGGCGCATGGGGCAGGGTCACTACCGAATGCGCCATCGAGCCAGTCTAATATGTATTTTTTATGTATTACCGTACGGGTGCGTGTGAACGAGCCTTTACTACCGTCCGCGCTCAGTTCAGACAGTTTGCAATGCGCTTGATAGCGGCGAGATGACAATGCTCATTGTGGTGGGTTTTCCTTATTTCCGCCGTAATTCCATCTTTTTTAAACCGGCTATTGATAAGCGCGGAGTTTCCTAGCTACGGCGTTTTGTAAGCATTGGTGTTTACGCGAATAATGTTTTTTTAAAGTTTGTATATAAGTTTGTAAGCATGTTGATCTGGGACCGTTAATGCTGTGAATACTGTTAATCGCTAGCACTTGGCCTTGTCATGACTCTTCTAATTAAAGAATGTCTTCCACTCCGATACTGATTTCCGTGTATTTAACTTCCCATAACCAACAAATGTATGAAAGACTATATTGATATATAGGGATACAATATAGCCTATGTTACTTGCTGATGAAATAGCTTTCAATTGGTTAAAGAATTATTCAAATCGGTCTAGTAGTTTTGAAGTCTATTCAATTCAAATAAACAAACAATCAAATATTTCCTCTTTATAATATTACTACAGATATATAGTGCCACCTGATATATTAGAAGATATTCTTTAAGACACCAACTAGTAGGGACATGTGAGCTAATGATGTCATCATTATGAAAATGGTAATAAAAGGGGTGTATTAAGGGAATTGATGTGACTATATAGAAAAAAAACCTTATCTTCATGTCAGTCACAAAAATATTGTTCAGGTTTTTTAAACCATTAATTATACTGTGTCCTATGTTGGTCTGGGACTTTAAAATAATGCGCTAATTATATTCCTTGCCTAGCATGTCGTTAATGTGCTTAATGGCATATCGTTTTTTTGGGTATGTGATTGTGTAGGGGACGAGCTAGCCACCTGTTACTGCTTTTTCACAATTTTCCATTTTATTTTTGGCTGAATGTGGTTAAAGGGGCTTGCTGCCCCTTTGACACTGCCTACCCTTTAGGGATTACGGGTGTGATGTTATATAATATTAATTATGTGTATCTAAGAATATCTAGACGGATAACGCTCTCCAGTCTCCGGCTAATCTAACATGAGACCCACATAAGGATTATGCCGAGTACGAGAATAGAACTTAAACAAATTCAGTACTGCACAGATGTTCTCACCGACCGCAGGTTGAGCTTAAGTTTACGCCAAACTTGGCCCTTGGACTTAGAATATCTTAATACTGAACTGATAATAAATATAAGAAGGATATTGCATAGGCAGATATTGCTCAATGCATAGGCGTAGTTATTCGAATAACTGCTTTCACTACGACACAATAAGGTGTATTAAAGCGTACGCCGAACAGAAAATAATATTAACTGACGAATAAGCAGCAAAGTTTATTTATATAGGTTTATAGTGTAAAGTACTTAGTAAGGTATCAGTTATATTTGTCCCATGTCGGTCTGGGACGCAAAATAAGGTACCAACTGTGTTTCTTGCTTTGCATGTCGTAAAAGGCAACTAATGGTATATGGAGTTCTGAATTTGTAATTACGTAGGCGACGAGCTGACCACTTGTCACTGCTTTTTCACAGTTTTCCATCTAACCGAAATAATCTGTATGAAACATTATGAATTCCAATTGCAATTTTAATAACAATCAAACATTAATTACATCTACTTAATTATACATACAGATTATAATGAAAATTTGATTCCAAACGCTTTCAATCTTTTCTCATCTCATGTCCACAGCAAGACAAAGGTTTTCCTAGATTTTTTGTAAGTGTTTTCCTATCACACTTACGGGCAGCAACTTACAGTCCCGGCTAGCATGCACTAACTTTGTCTCAACTTGTGCAGCTTAAACAAATTTAGTGAGCACTGTTTGCGATCGTAAGTTACACGCAAGTTCAAACTTGATACTTAGACGGCATCAGTGAAATTCGGAAGGCCAACTGGTCAGAGCCTTTTGTTGAGAACTTGGATGGAGTGAAGACATTAATGTGGTTAAGTTTCGGACAATGAAAACTAAAGTTCTCTGCAAAGTTGTTAATTTCAACTGTGGAATATCTAAAATAACTTTCTAACGTGAGTTTTAATTGTATGTGCGCTTGCGCTAATAACAATAGATTTCAGACTACATCACATACATGGATCTGACTCCGACGTCAGTAGCTTAATCACTTGTGTTACCGATATCAGAAACAACAGTAGTATTACAAACATTATACGTATATTGGATATTAAAACCCAGATACAGAACAAACACAAGTACTCATCACACGAATGTTTGTGCCGGGTGGGGATCGAACCCACAACTCTTGGCGTATGGGACAGGGTCAACAAGCCAGTTAAAAACCAAAGAATCTAAATTAAGCACGTCTAGCAATTTACTTAAAAGCGTCTGCCGTCTGACACTCTTATGAGAACACGGCAGTATCCACTTCTTCTAATCATCATCCTTCTTTGCACGGCCCTTAATCGACGTCTGCTTGCTTTTTTTACATTTTCAAGCCAAAATTAATTTTCAAAAAATTTAGGGAGGTATGCTTATGATCTAAACCTTAAGGAAGAAAATATTTGTCCCATCTTGGTCCGGGACTTTGTCCATGTTGATCTGAGATAAAAAAAAAAGAATGTGCCAACTGTGGTTCTTGCCTAGCATGTCGTAATAGGCGACTAATGGTTTACGGGCTTTTGAGTATGTGACTGAGTAGGCGACGAGCTAGCCACTTGTCACTGCTTTTTCACAATTTTCCATCTAACTCAGCCCGGCTTTATTTGTGGCTGAATGTGGTTGAAGGGGCATGCTGCCCCTTTGACTCTGCCTACCTCTTCGGGGATTATGGGCGTGATGTTATGTATGTATGTATGTAAGAAAATATGAGATTCACACTGGTCAGTATAATTCTGGTTGCATCTTTTTAAAGAGGCTATCATTCTGACTTCTCGTTGGCATTGTAATGGTTCCTATGTACCTATGTAGTATAAATGGCTGATCGCTGTTCAGATAAAGGAACACTTATGCAATGCGTTCACAACGCTAACACAAACCAATCTCTAGTTGCAACACGCGTCGTGATTTATGCGCCTGATGAATTAGTGTGGCGGTAATTTTGAAATTAAATTGTGTAGGTACCTATACATGCTGTACCTAGTAACACAACTTATGAATGGGATCTAAATCTGCTTATTCGCAGTTTTTTATTTAACACAACCTGGTTTATTTATTTTAGCGAAAAGCGGTCAAAGTGGATTGCCAATCTTTGACTCCGCCTACCCATTCAGGAATTGCAAGCGTTATGATAATATCATTATGTTAGTATTTTTTATTGTAAAATGTGTGAGGAGCGTAGTGTTTTTAGTTGATCACTTTATAAAATGGAGAAGAATGAAATAATAATTGACTCGTCTAAAAACTTAATCAGGAACGATATCAATAGCTAAAATCGTTAACGTCCAATGTGACCATTTCAAATTCAAATTCAAATTCAAAATATATTTATTTATATTGGCTTTAAGAAAGCACTTATTAGTTTTTTTTTATGTATATCAATATACATAAAAAAAAACGATAAGAAAGAATACTACCACCGGTTGAGTTGCTACCTACCTACAAATATAGTTATGAGCAGGTTAAGCTTTGAGCTTATTATGACTCAGCCAATATCTATTCAACTACTCTTTATAAGTACATATTGTCTGCACTCTTCACTTCATTCGCGTCACATGTATTGTGTCAATCACTCGCGATTGACACAGTGCATCAATGTGATCACACGAGCTGCGGACGACGTCACAAGATGGCGGAGCACCGCAGCGGGACGCGTCGCTGCCAACTACACTCGCAGTATTTAAAAGACTGATGAGTAGTGTAGTCAGGTGACGGATGTATACAGGGTCATTTGTAAAACATCAGCAACATCGCAAAAGTAGATTACTGATCGCATTATAAACAAAATTTTCTTAAATGGACAAATACTGGCTCTTTGACTGGCTAGATGGCTCATTCGGTAGTGAACCTGTCCCATGCGCTAAGAGTTGTGGGTTCGATCCCCACCCAAGACAAAGATTCGTATGATGAATACTTGTGTTTGTTCTGTGTCTGAGTGTTAATATTGAATATTTAAGTATATATTTGTAATACCACTGTTGATTCTGATATCCGTAACACAAGTGCTTAAGCTACTTACCTCGGAGTCAGATCAATGTATGTGATGTAGTCTGATATTAATTTATTTATTAATCGATATATCTCTTTGTATTAACTTGTGGCTTCAAGCGGTATGCTATGCTGGTTAGAACTTAGTCTAGGCACGTTTTATATTTACGCATCCGTGGAGCTCCGAGCCGCAGTACTATTGGACACGTGTGGCCAGCGCCGCAGTTACAAAGCGCTCGTTATATTGTCTCGTGACCGGATAATGTGGCCAATTCTACTATTCCAGCTAGATCTGGTCTTTCTGATATCCTTAAGTATCCACGTAATCGTCACCATGTGTCGGTAATTTTATAGCTGCTGATAATATGACGCTCATTGCTGTAAAGCTGAGTCTGGGTAGGTTTTAGATGTATGAAGTTCAGTTGCTGGGAGCTCTTGGCAGAGGGTACGTAGCAGCCCACATGCCCCAGTTGGCAGGCCACAATGGCCCCCGTGTTATATACCAAACATGTTACATCTCGTGATTGATTACCTAGTTAATTTGTGCGGTTTTTTAATCTATACTTACAATTATTTATCAAGGAAGGCTTTAGGCTACACCTATAACGTTAACCATAAACATAGAACATACTAAATAGGGGCCGTTTTCGTAGAGCTGAGTCAAGGTACACTTTAGGCGTACGCGGTGGGAGCCCCGCGCAGTGGGTGCGCCGCGGCCCGCACGCCCCAGTTGGCGGGCCACAATGGCCCCCGTATTACGCTCGTCTCCCTGTCCTAAATTGCGGCTGACTTTACTCACGCCCCGATTGCAGTTTGCCCGCGACTCGTTTCTTTTTGATGGCTCGTTATTGTCGGATTCGGATGCAACAGATTTTATCATGCGTTCCTCAGCCGTGATGGGTTGTTGTTTGTGATTATTCTCGTGTTTTTTTATTTTTTTTTGGTAGATTACTCGGCGTCGCCGACTTTCAGTTTTAAATTCGGATGGTATTTCTGGGATTTCTGCTTGAGAACAAGATTGTTTTGAGTTATATTTGATTGAGAAGGTAAGTACACATTTGCCCAATGAACATTAAGTGGGTATTCCTTGCGCTGTGCGCGCAATTTTTATTTGTTAGATGTTGGGACTGGTCTTTCTTTAGGAGAGAAAGGGTCCTGAAGATCGTCAACAATTCGCCGCTCCCCATCCACTTGTGGTGCGCCTCCAAAGACGACAGGATCGGTGACGAGACGGGCATATGGGTGAGGCGCGGCGGTGCTTATAATGGCTACTGACTGCAGTGAAAGCTATTTTTCAAGTGCGTTCAAACTCAAATGCGTCATTTACTACTTAATCTATCTTACTTCTTACTATCTTACTATATATATAAAGCTAAATTACCACTCACTCACTCACTGATCGGGGGTGTTTTTGGGGGGGAAGGAGGGGGTTTAGCACTTTTTGATGTAAGGGGGGTGGGTTTAGATTTTTAATCAACGCAGCTTTTTTTTATTTTTTTTTCGAAATTCAAGATGGCCGCCGAGTATGGCCGCGCGGGGGGAAAAAAATGTAGCGGATAGGGGGGCGGTCTCGACTGCCTAAGATGAGTGTTTGGAAGTTGAGAATGGAAAAAAAATAAAATGTCAAAAAAACAAGATGGCGGCGGTGCAATCGAAGTTTGAAAAAAAATTTTAGAGTCATTTTTGCGCAGTCTTACTAAAGAGACGCGCATAGACAGTGGAAAACTTTCTTTTGGCATTTGTTGCGGGTATAGTCGACTCGACGACCCCATCCATAGATTATAGAAATTCAATATGGCGGCGGCGCAGGCGGCCATTTTGTCCCGAGAATTTTTTTTCCATTTTTCGAAGGCATTTTTCGGGTGGATGGCAACACTTTAGAGAATCGCTTGTAGGAGGGCTATGGTGGGGAATTTATTCGAGTGTTACCATGCGTGACGATTTCTACCAAATTCATGGTAGTTTTCGGGCCATGGGAGAAAATGGTAGGAAAAAAAAATTTTTGATTTTTGGAAAATCGAGTATGCAGTTTTGTGGCAACCCAGACCTGCTTGGGCCTTTTTGTAGTTTTTTTGGAAAATTCTGGCAACACTGGGTATTATCGGTAAAAAACGTTTTTTCGACATTGTCGTCTTCTAGGAGCCCTGTAGGTCAGAGGAAGCGTCGGAGGAAAAAACAAAAAATGAGGGTTGATGGGGTATACGATCCAGAATATGGGAAAAATATGGGCATCGCAAAATTCAAGATGGCGGACGCGCTGGTGATAATTTAGTAAAACTGAAAATTTTCGAAAAATTTGTTTTTGATTTTTCGCATGGATGGCAACATTTTAGAGAATCGCGTTGTATGTGGCAGGGGTAGCGAATTTAGTGAAGTATTGCCATGCGTTTGAATTTCTACCAAATTCGCGGTAGTTTTCGAGCCATGGTAGAAAATGGTAGGGAAGAAATTTTGACGTTTTGCGAAAAATCGAGTATGCAAATTTATGGCAACCCCAACCTACAATGGCCTCATGGTAGTTTTGTTGAAAAATTCTGGCAACACTGGCGACAGCGGACCAAAATATTTTTTCGACATGGTCATTTTCCAAACTCTCTGTGGGTCCGAGGACGCACGGGAGGAAAAAACGAGAAATGTGGGTTGATAGGGTATACGACCCAGAATATGGGAAAAATATGGGCATCCGGAAATTCAAGATGGCGGACGCGCCAGCGGCCATTTTGTGAAAATTTTACTTTTTCAAAATTTTATTTTAAATTTTCTGGGCAGATGGCGACACTTTAGCGTTTTCCAATGTACCAGGCAGATGTGTGTCTGAATAAGATGTGTTGCCAGGTGAAAAAAAATTTTGGTAGTTTTTAGTAGTTTTCGAGATATTGCTCAAAAAGGTCAAAAGTAGAAATAACGACTTTTCGGTAAATTCATTGCCAGGTTCCTAAAGGGCGAGTCCATTAAAATGACATTTGACTATTTTTATCTCATTCGCATGGCAACACTCGGAGCGGCGGGGAGGTGAATTCCGAAGGCATGATCTAATTCCAGAGGCTCTGGAGGACTCATTATACGCCGGAAAGAAAAAGTAAAAATGCAGTTCGATGTGGTATATAACGTAGAATGCTTAAAAAATACTGGCTTCAAAAAAATCAAAATGGCGGACCAAGTGGCGGCCATTTTGTAAAAATCTGAATTTTTCAGAATTTTTAAAGTGGTTTTTGGGGCAGTTGCAGTTAGCAAAGCTAAATTTTGATAATGACCTTTGTTGTAGAACTCTGTTAGGCCTATCGAGTGGTTAAAATCTTTTCCCAATTTTCGGGGTAATTTTCGAGTTTTACCCCGAAATGTAAAAACTCGAAATAACGACTTCTGCTAGAAAATAAGTATAAGGATCTGTCAAAATTGGCCATATATTTCCATTTCGATCCAATTTTGGACAATAAATCAACAGTCAAAAGAAAAAAATTTAAAACTCCATGTCATGTTGGTACTCGATTTTCCCATACATTTTGTACTGGAGCCGACCGCAAAGATAAGTTTGTACGAATTTGTATAGGGAAACGGTTGCATAGTATTGCGGTACTGTCTTTGTCATACAAATGACTATGTAACTTTGCGTGGGCATAGGTGGAGCACATTTATTATGCCTTAATTTTCGCAAAGTTCTAGGCGGAGCGCCGCGTAGGGCGAAGCCCGGAGCGGCCAATCAAGTGATGTAATTTAGCTAATGTATAGGCGGAGCGCCGCGTAGGGCGAAGCCCGGAGCGGCCATAGAGTTAATGTATTTTTGCGAAGCCACAGGCGGAGCGCCGCGTAGGGCGAAGCCCGGAGCGGCCAAAGAAGTAATGTTATATTGCGAATGCGTAGGCGGAGCGCCGCGTCGGGCGAAGCCCGGAGCGGCCAAACAAGTGATGTTATATTACGAATGTAAAGGCGGAGACAGTAAACAGTTAATGTGTTTTTGCGAAGCCACAGGCGGAGCGCCGCGTAGGGCGTAGCCCGGAGCGGCCAAACAGTTAATGTGTTTTTGCGAAGCCATAAGCGGAGCGCCGCGTAGGGCGCAGCCCGGAGCGGCCAAATAAATCATGTAATTTTGCAAGACCACATGTCAAACTACGTACGCGAGGCCGGAGGCCGAGCGCCCTCCGAGCCGAAGGCCTGGTTCTTTAGGACCCATTTGATGGAAGATAGGGCATAAAAAAAAGAATAAGAACGCCATTGCGAACGGTCCAACCCAGCCATGTAATCTAAGCGAGGCCGCAGGCCGAGCTGCGTATCGCGAGGCCGAAGGCCGAGCTCCGCGTAGGGCGAAGCCCGGAGCGTCCGCCTCGCAGAGCTGGGTTTTGGCAAGCACACGCGCAGCGTGTGCGCCAAAAGCTAGTCTATTATATATAAAGCTAAATTACCACTCACTGACTCACTGACTGATTGGGGTGTTTTTGCGGTGTGAAGGAGGTGGTTTAGAGCTTTTTGACGTATGGGGGGTGGGTTTAGATTTTTAATCAACGCAGCTTTTTCTTGTTTTTTTTTCGAAATTCAAGATGGCCGCCGAGTATGGCTTCGCGGGAAAAATAAAATGTATGGAAACGTGGGGCGGTTTAGACTGTCAGAGATTGATGTTTGGGAGTTAAGAATGAAAAAAAAATAAAATGTCAAAAAAACAAAATGGCGGCGGTGTGATTGCGGTTTGAAAATCCGATTTAGAGTCATTTTTGCGCAGTCGTACTAAAGAGACGCGCATAGACAGTCGAAAACTTTCTTTTGACATTTGTTGCGGGTATAGTCGACTCGACGACTCTTACCATAGATTATAGAAATTCAATATGGCGGCGGCACTAGCGGCCATTTTGTCCTGAGAAAAAAAATTGCAGTTTTTGAAGGCGTTTTTCGGGTGGATGGCAACACTTTAGAGAGTCGCTTGTAAGAAGGCTATGGTGGGGAATTTATTCGAGTGTTACCATGCGTGACGATTTCTACCAAATTCATGGTAGTTTTCGGGCCATGGGAGAAAATGGTAGGAAAAAAAAATTTTTGATTTTCGAAAAATTGAGTATGCAGTTTTGTGGCAACCCAGACCCGCTTGGGCCTTTTTGTAGTTTTTTTTGGAAATTCTGGCAACACTGGAAAAAATCGGTAAAAAACGTTTTTTCGACATTGTCATCTTCTAGGAGCCCTGTGGGTCAGAAGAAGCGTCGAAGGAAAAAACCAAAAATGAGGGTTGATGGGGTATACGATCCAAAATAAGGGAAAAATATGGGCATCACAAAATTCAAGATGGCGGACGCGCTGGCGGCCATTTTGTAAAACGTAAAATTTTCGAAAAAATTGTTTTTGATTTTTCGCATGGATGGCAACATTTTAGAGAATTGCGTTGTATGTAGCAGGGGTAGAGAATTTATTCAAATGTTGCCGTGCGTTTGAATTTCTACCAAATTCATGGTAGTTTTCGAGCCATGGTAGAAAATGGTAGGGAAGAAATTTTGACGTTTTGCGAAAAATCGAGTATGCAGATTTATGGCAACCCCGACCTGCAATAGCCTTTTGGTAGTTTTGTTGAAAAATTCTGGCAACACTGGCGACTGCGGACCAAAACATTTTTTCGACATGGTCATTTTCCAAACTCTCTGTGGGTCCGAGGACGCACGGGAGAAAAAAAAGAAAAATGTGGGTTGGTGGGTTATACGACCTAGAATATGGGAAAAATATGGGCATTCGGATATTCAAGATGGCGAACGCGCTAGCGGCCATTTTGTGAAAATTTTACATTTTCGAAATTTTATTTTGAATTTTTCGGGCAGATGGCGACACTTTAGGATTTTCCAATGTACTAGGCGGATGTGTGTCTGGTTGATATATGTTGCCAGGTGAAAAAAAAATTTGGTAGTTTTTGGTAGTTTTCGAGATATGGCCAAAAAGGTCGAAAGTAGAAATAACGACTTTTTGGTAAATTCATTGCCAGGTTCCTAGAGGGCGGGTCCATTAAAATGACATTTGACTATTTTAATCTCATTCGCATGGCAACACTCGGAGCGGCGGGGAGGTGAATCCCGAAGGCATGGTCTACTTCCAGAGGCTCTGGAGGACTCGTTATACGTTGGAGCGAAAAAGTAAAAATGCAGTTCAATGTGGTATATAACGTAGAACGCCTAAAAAATACTAGCTTTAAAAAAATAAAAATGGCGGTCCAAGTGGCGGCCATTTTGTAAAAATGTGAATTTTTCAGAATTTTCAAAGTGGTTTTTGGGGCAGTTGCAGTTAGCAAAGCTAAATTTTGATAATGACCTTTGTTGTAGAACTTTATAAGACCTATCGACTGGTTATAATTTTTTCCCAATTTTATGGGTAATTTTCGAGATTTACCCCAAAATGTAAAAACTCGAAATAACGACTTTTGCTAGAAAATAAGTATGAGGATCTGTCAAAATTGGCCATTTTTTTCCATTTCAATCCAATTTTGGACAATAAATCAACAGTCAAAAGAAAAAAATTGAAAACTCCATGTCATGTTGGTACTCGATTTTCCCATACATTTTGTACTGGAGCCGACCGCAAAGATAAGTTTGTACGAATTTGTATAGGGAAACGGTTGCATAGTATTGCGGTACTGTCTTTATCATACAAATGACTATGTAACTTTGCGTGGGCATAGGTGGAGCACATTTATTATGCCTTAATTTTTGCAAAGTTCTAGGCGGAGCGCCGCGTTGGGCGAAGCCCGGAGCTGCCAATCAAGTGATGTAATTTTGCTAATGTATAGGTAGAGCGCCGCGTAGGGCGAAGCCCGAAGCGGCCATAGAGTTAATGTATTTTTGCGAAGCCACAGGCGGAGCGCCGCGTAGGGCGAAGCCCGGAGCGGCCAAAGAAGTAATGTTATATTGCGAATGCGTAGGCGGAGCGCCGCGTCGGGCGAAGCCCGGAGCGGCCAAACAAGTGATGTTATATCACGAATGTAAAGGCGGAGCGCCGCGTAGGGCGAAGCCCGGAGCGGCCAAACAAGTAATGTTATATTGCGAATGCGTAAGCGGAGCGCCGCGTAGGGCGCAGCCCGGAGCGGCCAATCAAGTGATGTAATTTTGCGAACGTAAAGGCGGAGCGCCGCGTAGGGCGAAGCCCGGAGCGGCCAATTAAGTTATGTTATTATGCAAATCCTTAGGCGGAGCGCCGCGTAGGGCGAAGCCCGGAGCGGCCAATTAAGTTATGTTATTATGCAAATCCTTAGGCGGAGCGCCGCGTAGGGCGAAGACCGGAACGGCCAATTAAGTTGTGCTATTATGCAAATCCTTAGGCGGAGCGCCGCGTAGGGTGTAGCCCGGAGCGGCCAAATAAGTGATATTATATTGCTAAGCCATAAGCGGAGCGCCGCGTAGGGCGCAGCCCGGAGCGGCCAAATAAATTATGTAATTTTGCAAGACCGCAATTCAAACCACGTATGCGAGGCCGGAGGCCTGGTTCTTTAGGACCCATTTGATGTAACATAGGGCATCAAAAAAAGAATAAGAACGCCATTGCGAACGGTCCAACCCAGCCATGTAATCTAAGCGAGGCCGCAGGCCGAGCTGCGTATCGCGAGGCCGAAGGCCGAGCTCCGCGTAGGGCGAAGCCCGGAGCGTCCCCCTCCGCCTCGCAGAGCTGGGTTTTGGCAAGCACACGCGTAGCGTGTGCGCCAAAAGCTAGTCTATCTATCTATTATATATAAAGCTAAATTACCACTCACTGACTCACTGACTGATTGGGGTGTTTTTGCGGTGTGAAGGAGGTGGTTTAGAGCTTTTTGACGTATGGGGGGTGGGTTTAGATTTTTAATCAACGCAGCTTTTTCTTGTTTTTTTTTCGAAATTCAAGATGGCCGCCGAGTATGGCTTAGCGGGAAAAAAAAAATGTATGGAAACGTGGGGCGGTTTATACTGCTCGAGATTGTTGTTTATGGGTTAGGACTGGAAAAAAAATAAAATGTCAAAAAAACAAGATGGCGGCGGTGTAATTGCGGTTTGAAAATCCGATTTAGAGTCATTTTTGCGGAGTCGTACTGATGAGACGCGCATAGACAGTGGAAAACTTTCTTTTGGAAATTCTTGCAAGTATAGTCGACTCAACGACCCGTACCATAGATTATAGAAATTCAATATGGCGGCGGCGCTGGCGACCATTTTGTCCCGAGAAAAAAATTGGCAATTTTCGAAGGCGTTTTTCGGGTGGATGGCAACACTTTAGAGAATCGCTTGTAAGAAGGCTATGGTGGGGAATTTATTCGAGTGTTACCATGCGTGACGATTTCTACCAAATTCATGGTAGTTTTCGGGCCATGGGAGAAAAAGGTAGGAAAAAAAATTTTTTGATTTTCGAAAAATCGAGTATGCAGTTTTGTGGCAACCCCGACCCGCTTGGGCCTTTTTGTAGTTTTTTTGAAAAATTCTGGCAACCCTGGGAATTATCGGTAAAAAACGTTTTTTCGACATTGTCGTCTTCTAGGAGCCCTGTGGGTCAGAGGAAGCGTCGGAGGAAAAAACGAAAAATGTGGGTTGATGGGGTATACGATCCAGAATATGGGAAAAATATGGGCATTGCAAAATTCAAGATGGCGGACGCGCTGGCGGTAATTTAGTAAAACTCAAAATTTTCGAAAAATTTGTTTTTAATTTTTCGCATGGATGGCAACATTTTAGAGAATCGCGTTGTATGGAGTAGGGGTAGAGAATTTATTCAAGTGTTGCCATGCGTTTGAATTTCTACCAAATTCATGGTAGTTTTTGAGCCATGGTAGAAAATGGTAGGGATGAAATTTTGACGTTTTGCGAAAATTCGAGTATGCAGATTTATGGCAACTCCGACCCGCAATGGCCTCATGGTAGTTTTGTTGAAAAATTCTGGCAACACTGGCGACAGCGGACCAAAACATTTTTTCGACATGGTCATTTTCCAAACTCTCTCTGGGTCCGAGGACGCACGGGAGAAAAAAACGAAAAATGTGGGTTGGTGGGGTATACGACCCAGAATATGGGAAAAATATGGGCATTCGGAAATTCAAGATGGCGGACGCGCTAGCGGCCATTTTGTGAAATTTTTACTTTTTCAAAATTTTGTTTTCAATTTTTCGGGCAGATGGCGACACTTAAGCGTTTCCCAATGTACTAAGCAGATGTGTGTCTGGTCAAGATATGTTGCCAAGTGAAAAAAAAATTTGGTAGTTTTTGGTAGTTTTTGAGATATGGCCCAAAAAGGTCGAAAGTAGAAATAACGACTTTTTGGTAAATTCATTGCCAGTTTCCTAGAGGGTGGGTCCATTAAAATGACATTTGACTATTTTAATCTCATTCGCATGGCAACACTCGGAGCGGCGGGGAGGTGAATCCCGAAGGCATGGTCTACTTCCAGAGGCTCTGGAGGACTCATTATACGTCGGAGGGAAAAAGTAAAAATGCAGTTCGATGTAATATATAGCGTTAAATGCCTAAAAAATACTGGCTTCAAAAAAATCAAAATGGCGGACCAAGTGGCGGCCATTTTGTAAAAATGTGAATTTTTCAGAATTTTCAAAGTGGTTTTTGGGGCAGTTGCAGTTAGAAAAGCTAAATTTTGATAATGACCTTTGTTGTAGAGCTCTATAAAACCTATCGACTGGTTAAAATATGTTCCCAATTTTCGGGGTAATTTTCGAGTTTTACCCCGAAATGTAAAAACTTGAAATAATAACTTTTGGTATAAAATAAGTATGAAGATCTGTCAAAAATGGTTATTTATTTTCATTTTGATCCAATTTTGGAATATAAATCAACAGTCAAAAGAAAAAAATTAAAAACTCCATGTCATGTTGGTACTCGATTTTCCCATACATTTTGTACTGGAGCCGACCGCAACGATAAGTTTGTACGATTTTGTATGGGGAAACGGTTGCATAGTATTGCGGTACTGTCTTTATCATACAAAATAACTTTGTAACTTTGCGTGGGCATAGGTGGAGCACATTTATTATGCCTTAATTTTAAATTTTCGCAAAGATCTAGGCGGAGCGCCGCGTAGGGCGCAGCCCGGAGCGGCCAATCAAGAGATGTAATTGTGCGAATGTAAAGGCGGAGCGCCGAGTAGGGCGAAGCCCGGAGCGGCCAAACAGTTAATGTATATTTGCGAAGCCACAGGCGGAGCGCCGCGTAGGGCGAAGCCCGGAGCGGCCAAACAAGTAATGTTATATTGCTAATGCGTAGGCGGAGCGCCGTGTAGGGCGTAGCCCGGAGCGGCCGATCAAGTGATGTAATTTTGCGAATGTATAGGCGGAGCGCCGCGTGGGGCGAAGCCCGGAGCGGCCAAAGAGTTAATGTATTTTTGAGAAGCTACAGGCGGAGCGCCGCGTAGGGCGAAGCCCGGAGCGGCCAAACAAGTAATGTTATATTACGAATGCGTAGGCGGAGCGCCGCGTAGGGCGCAGCCCGGAGCGGCCAATCAAGTGATGTAATTTTGCGAATGTAAAGGCGGAGCGCCGCGTAGGGCGAAGCCCGGAGCGGCCAAACAGTTACTGTATTTTTGCGAAGCCACAGGCGGAGCGCCGCGTAGGGCGAAGCCCGGAGCGGCCCAATAAGTGATATTATATTGCGAAGCCACAGGTGGAGCGCCGCGTAGGGCGCAGCCCGGAGCGGCCAAACAGTTAATGTGTTTTTGCGAAGCCATAAGCGGAGCGCCGCGTAGGGCGCAGCCCGGAGCGGCCAAATAAATCATGTCATTTTGCAAGACCGCAGGTCAAACTACGTACGCGAGGCCGGAGGCCGAGCGCCCTCCGGGCCGAAGGCCTGGTTCTTTAGGACCCATTTGATGGAACATAGGGCATCAAAAAAAGAATAAGAACGCCATTGCGAACGGTCCAACCCAGCCATGTAATCTAAGCGAGGCCGCAGGCCGAGCTGCGTATCGCGAGGCCGAAGGCCGAGCTCCGCGTAGGGCGAAGCCCGGAGCGTCCCCCTCCGCCTCGCAGAGCTGGGTTTTGGCAAGCACACGCGTAGCGTGTGCGCCAAAAGCTAGTATCATTATAATCTTATTGCCCTTTCCCCTGGTCATCTGGGGTCGGCGCATTTTTATTTTCTCTTCCAAACCTCTATGATTGCATCAGCTATCCATCCCTATTTCACTGTTATGCCAGGACAGGTTCATGTCATATTAAGGTAACTGCATACAATTTTTAAACGCCTGCATCTTTTTTGCTTCATAGCTCATTCAATTACGCAACTTCATTCAACGTAATTTGAGAAAAAAATAAATTTTTCCGTATATAATTTGTTGGACAAACTTAATGTATACACAATTACATAAATGTACGTTCCCCAGCGGAATAATGTTTAAAGTAAAGTTCTCATTTTCCTGTAAATATTAAATCTACCTGGATGAAGTTGCGAACAGCTAGCGCACTCTAATCAATTCGTATGATAAACCGGTCATGAGTTAGCATCTATAAACACATCATCAAATGAACAAAACTGACTCACAACAGTGATTTTGAAACAATAATAGCCGCGAATTGACTTCGCGACCGATTCGAAAACAATAAACAGTGATTAATGAACGATAAAGTCAATTAACGGCGCAAACGTAGAATGGGAATGTATCATTCGGAGCATAGAATAAAACTCTATTTAGCTTTAGATGAAAAATACTCAAATGAGTAGGTCCAAAGAGGACCAAGCTCTTTTCACTTTTAGCAGCCAATAAGAAATCTCCTTTAACCATTTATAGGCTGACCTCTCTCCGGTCATGAGGGTTTTGAAAAATACAAAAACCGCCAGATGGCACGAGGAAGTCTCGTGGTCTTATCACTGTCATTATCGGCTCCTTGTTGACAGCATGTCAGTTTGGTCTGACAACGAACTAATGAGGAGGGTGACAAGACCGCAAGTCACAGTTATGCCATCTTTTGGATGTTTTAATTCAAAAAACCCTCCGGACTATGAGAGTGAAGGAACAAAAAGTGCACCTGTGTTTGCGCAAACACTTGTGCACTATAATATCTCCTGCGCAGATGGCTAATGCTCGTTAAGATTGGCCGCTGTGACCGATATCGGTTGTTTAAATGAAGAGATGCAAAAAAAGTTGTTACAAATGGCTAGCGTATGATGATGATGATAACATAATAACATCATCATATCACGTTCTAATCTCTGAAGCGTTAGGTAGAATTTAAGGAACAGTAAGCTACAATATCTATTTTTAGCCAAAATTTTAATTGGGTTAGGTTACAAGGTTTTGGATATTTCACTGAGTAGGCGACGAGCTAGCCACTTGTCACTCCTTTTTCACAGATTTCCATCCAACCCAGCCCACTGTCCCATGTTGGTCTGGGACTTAAAAAGAATATGCCAACTGTGGTTCGTGCCTAGCATGTCGTATAAGGCGACTAATGGTATATCGGGTTTTGGGTGTGTAATTGTGCAGGCGACAGGTTAGCCGCTTGTCACTGCTTTTTCACAATTTTCCATCTAACCCAGCCCGACTTTATTTTTGGCTGAATGTGGTTGAAGGGCCATGCTGCCCCTTTGACTCTGCCTACCCCTTCGGGGATTATGGGCGTGATGTTATGTATGTATAAGGTTTTGAAAAAGTAGTGACAAGTGGCTATCTCGTCGTAGGTTATTCGGTATGTGATTAGGTAAGGCAATCATATACCTATTACACAACACACCAGCAATTGTCATCAGTCGCTTGATCCTAATATATTTATTAATAATGATATGTAACTAACTAAACTTCACGCCACTTCCCTAGCAGGCTAGGCAAAGAGAACCGAACGCTATATGGCACGATCCGTACACACCTCACTCGCCTCTTTAACATTCATAATCCTTTTCATACAAGCTCTACGGTTTTTATGAATCCTAACATCACCTTCTGTTAAAACGCGACCAAGTTGGTCGTGGTAGGTAAGCCTGGGCCTTCCGCTTAAATCTAAAAAGTAATATAGGTCCCTACCGAAATTTAAATGCAGATGATTTTACTTGTACTTGATCGAATCTTGATTCAACACTCGTTAAAACAACTTAGTTAAGATTACCCCGAAGCGTAAAACTATGAAATTTTATGTCCCATAAAACTGTGCTCAAATTTCTCTTAAACTACAAGTTGAATGCCCCAACGGTTTTACTCAACTAATGTACCTTGTTATCGGACCGATTCGGATGCAAATCGATTATCGATTGATACAATCGAGAAGTTAAATTAGAGCCGAGCAGCGCCCCGGGACGCGTTGTTAGCCTCCGGTTAGGGATGTGCAAGAATTGTATCGATATTTTCTATGATACGTATCAGCCAATTTATATTCTTATTATATTAAATAGGAATATTTCCTTGAGAATTGTACTCAATATTTTTTTATGTCAGGTGTCAGTTTAAAACATTGACAATATTATGTCAATTTTGAAACCAACTATTAAGTATTGCTTGGAAGGTAGTTTAGTAGGAACTAACTAACTAAAACTTCACGCCACTTCCCAAGCGGGGTAGGCAGAGAGAACCGAACGCCATATGGCACGATCCTTACACACCTCACTCGCCTCTTTAACATTCATGATCCTATTCATACAAGCTCTCTCTCTCTCTTCTTTAGTAGGAACTTTAGTTGATCTCTTCTTTTAAATCTTATTAGACTAATTTGTATTCGTACCTAATCATTGTCAATATTTTCTTTTGAGATTTACATCAGACTAAAAAATAACTAGCAATTTCAAAATATACACTATAATTAAATTTCTCTTAATTTTATTTGGATTTACACTAACAGCATTTTTACTGCCCGCAATTTTTTTATCTGTATTTAAATGCAGTTTAGAAACCCATCTGATAGTTACTTTTGTACAATTATATTTTTTGAATTAATATTTTCAGTAATATTCAGTACTGATAAACTACTTTTCTGTTACTATCTCTTCTCTCTGCCTACCCCTCTGCCTACATCCGGGAAGTGGCGTGAAGTTTAGTTAGTTAGTTATCTCTTCTAATATTTTATCGATGATGAAACATAGGTATATACGTAGATTTATCGATGTTTTAACATCGATAAAATAGTTTATCTGCATAAGTACCATATTAGCGTCCCTGAAACGGAACACGTTTCGTGACGTCACTGTGTGTTGGACAACGTGATTTTAACTTGAAGGTAAACAGGCGGATGCTATCCTCACATTATGTAAATATACACATGTAATCTGCTAAGCTGTTGGGCGTTGTGTTGTTGTAGGGGTATTAATTACGTCTTGTGTAACCGTAGATGTTAGTTTAGTTATACCACTTATAAATTAAATATCTGACGACATCACATACATTGATCTGACTCCGAGATTAGTAACTTAAGCACTTGTGTTACGGATATCAGAAACAACAAGGGTAATACAAATATATACTTAAATATATTCGACTGGCCCGTTGGTCGAGTGGTCAGAGGCCCTGGCCACGAAACCAAGGGTCGCGGGTTCAAATCCCGCTAGGGGCAAATATTTCGTGTGATGAACATGGATATTTGTACTCGAGTCATGGATGTTTATAAACGTATTTAAGTATGTCTATCCGTTCACCTAGTATCCATAGCACAAGCTTTATAAGCATAGTTTGGGACTAGGGAATTGGTGTGCCAGTCTGAAGAATTTATTTGTTTATTTATTTATTTATATTGAATATTAACACCCAGACACAGAACAAAAACAAGTATATATCACACGAATGTTTGTCCTGGGTGAGGATCGAACCCACAACTCTTGGCGCATGGGGTAGGGTCACTACCGATTGCGCCATTGAGTCTAGGATAATAGGAATCACACTTAGCCTATTGGCTGTCAGGTCAGGGGTAAGTAATGGCTTAGATTCTTGTTAGTTTTAACACCGAACCAACTTTAAGCGATTTCCCTGGTGGGGTAGGCAGTAAAAACCGAGATTTTTACTTTTAACTTAAGGATTTTTTTATTTTATTTACGGATAAAGAAAAGAAAAAGTGAAATGTATTATCATTTCAGGAACAGAAAAATCTACATTAACGTTTACGAAACCGCAGGAAAATATTTATATCGATCGGACCTGAAGTAGTGTTCTATATTATTTTCTAAGAAAATGCGAACGAAGGGCATGAGCCAGATAACAAAACTATCATTTAAGCTATATCTCGCACAAAAAACGAAGGGTTTCCTTAAACTTTAGCCGTTCAATCAAAAACGTTAATTCCAAACGAAATAAGATATCTTACCTATCCAAAAGTGGACTCCAAAATAATTCACTGAGACTCTCTAATGTATCGGTCTGAAGCAGGGACGGCGAACCTTTGGCACGTAATACGTAATACATAAATTGACACGTATATAAAATGTGGGACTCGCATTTTGTTTGCGATCACCCATTTATTATCTTATCTACAACTAGCAGCGCCCCGCGGTTTCTCCCGCGCAGTTCCTGTTCTCGTGGGAATACGGGGAATTTATATAGCCCATATTACTCGCTGACAAAGTAGCTTTCCATTAATGAAAGAATTTTTAGAATCAGTACTGTAATTTCGGAGCCTATTCTATTCAAACAAATAATCAAATCTTTCCTCTTTATAATATTAGTATGATGACTGACATCAACATGAGAGTGTTTAACGTAAATCACTCTCCTAGCACCTTAAAAGCCAATTATATCAACATTTCAGAAACTTCGGCACGTCTTTTTGAAAAGGTTTGCCACCTCTGATCTAGAACTATCCGTAATCCGATCGGTCTATCCGATTTAGGTCGACTCGAAATCGCCAATGTGTGCTACATCGATGTTTTATTTTACCGTTTTTGAGATGCAGCCTGGAGATTGCTTTAATCGAATGAGAATGAGACGAGTGATGTGATAGAGAAATGTGGGAACCGGATTTTAGTTAACTAGTATTATTAATGCGAAAATAACGCTTTCTGTCTGTTACGCCTCCGTATCTAGGCTGGATTGAAGTGGATAAAAAATTAAATGTAAAATTTATGAAAAAACACAGGGTACGTCTTTTCCCGTAAACTTTTCCAAATCATAAGTTTGCAACGAAACAGGCAGGCCGAAAAATATAATAATAATAATAGTTTAATGCACCAAAAACATTATTTTTCAGGAGCGTAAGTGTCTAAGAATAAATAGATCGCTCATATATTTAGCCTGTTTATTGTAAGTGATAGTGTATGTTAGAATAAAATGTATTTCATTTACATTTACCAGCTATGCCTGTCTGGGATGCGATCTCTTACAGAAACATTTTCGTTTGACACATGTACATAATTTTTTGATCATCTAGTTTTGAACTTTATGTAAAATGTTTTTGTAGTACTGTTGTACATGGATGCATATGGGCCTGCTGCCCCTTTGACTTTGCCTACCCCTTCAGGGATTATAGACGTGATGTTATGTATGTTGATCAAAATAGCAAAGAAACGAGATGGTTAAAATTACATTAAAAAAATTCGAATTTTGACTGATAAATCTGTCCTCTTTAAACTTTGTTTTTAATACTACAGTTAAATCAATACTCAAAAACGCAACGCACTAGAAACAGGAATGTTTCTGCACCTCTTTCCAATAAACGGATTCGATTCCCTTATCTCGGCCGTTTAGCCGCAGAGGCGGGGTAGACAGCTCTATATAAATGTTAATGTTGACCGTTCGAGTGGCACTTATGACCTAAATGAGCCCGGTCCGCCGCCATTGTTCAGTTTAAGTCCGTCGTAAAGTCCGCGGGCCGCTGCCGGTAATGGGCCTCCGATATTGGAGGTGCAGTACTGCGTTGCAATACACTGCAGCTGAGTGCGATGGAATGAAGAGGGAGGTTTTGTTCTGTCAGTTAGAGTTTCGTTTGTTCGAGAAAAGTGTATCCTCTTTGTTCCTAATACTATCCAACCGATGTATTTTTGTGGTATACTACACTGAGAAACTTAAACGTCTTTACATATTGGGCCTTTGTAGCCATGATCCAAAAATTGTCTGGTTCCCCTATTTTAGGGTTACGAAGGTCAGATCAGCAGTCGCTTCAATGTAATTACCGGACTCGCTAAATCCTGGATCATGGTCTAAGCGGACCCCGTCTAAACACGGGACATAACGCTAGGAAGATGATGACATATTGGGCCTTAACATACCTAGTAATTTAAATTGGCCTGCTGCTTCTTTGACTCTGTCCACCCCTTCGGGGATTATGGGCGTGATGCTATGTTTGTTTGTTTAATGTAAATTAATATCTAGGTGGGTTATCTATATATTAATACGTGAAGCACAAGATTTGTACCCCTTTTTACGAAAATTGCGCGGACGGAGGAGTATGAAATTTCGCACACTTATAGTTTATAAAAAAAGGTGCACAATGCTCATAAAAAAAATGCATAAGAAATATATTAAATAAAAAAATAAGATAAACGAATTATGGTCGAATTTCAACCACTGGGCGACCGTTAGCCTATCATATAAATACCCGTATATACCTTAATGCTGGTATCCCGTACTATTTACTTATACACTAGGAACCCGTGCTTGATCGAGTCCTAAATTCCATATCGACCATGTTCCTAAATTTAACAAATCTATTAAAACCTAAAGACCCCTTGAAAGCCGGCAATGTCAGCAATTCCTCTGGTTATTGCTCGCTATCCATTCAAATTTTTTTTCTTAGTATAATTTTCATTTATTAAACTAAGAAGAAATAAACTAAAAACGGTTGCTTTTAGAGTAACTTCTTATAAACAAAATTAAAAAGCGAACTCGCAATTTTCACGTTAATTCAACTTGAAACATAGTTTCTTCCGTGCCGCGAACTGCCTTCCATTTATTGACTTCAAAAGCTTATAATATAAAAGACAGGACGGGCAACTTCCAATTCCGCAGCTACAAAGATTCAGAGAACTACAACCTCGCGATGGCAGTTTTACAATTCACTATGAAAACTTTAACTTGAACCAGTTTTAATATTGGCGTTTTACGGCCCCGTTCAGTGACTCGTTCAGTGGCTTCTGGGAGCTGAATCGGTTCTAGTATGTTGGTCCTGACGGTCCCTTTGCGACAGGGCTGGGGGTTTGTAGGTATTTTAGTTTTTGTTTTCCATATTTATCATGCAGAAGACATTATTTAGTGCTATTATACCTTCAATATTAGTTACAAAATAGTGCAGTTTAATGAAATATCAAAAATATTACGAATGCCTAGGAAGCTGTAGTTGAAAAAAAAAGGAAAATGTTTTTTTTTATATATCTATAAGTACCAGCCACTTTACACACTAAGGGCCAATTTTTCAATGGTAAGTTATGAATTAACCGACTATTTACAAAGTCACCAATTTGCGGATGTCATACTGTATTTTACATAGGAAACAAGCAATCATATTTTAAAATCATCCAGATTGTGATTTATTTGACTGTTATCTTTTAACCGACCATCGAAAAATCAGCTCTAATTGAGTTATACCAGCTGTAGGCTATTGGATATAGGTGAATATATCAGAAAGAACAATGAAAAGATAATAAGTACTTTGATTTTGACACCCTTTATTTTGCAAGCATCTTTAGGTTACCGACCTTCATGGTACAAAACTACTACTACTTTCCGATGGAAGAAAAAAAAAATATAATAAACCAACCCTACGCCAAAGTCCTGTTCATCCAGCACTCCGTCTCCAGCCCAGGAACACTAAAACTGAACGCCTCACCGTGTCAGCGTACACATTTCCACGGTTATAAATTTTACGGAGCAAAATTCCAAGGCATATCTGACTTGTTTGCATAACAATAGGTTTTATTCCTTTTCCGTCTCTCCCTCCTTGAATGGCAAAAGTTGGCAGGAGTTTTTAGTATTACTCGCTGTATTGCCACGGCGTGAATAAATATCGACCTGTGCGTTGTGTAATCTAGAATTTTACATGGGAACAAGGTTTATAGCTATTACGATTCCGGAGAAATTTGTCCCATTTTATTATTATTGTGTGCACCAACATCTGCCTCGCCACAAGATTGTATTGACTATAAATGAGCATGTCAACATCATCATCCTCTTTCCCTTCTCCCAGTTCATCTGGCGTCGGCGCAGCATGTTTTCTTTTTCCATACGTCCCGGTCAGCCGTCATCGAGCTATAAATGAGTATGTCAACAGATGATGGTAATTAAATTTCACACCATCTATCTGCGCTGACGAAGTTAATTTTTCCGTTACGTAAAAGTAAGTACAAACAATTGAGGAGCGTTTTTTTATTTTTAAAGTATACAACACTGGATTCGTAGCACATACATCGGCTTTTAATAAAACACAATAAAAAAAAATTTACTCATTATTCTATTATACTCGTACTACGATATTAAGGATAACTTCTACAATATTTGCCATGGCTCCAAAAATATCCTTTCACAGAGCGGTTACAATTTATTGTCGCCTCTACACACTGTGGCTTAAGTGCTCTATGGTTTAAGTACTTTATAGCTCGAATTGCCACCTGGTGCAGGAGGCATGAAAATTGATACCGCTATTCTCTCTATTATCTTACAGAGCAAAACATTCAAATCGATCCAAGAGTGCCACTATAAATTTTCCCCCGAAATAGTTTCTTTGGAAAAAATGGTTTAAATCTGATTGTTTAATGGTGTACCTTAAAAGTAAAGTTATAAAAGAAGTCTTTTTGTCATTCTCGACTATGGTGCTACTACAATATTGCCCAGAGGACACCAAAACATACTTCAGCCGCCTTAGTTAGCGTTCGTGTCATATTCGTATGTTTATCGAAATTCCGCTTTAGGCACCTAAATATAATCAAAGCAGTTTGTGGTTGAAGGCGCTATCGAAATTTCGTCCAGAGCGCTATCGAGATTTTGCCTAGGGCGACATAAGGCAAAATCGAGTTCGTATAAATCGGCGCTGTGTCTTATCCTAGAATTTAACTCAAACGCCCTTGTTCCAGGAGAAGTGGAGCGGCTCCTGCGGGAATACAGACAGAACCAGGAGTTGGTGCGGAACATCGGCGCGCACTACTACCAGATCATCTACCCAGTGCAGCTCCGGCACCACGAGAAGATGGGCATTTCTACGCGCGAGGTCAACACACAGAAGGTCAGTCGAGTCATCAACAGAATTCTCCCTTTTTTTTGATAAATCAATATCAGATGTGAAGATGTGAAGTAGTTACATTAATCTAATTCTGAAGTAGCTTAAGCACTTGTGTTACGGATATCAGAATCACCGTGGGTTAACCCCACCACTGTCCGTCATCATCAGATCATCACGCCCATAATCCCAGAGGGGGTAGGCAGAGTCAAAGAGGCACCTAGCCCCCTTAACTACGACTGTTGGTTCTTATTATGTTGTGCGCTCCTTTATGGTTATGTGGGTATTAATCCAGACACAATAAACGCAAGTACGAGTATAGCATTCGTTCATCACACGAATGTTGGTCTTGCTGGGTCGAACTAAATCAAACCCACAACTCGCAGCGCATAGGCAAGGTCACTATGTGCGCCATCGAGCTAGTCAAATCCCTTCAATTGATCTTTAAAAGTTGGTAATCGGTAAATCACGCTAGCTCATAGTAAAGGTTTTTAAAAAATCCCATTCATGTTCTTCTATAGGTATACTCTGTTGACGTATGATGGAGTGAGGGGTTAACTTGAATCAGGAGGATCGTTTATAAAACTACTGCAGAGTTCGGGGAGGAGGTGCCTGCAGTTATTATTCTCTAATAAAAACTACTACTCCTAAAAATTTTTAAAGAGGTTGACGTCCAAAGATTCAGTAAGACTAAATATTAAAAAATATATATTAAAGTGAACGAAGAAAGCTTTGATGATAGCATAAAAACCTTTTATTTCCTTTTAATGTTGTCAAAAAAAATCATTCGTATTTTTTTCGCTTTAGTAGTACGTCTAAAGAAGTCTGTGATTTATCTTAAAGCAAAAGAGATAACGGTATTTCTTTGTGAAATAAATAGATGTGAACATCTGACTTGTTAAGTTGTAGCAGTTAGGTATGATATCTTTTTCAAATAAGAATATAATAGACGTTACGTATTGTAAACGAAAAATTGTGAAGAAATAGCATCAAGTGGCTAAATCATCATCTATATTCTATACACAATAAAATACACAGTATTATTAGTAAATCCCCATTTCACATGGAACATTTCATGAATTATAAATATAATTTCTTAAAAATGAAACAAACAAATTACACTTTCCTTGCAAGAATCCAAACTCGTTGACCTAACCAGCATCTGATAAAATTCCAGTATAATCCAAACTCGAATTAATCAATAAGTACTTACATCAAGATTTTGTCTTTACCGCGTTTAATCTGGCTACAGTTTGAAGTTTAGATTACTTGTACGAAATTTCGCGTTATAAGAAAAGTTTCCGAGGTGAGTACTGCTTAACAAGTTACTAACATAATGCCTTGGTGTCCTTGAAATGTTATTGCGATCAGAATACACGGCAAACTTGGCAATTGAAACAATCGGGGTTCCCTTTTGAGGCGATTAACGCTTTCAGTAAAATTTTACTCGAAGGGTTGATGTAAGGAAGGCAAAGAAGATAACATCTTCTTATGTACTTGTGCATATAGGTATTAATATTTGCTTGGTTTTTTGGTAGAACGTTAATTAATAAATGATTAATGACAGGCCCGTTGGTCGAATGGTTAGAGACCCTGGCCACGAAACCAAGGGTCGCGGGTTCGAATCCCGCTAGGGGCAAATTTTTTGTGTGATGAACATGGACATTTGTACCCGAGTCATGGATGTTTATAAACGTATTTAAGTATGTCTATCCGTTCACTTAGTATCCATAGCACAAGCTTATGCTTAGTTTGGAACTAGGGAATTGGTGTGTCAGTCTGGAGAATTTATTTATTTATTTATTTATAAGAATTTCTGGAGGTCATTTACTTAAATAAGAAGTATTGTTACACTCCATAATCATTAATTGCTTACGTACATAGCTGTTACGTCTGTCCGTGATATTGTGTTTAAGTTGCGCACATAACAATAATGGCGTTTTGAGCACTTTAAGCCAACATTAATTTGTGTTGCGTTAGATGAATAAATGAGAAATATGTTGTAGTAAAAGGTGAGCAGGCTTACATAATCAATACCCAATATACCACACACTTGGTACATTATTTATGATTCACAGTCCACATGACTACACGGTATGAATTCAAGAATGTTCTGACTTCCAAAAATATAGAATTCATACATGATTTGTGAATTAATACAACTTCAGTGATTCTCTTGATTTAATCATGATGTTTTAAGAATCCGGTTAGCTGATTATATTACAAGTATATAAGCAAAATACATATGCCACCCTTCAAATAACTCCATCCAATAAAATTACAGCGAACTCTTTCATCTAAGGTCACAAGCCACGTCCTTAAAATATCAACCTTTCGCCGAAGGTCGGGCTAAAGGTCCCGAAATTTAGTTATTCGATTATCCACATATAAATTAGTTTAGTATGTCAGCCGCCATTTTCACAGTCCGTTGAATCTTCGGCAGCCGTCTGATTTACATATTTTATATTCGTTACAAAGGATTCCCTTGTGTTGGCAAAATTTCAGCAACTAGGTCAGAGTGTTTCATCTGAATTTAATATTATTGCATCACGCGAAATATTTTCGGATGAGCTTGGCACGTTGGATGTTGGAGCATATACTTATAACGTGCAAGAACGCGAGGGTCATTCTGGAAGACGAGATAGTAACTTTGTGATGACGTAATAAATTGGAATTTTGTTCAGTTGGCGCTGCGTTCCATAAAATTATTTTCCTACATCAAATGTTCATGTTGATAACTGCTATCTGTACAACTCACTAGAGTTTGTTTTATTTTGATTTTTAGAAAACACGTCATTTCTTCTGCCAGAATCTTCCAGATCTTTTCTTTTGAAACAAACACTCGAGATCTAATTTTGATGTGTTTTTAAACATTGCGTTTGTTATATAGCTTATGAACCACCAACGTGTTACATCTCCTGTTTATTTGAAATGGGGCCAAAATTTAAATTTTCAATACCACTATCCTTTTAAACATTTTCTTTGAGTTTTGGCTCTTAACTCTTAACTTATGTACTTCAGGTGCCAAACTTTTGAACGAAAGGCTTTCGCCAATTTAAGAGGTTTCTGTTTCTTACGTAAATTCGCATTATTTATTGCTTCTTAGCTATTATGAATTACTACTCATTCGTGAATTATTGCACAAACAAATGTTTTCAGCATACATGAATTCTATTGGCTATGCCCTTGCAGGGCGTCACATGTGTACCTTCTACACGTACCATCTATGTAACTGTTTTTGTAATGTGACATGCAATAAACGTTTGAATTTGAATTTGAATTTGAATTCCAAATGTCCCATCCAAAGTTGAAAAACAGAGACGTAGCACATTGTAACTATCGCATACCAAAATCGATGGGATTTTTGGACCCAAAATGTTTGATCGCGGCTCAGAGGTCGGTCCCTACATTCCGCAATACGGTTCAGCACACAAAATATTCGTCTGGCAGCCAATTTAACTTGCCTAAAAACTTGTTTGAAGTCACTAAGAGCGGTAAGCCGGTACGCACTCGATGTTTGCTCGTTCAGTAATTGTGATCCCTATAGGTTTGTAAGTTATTACTTTTAGTAGCATTCTTCGAAATAGGGTTGGATGGGAGGGGATAAAAAAAAATATAGTTCACTATTAAGATTACCAAAAAATATAATGCTTACATATTTTTTCTTTTGCTAAGCAAACTAAAATTGATGAAGATACAGCGCGTTAAAGTACCGAGCGACGTCACTAGGTGCGTAAAATTTTACCGTCCAAGTGATGTAAAGCGTCCCTTTTTAGATCTTTGATGCAATATATTTTTATAATTTTTAAAGTATTACATAAAGCTAAAAATACGTATTCAATAATAGTTTTTAATAATCTTACTTAAGGACTAAACAAAAATTTGAGAAAAATACCCCATTGTGACTTTTTCGTTTAATGATTCATGAAAATGAAACAATTACTTACTACTTCCTCCTTTTCTGAACTTTTTTTAAATAGGTATGTTGCTTGAATCGTAACAACAATCATTTGACAACGGATTCATGGTTATAGATTTTATACGCAACGGTGGAACAAATATAATGTATAGTCTGCTAAGTTGTTAACCTTCCTTTTGCTCCGCTATAGTCGGTCAAAATAGTAAAGACCAAGGTTCTATCAACATTCCGAATCAATGTCGGATTCGTATGTCCTTATTACCCTTTTCCCAGGTCTATAAATAAAAGTCAAAGTCAATGTTAAAATGTTCTTTATTTATATAGGTTTTAAGGAAACACTAAATCGTCAAATACAGGTAAAGCCAAAGCTATATGATTTTACCACCGATTCGGAATAGTCGGCGTAATATGCTTCTCTCTTCCATACGTGGCAAGAAAATATTATCGAAAAAAATATTTTCTATGACCCAATTATTTCAAAAATTGGCGTACTCGTCTCTAAATAACCGCCTAACCTTACGCTCTCATGTTTCACACAACAGCCGCCCGATATCTAATTCACAACAATCAAAAATCCCCCCTCCCCCAGATCCCTGGTGAATTAATCACCTCACTATGACAACCGTCAAAGGAACTAGAACGTGTGCTCCCGACAAATCGCTTACGTGCGCAAAGCGGCGAAACAAAGCGCTCGCACGGAAAGGATATTTTATGAAAATCGCTTTTCTTTTGATGTTAAAAGAAATGCCTGTATCGGCACTTTGCTGGGGAAGGGCGTAGTGCTGAATTCGATGGGAAACGTTATATCTGTTGAGGGTTATTGGAAACGGTTGTGTCTATTTTTTGTTGATTCTTTAGTGTTGTTGGGTTTGCTTGCGTGGGAGTCGGATCTAGAAGGGCAGAAAAACTAATGTTGTTTTATTGGTCCCAAGTGGTTCTGGCTTAAAAATAATATGTCAACTGTCGTGACGAGCATACCGAACATTTTATATTTTAACCAAAAATAAAATGATCACTTTTTAACAATTTAACCCACACTTTTATTTTTGGCAGAACGTGGTCAATGGCTTGCTGTCTCATTCTCTGTCTTTCTTTCTCTCAGACTATGCCTACACAAACCCTATATCCAGCTATCCAGTATGCCATTTACTTTTTTTAACACGCGAACTTAGAAACATAAAGTTGGTAATTTTTTTATAGCCCCAAACCACGATGGGACTATTCCATCGGAAGTCAAAAACTGGTTGCTTACGTACCCTAATTAAATAGTTACGAATTTCTATTATTAATGCATTATATCGTATTACGGAATATGTATTAATACATCAATATAAGGGTATAGACACGCTTCGCAGTAACAATGAGTCGACATAAAGCTGAATGTAGGGGCATTAATCATTTCCCGGCGAGCCACTTAGATATTGATAAGAAGCCAATATTAGTAGGGTTACCATAAGTGAATCGGTAATTACGTTTGTATGTATTTTGAGAATGTTATCTATAACTAAATTAGTTAGTTAGTTAGTTATCTATAATACATTTAAGGTATTCAAAGACAGTTCTAAAATAATCAGTGAAAATCAGTATTGAGATCTACAGAGATCAGAAAATTGGTATCGAACTAGGTAAACTGAAAAGGTACTGGTCAGAAAATGTGTATTGTTTTAGAGCAAAAAGTGACGTAACAAAATTCCAAATAGTTTTATATAGGGTATTATTAGACATTTTTGAAATCAAAATCACAAAAATATTAGTCCCATGTTGGTCTGGGACTTAAAAAGAATGTGCCAACTGTGTTACCTTGCCAAGCATGTCGTAAAAGGCGACTAATGGCATATCGAATTTTGGGTATGTGATTGTGTAGACGACAAGTTAACCACTTGTCACTTTTAAAAATTTTCCATCTAACCCAGCCCAGTTATATTTGTCGCTGAATGTAGTTAAAATAAAGGAGCTTGTTGCCCTTTTGACTCTGCCTACCTCTTCGGGGATTATGGGCGTGATGTTATGTATGTAAAATATTTGGCAATGCCTAGGCTTACAAGAATTCCCGCATATTAATTCCATTGAAACCATTTTAAGACTGTTACGAACCATCGTCGTTACGACGAAGTCGTCCAACTGGATGCAGCTGCCCTCGACCGTTCATACCATCGTCTTGATAACTAAGTCGTGCAATTAAATAGCACTCCTCACTTCGTATCCCATTTAAATCTATCACAAAGTTCAACAAAACCACGACCATATGCGGCCGGGGCCAACGCCAGTTAATCGGCGTGGGGTCTCGCTAACTCGCTAATTTCGTCCCGGTTATTTCAATTAGGGATTAGGACGTGTTAAGGTTTGTCGAGTCGGCGGAAAGTTGTCAAGTTGTTTACTTACATTGCGGTTTTGGGCGCAGTTCGGTTAGTTGGCGAGTGCCGCAAGTACCGGTGCCGGAAAGTGTATAGTAAGCGTTCAATTGTTGTATCTATACTAATACTAGCTGACCCAGCGCACTTCGTGACGCCCCGTTCTCGGATTTTCAATACCCATGTTTTTTTTTCCGTGCAACGTTTTTATTTTTTTTCTTTCATAAGAACCTTTACCTGATAATAACAAATACAACTAAAAAGAATTAGCGAAAAGGTTCAGCTGTTCTCAAGATTGGCGCTTAGCAACACATTCAGCAATGCATTTTTATTTATTTTATTATAGACTAGCTGTGCCAGCGGTGTCACCCGCGTTTATGGTTAATATTATAAATACTATTTCCGTCATACATGATTTCTATGTAACTTTAACCATTAAGGCTGCACACGTGACGGAAGCTTAAAAAATGGAGTAACTTCTCCCGTTTTCCCAACATTTCCCTTCACTACTCTGCTCCTATTAATTGTAGCGTGATGAAAAGCATACTATAACCTGCCCAGGAGTATGAAGAATAATTGTATCAAGTTTCGTTAAAATCCGTCGAGTAGTTTTTTTTTTCTATAAGGAACATATAGACAGACAGACAAAAATTTTACTAATTGCATTTTTGGCATCAGTATCGATCACTAATCACCCCTGATAGTTATTTTGAAAATATATTTCATGTACAGACCTCTCTACAGATTTATTATAAGTATAGATTATAAAGTTGAAGAGTTTGGTTTTTGTTTGCTTAAACGCGCTAATCTCAGGAACTACGGTCCGATTTCAAAAAAAATTCAGTGTTAGATAGCCCAATAACCTAGAAAGGCTAAAGACTATATAACATTAACCATAAATGCGGGTGAAACAGCGGGCACAGCTAGTATTAGTATAACTTAGAGTGAAAATTGGCACACGATTTCTTATTTAGCATAGTTATGGAAATCCTCATATTGTAATTGATCAAAATTGTGAAAAAAGCACATCAGACTGTTTATTAAATACTTACTTAGTTAACTTGCGCTTACTGGCGTATGTGTCTGCTGTTGGCTTCAATCACCGTTCTTCTCGCACCAACCAAAAATTCCACCCTTACCATCTCTGTGGTTAGCGATTCACCACCGTGAGTTTTTAACCGACTTCATAAAATAGGAGGAGGTTCTCTAAATAAATAATTGTTTCTGGGATATTTCCTTACCATTTTCAAATTGACTATCTAAATTGTATTTTTAAAGCTTATATATCTAAGTAAATTTCGCGCCGCTTCCCTATAAGGGTTATAAAAGTCATATGACATTGTAAAGGTTCTCAATTCGACTGATTTTTTATTTATTTACGGAACTTTTTACCACGCATGACAGTTCTGTGAAATCAACTTCTAGCAGCGGTATTTCCGAGTGGATACGATTTGTGGACCCTCAAGGAAACAGCCTACAAATATCTTAAAGGCAAAGCACTTGCGATTCTCCTGGTATTGCAGGTGTCCATGAGCTAAGGTGATCGTTTACCATCAGGTGACTCTAATGCTGGTTTGCTTCCTCACATATATAGTTCTCTCTCATGTTTAGTAGAGATCTGAAAGGTCAAAATTGCTATAAATATGTCGTCTTTGGTATATTGTGGTGGTAGGACCTGTACCCAAATACTGGTTACAGTATACGACTGGCTCGATTGCTCGTTCGGTAACCCTGCCCCATGCTCCAAGAGTTGTGGATTCGATCCCCACCCAGGACAAACATTCATGTGATGAATACTTGTGTTTGTTCTGTGTCTGGGTGTTATTATCTAATATTTAAGTATATATTTGTAATACCACTGTTGATTCTGATATCCGTAACACAAGTGCTTAAGCTACTTACCTCGGAGCCAGATCAATGTATGTGATGTAGTCTGATATTTATATTGTATTTATAGTTTAAAAGGTTCGATAAAATACTATAGCCAAATGAAACAGCAGTATTAACAGTATCACAATACCTACTTTCTTGGTGAGCGCAGACTGGCTCTATCCATTCATGTATTAGTATGTTAATTGTATCATTAAATTGTCACGGGAGCGCTGGTAGCTCAATGGTAAAGACACGCGCGTCTTAACCGGGTTCAAATACGGGCACGTACCTTTGGATTTTTTTAATATACGTATTGATATTATTAACTCAGCTGTGATGGAAAGCATCGTGATGAAACTTGCACATTCCAACAACTATGGATGTGTAACCGTGATTCAAATTGTCTGGTTCCCCTATTTAAGGGTTACGAAGGTCCAATCGGCAGTCGTTTCATAGCAATTACTAGACTCGCTAAATCCTGGATCATGGTTTGAGCGGATCCTGGCTAAGCATGGAACATAACGCTAGGAGGATGATGTATCATTAAATTTTCATCTTTAAATAAATTAAAAATGATTCCACCTTATTTCATCTCAGGCACACAAATGTTCTGGTTCTGATCATGAATACAATTCGATGAAGATTTTAATGTAAACCTCACAAAAACACTTATTGAAAAACATCCCCCCTTTCCCCCTTGGATTCAAAGAGCACCGATAGGGTATAATAATTCTCCCATCCGTAGGACTCCATTAGTGAAATGAAATCACGGTTTTGAAGGAAAACATCGTAACTGGAGTCTTGGAAATGCATTTTACTAAATCTTTTCCACTTGGCTTGTAGGTCGTAATATTCTCATAAATACGAGTATATTTCAGAGCACTCGTTTCAAAGAAGAGTTTAATCTCACTTATTTTCAGGCTTTGCAGTGAAAGGTTAAAGTTGAAAAGCTTGGCTTAGAAATCTTAGCCTTATTTCAGAATTCGTGATAAATATAGTAAGGTACATTTATGGATCAAGCAAAGTTATTTCGAAATATTAAAGTCCAGTGTGTGAATGAGGATCATTAATTAAATAATTGTTTCTGGGATATTTCCTTACCATTTTAAATTTGACTATGTATTTTTAAAATTTGTATATCTAACTAAACTTCGCGCCACTTCCCTATAAGGGTTATAAAAGTCATATGACATCGTAAATGTAATATTTTTAAATTTACGAATATTTCCGATTTTTTTTTAAATGTACACACTCGTATAGAAATGGCAGCCGTTACTAACTGACTGATCTATCAACACACAGCTCAAACCACTAAACAGATTGCGCTGAAATTTGGCACGCAGGTAGTCACTATGAGGTTGGCGAAAGTCTATTTCGGAATTTAGGAAAATCCTGCCCAAGAAAACTCCATTAAAGGATTTTCCAATGAAACGGCGCAAAGTTTGTATGGAGAAACAACTTTAATGTGAGCGAAGCCGTGGGCAGAAGCTACTCTTATCTAAGGTGTTGGGTTTCTCACGTTTTCCCTATTGGCTAATACCTACTTAGATTAATAAATTCTAAAGGTATGATTTTACATTTGAATCAACACTATTTACATGTGAAACGTGTACCTTTATCTCGGAGCTATAATCATAAATAAATATCAGACTACATCACATACATTGATCTGACTCCGAGGTAAGTAGCTTATGCACTTGTGTTACAGATATCAGAATCAACAGTGGTATTACAAATATATACTTAAATATTGGATATTAACACCAAGACACAGAAAAAACACAAGTATTCATCACACGTATGTTTGTCCTGGGTGGGGATCGAACTTACTACACTTGGCGCATGGGGCAGGGTCACTACAAAATGAGCCATCGAGCTTGTCAATCATCTGCTATTATCATAAACATAAAAAATATGTTATTCAAAGTTACAACTTTAAAAGTATACTACAGAATCTTCCTCCTAGACCTTTCATTATTTGCAGTTCCAATGATTACTGAAAAAGATTTCTCGCTCCCTGGGAAAAGCAGCGCTGTGCACAGACGAGACTAGATTTGTCCTGGGCGGGTCCCGCGTCGTCCGGGGCAAATCGCACTTTGCTCGTAATTACGCAGCCCGGATAAACAGGCCGCGGCCCCGATTCGTTTACCGAAGACTAATTCTGTTTACATAAAGTCTGAAACGCTAATGCGTCAATTTTTTAGGAGGGAACAAGTTACAAGCTTATAGCGGTTTGAATTATTTGATAAATTCATAATTTTGTAATATACTGTATCGTTAAACAGAGTAAAGTTTAACTAAACAAAATGTATTTTAAAAAAATACATTTTGTACGGAAAGTTTTAGCCTAATCTTTTGCTTCAATTTTGAAATTCCGGATGCCATGAAATGATTTAACTGAATTCCATTATTCAGAGTACCAGGTTACCTTCGACCTAAGTTTGATTCTTAATGCTCTTTACATGAGAGCTTTTATATTATACATAACAATATTACAACACAACAAACACATACTTAACCAACTATCATGATTTTAAATTAAATTTGAATTACATCCCCTAAAGGGCGTTGGCAGTGTTCCCATAAAAAAGAAACTTTCCCAGTTTTCAGTTCAAACCATATACCTGATAAGCGCCAACTTGTTTGCCTGTTTTAATAGAATAACTAACTTAGCATGTGACGTAATAAATTTCGACTATCGCGATGACTGTTGTACTCTTTTTCAATAGTCTAGATAAAGTATAAAAGATTTAAACGTATAAAAAGTTGAAGATCACTTATGAGTTAATATTGCATTAAAATATGAAAACTTATTATGGCCAATATAAGACCAGCCTGTTAACAGAACCTAACGTTGCATTCAAATTCAAAATCTATTTATTTATATAGACTTAAAAAAAGACACTGATAAATAGTCAATATGCACAGATAATATTACATACATACATAACATCACGTCCATATTCTCCGAAGGGGTACGCAGAGTCAAAGGGGCAGCAGGCCCCTTTAACCACATTCAGCCCAAAACAAAATTGGGCTGGGTTAGATGCAAAATTACCTTGTACGAGAATGCCAAATTTTAGGCTAATCATTAGTAGTTTTGTCAATACTAAAAAAAACAGTAGATTAAAGTAAGCAATGAGCTGGCAACGCGTGTAAAATTTGAAATACATGTGAACTAAATAAATAATAAATAAATAAATATCCGACTACATCACATACATTGATCTGACTCCGAGGTAAGTAGCTTAAGCACTTGTGTTACGGATATCAGAAACAACAGTGGTATTACAAATATATACTTAAATATTGGATATTAACACCCAGACACAAATATTCATCATACGAATGTTTGTCCTGGGTGGGAATCGAACCCACAACTCTTAGCGCATGGGGCAGGGTCACTACCGAATGCGCCATCGAGCCAGTCTTAACTTACTTCATATAGGTAGAATTGACGTAGATATTTCACATTCAGCTTAATTCCTTAGTATTAAACTGGCCTTATATATAACCAAGATGAATCGTGATTCTTCTCTGCATTTGTAATATATTTGAATTGCACTTTTAAACTCGTCTTCGTCGAATAGATGTATGTATATATCCTATGCAGCTAAACTCCCGCCCTGTACCCAAGCTGTCATAAAAGCTACACAAATCGTCACTCCTCTGCATTTATGAGCCGTAAAGTCACCCGTCACGTGTCATAATTTGCATCTTGCACCACACATCCTCTGGGGAGGGAATAAATTGCGACTAGCGAGACTATTTCCGCGGATTTACAATCGGTTTTTTATTCTTAAACGGAGAGGATTTGCTGGCAAGTGTTATTTGGAATAGAAAGTGCACTTTAAAGGCGAGTAAAAATATGATTTGCATGGAAATGTGTACTTTAGTCTCAATAAAATATCAGTTAACTCTAAGCGTACATACAGCAGAGATAATGGTTTAAGAACATTATTCTGGTTGTAAACAAAACAGATGCCTAATGAATTGAGGTAAAAATTTGTAATTACAAAAAAATCAATGTTGGTTATAAGCTTTTTAATCTATACTTATAATAAATCTGTAGAGAGGTCAATTCTGTACATGAAATATATTTTCAAAATAACTATCAGGGGGTAATTAGTGATCGATACTAATGCCAAAAATGCAATCAGTAAAATTTTTGTCTGTCTGTCTGTCTGTCTGTCTGTATGTTCCTTATAGAAACAAAAACTACTCGACGGATTTTAACGAAACTTGGTACAATTATTCTTCATACTCCTGGGCAGGTTACAGTATACTTTTCATCACGCTACAATCAATAGGAGCAGAGTAGTGAAGGGAAATATTGGGAAAACAGGAGAAGTTACTCCATTTTTTAAGCTTCCGTCGCGTGTGCAGTCTTAATGGTTAAAGTTACATAGAAATCATGTATGACGGAAATAGTCTTTATAATATTAACCATAAACGCGGGTGACACCGCTGGCACAGCTAGTGTGTGATTTAGTGAATATTATAAATCTTACAATAAAAAGCACAAGACTAACTTAATGCAAACTTGAGTAAAATCTTGAAAAAAAATCAGCGCAACTTCGCTAGAACCATCTAACTTCAAGTATGCGGCATCTTCAGACCGCGTCTATCAGATGCTTAAGGCGAACTTTTTTCTCGGAAACTCTAAAATGCACATTAAATATAAAGAGCAGCCGCGCACAACTTAGAGGCATTGTCTCAAAGTTAGTAAACTTACCGCAAATTATATTAAGGCTTGCCGAGCCAAAGATAAGTTTTAATGCAACATAGCTAGACTTGTTGCCGACACTCAGTGTTGTTTGAGCGCATGGTGTGACTAAAAATGTGATATCATCATCTTCCTAGCGTTATGTCCCGCGTTTAGACGGGGTCCGCTTAGACCATGATCCAGGATTTAGCGAGTCTGGTAATTACATTAAAGCTGTAGATATTCACCTTGTCGTAAAAGGCAACTAATGGTGTATTATATATTGACTCTGCCTAACCCTTCAGGGAATATGGGTGAGGTTGTGTATGTATGTATGTATGTATGTATGTTATATTACGTACAATTTATACGTACCTACTTAAGCCTACTTTCCAATAAATAACAAACTTCTTATAATATCGAACTGTATTAGATTTAATGCTATAGTTTTAATATTTCTCTATAAGTGTACTTACATGTATACATGTACTATTAAACAAGCGTTAACATGCACATAACTTCTCTTGCACCATTCAGAATGCATCAAATTGCATTGTCCCAAAATCAGGTCTTTTGTCACGTCGTGTGGCGGTTAAAATATTTAACTGACGTTACGCTTTCGCGCCAGTTAGGGTTAACCGTGCGATTAAATTGAAAATGGCCGCTACAATTTTGACGTTTGGAACGAACCGACAGACATTACAGCTGGACATTATGGCCCGGTTATTTTTGGATATACATGATGAATAGTTTACAATAATAAAATAGTTTGGTAACTGATAATTTTGCGTGTGATAATTTAAGATTGTCGTTTCGACAATACAAGACCGATACTTCCTAAATAAAGTGCATTGAATTACGATTTTGCACTTAAAATTACAAACAACCTTTCGATAATTGGAATAGGCTAGATGACTAAAAAATTCTGTTTAGTCCATCAGTTAGATTATAAAAAAAATATTGAACACGTATTTTTTATTTATTTGTTAAACAAACATTGACGAAGATACAATGCATTCAAGTTGCGCGTGACGTCACGCTTTCGTACAAAATAGTGACGTTGCAAGCCCGCACTCCAAAACTTTGATGCTCTATCTTTGTTATTTTTTGTTAATTTGGTAAAGCGAAAAATATGTGTCTAGTATTTTTGTATAACCTCACTGACGGACTAACTAGAATCATAGTTTTTAATGCAGTCATCATCCCTATTGTAAGCCATCGCTATATAATAAATGATTCTTCACATACATCCAATTTTTTCCAAATCTCTTTTTCATTTGCAACAATTCACCTTGTGGATTCTATGTTGAAAACATTCTAGTGACTACATTGTTTGTTTGTGTAACTAACAGTGACGTATTTGTTGCAGGGCCGAGGTTACGGATCGGATTATCAGCAAGGCACCAGATCGCGTACGAGGGTAAGTTTTTACATAATCTATCAAGATGGTACCTATTATGGGTTTAGTAAAACAAATAGTATTTTTCATCCAGTCGGTCGCGAGCGAGCGCTGAACAAAATTACATATCCAAGACGAATTAAAAGATGAAAAATTACAACTGCTTATAAAGTATCAAGCTACATTAAAATATCTACTTATATGTTCCACAATTCAAAAGCTGTATCGCTAACATACATGTATATGTCACAGGCAATTTGTATAATTCCGCATTTTACAAACGGCGTCGTCCGTTTAAAAACGCTCGCTGTTTTGAAATATGCCGAAGGAAAATTGGCGACTTATTCAATCAGTTGTTATAATTTCGACATTGGTTGTTCTTCTTCGGTTCTGGCCGTAGGGTCGCAGTTGTACGTAACACTCCTCCTCGCTTCGATCGTCGTCATACCTATTATTTTAACTACTACCTAACCTGATCTAAACTAAATACTTGCGGCATACTATATAATGACCGCAATATACATTTTTCCTTCGGCATATTTTAAACAGCGGTTTAATTTTTATTTTATTTTTATTTTATTTTTAAACGGACGACGCTGTTTGTAAAATACCGAAACATACAAATTGCCTGCGACATATATATTTACTCAAACTGGGCTTTTTAGGAAAATCCATTTTGTATAACTCAATTGAACACGCTTAGTAATCTTGCAAAACAAATAATTATATATTTGTAAGCATGTTTCAATTCGTCTGGTTTCACTGTTAATGTATTGGTATAAATCTCAACAGCTAGGCTATTATTAGCAAAAGGGTAAATTCTATGGAACATTATGCTCATTAAACCATATTGAGCAAAAAATAAAATTGGATTAAAAATTGTGAAAAATTTGTGCTCGCAGTTTGCATACATTATCACAAAATACCAGGCTGGCTATATCCTAGACTGGAACCATAGTCTAGGATATAGCCAGCCTGGTATTTTGGCCTAGGTACGGTAGACTAAAAACAGGGCACTAGGAAGAAGCAGATTAAAATCCCCCATTACTTAATCTTCCCGGCTCCCTCTGCGCTGTTAGCGGTTGTCACCGCGGTAATGAATGGCTCAAGCCGCCTTATTAGCGATAATGTTGCGGAATAAGATGTCTCACCCCGGAACAGATGCTTCAACGACGCTATGGAAATTGCTATTCTGCTTCTGCTGTCTTAGTCTTAAAATATATACATACGTAGGTAGTATCACGTATCCAAATAGCAATAAGCTTTTGTGGACCACTTTTAAACACAAACAAACATAACATCACGCCCGTAATCCCCGAAGGGGTAGGCAGAGTTAAAGGGAAAGGAATCCTCTTTAACCACATTCAGCCAAAAATATAACTGGGCTGGGTTAGATGGAAAATTGTGAGAAAGTAGTGACAAGTGGCTAGCTTGTCGCCTACACAATCAGATACCCAAAACCCGATATACCATTAGTCGCCTCTTACGACATGCTAGGCAAGAAACACAGTTGGTAAATTCTTTTTTAAAGCACTTTTAGCAAACAATAAAATTGCTTTAAACTAAGTAGAATATTGTGGAAAAATAGTGGCATTGGGCTAGCCCGTCGCCTATTTGATCACAAACGCAATATATCATTAATCACCTTAAATGACATGCAAGGCAAGCAACACAGTTGTTACATTATTTCTTAGTCCCAAAATTACTGGACTGGCCCGTTGGTCCAGTGGTCAGAGACCCTGGCCACAAAACCAAGGCTTGCGGGTTTGAATCCCACTAGGGGCTAATGTTTCGTGTGACATGTACATTTGTACTCGAGTCATGGATGTTTATAGACATAATAAAATATATCATTACTTTACCTAGTATCCATAGCACAAGCATAAGCTTAGTTTGGAACTAGGGAATTAGTGTGTCAGTCTGGAGAATTTATTTATCTTGTACGTTTTGACCATTTGTTTTTGGTGATACAATAATTTGAAGAAGATCATAAATTTAAACAGACAGACAAACTTAACTGTGTCAGTTATAAGACAGTCACAAATCAGTAAGGCAAATATAATATAGATGGAAAATCATTCAGATACATAAAACCGTGTGCGACGGAAGTATAAGTAAAAGTTTTAAAGGTCACGTTTTTCCTACTGAGCTACAACATACCAAAAATACGCTCGTGTTTATGATTCCCAAATTGTTCTAATCATCTTCCTAGCGTTATGTCCCGTGCTTAGACGGGGTCCGCTTAGACCGTGATCCAGGATTTAGCGAGTCTGGTAATTACATTGAAGCGACTGCCGATCTGACCTTCGTAACCCTAAGATAGGGGAACCAGACAATTTTTGGATCATGGTTACAAATCCAAAGTTGTTTGAATTTGCAGGTTTCATCACGATGTTTTCCCTCACCGTCGAGCTAGTGGTATAAATACGTACATAGATTTGAAAAATCCAGAGGTACGTGCCCGGGTTTGAACCCGCACTCCTCGGTTAAGAGGCGCGTGTTCTTACCATTGAGCTACCACCGAAAATCCCAAATTGTTCTAAGCCAACCTTTATTTTATCCGGTAAACCAATTCTGTTCAATATTCAGCCCTGATTTCTGTAACACAGTTTCGTAACGCTAATGAACCGTTTCATTCACAAGAACCACGAGATATCTAATTAGCTTTATACGTAGAGCAATGTTCGCACCAATCATATTGTGAGTAGACGTGGCTCATACAAAACTGAGTTTATCACACACTAGCAGCGCCCCGTGGTTTTGCTCTCCCGTTCCCGTGGGAATACGGGGATAAAATATAGCCTATGTTACTTGCTGATAAAGTAGCTTTCCATTGGTGAAAGAATCGTTCCTCTTTATAATTTTTAGTACCTACAGATAGGATTTTATTTTGTAATTTATACATTTTTACTTTGATACTGTACAACAGGCTCACACTAAAACATGACTCTAAGTTAATTATGATTCATACACCTTTGCATAAATTGTGTTGAAATGTGTAACTACCGAGTTTCTTGTCGGATTCTTCTCGGTAGATACAACGTTCCGAACCGGTGGTAGAATATATAGCTTTACTTGCATTTGACGATTTATAAGTGTTTACTTGAAACCTATATTATCTATACTTATAATAAATCTGTAGAGAGGTCAATTCTGTACATGAAATATATTTTCAAAATAACTATCAGGGGGTGATTAGTGATCGATACTGATGCCAAAAATGCAATCAGTAAAATTTTTGTCTGTCTGTCTGTCTGTCTGTCTGTATGTTCCTTATAGAAACAAAAACTACTCGACGGATTTTAACGAAACTTGGTACAATTATTCTTCATACTCCTGGGCAGGTTAAAGTATACTTTTCATCACGCTACAATCAATAGGAGCAGAGTAGTGAAGGGAAATGTTGGGAAAACGGGAGAAGTTACTCCATTTTTTAAGCTTCCGTCGCGTGTGCAGCCTTAATGGTTAAAGTTACATAGAAATCATGTATGACGGAAATAGTCTTTATAGTATTAACCATAAACGCGGGTGACACCGCTGGCACAGCTAGTTATATAATATTTTGACTTGACTTGATACATAAATATGCCACTAACAGATGCACCTGGCCTTTGATTGCATATTCAGGTTTTACTAGGCTTGTAAAGTAGGTAGTGGATTCTAGACACTCATGACTAGTGGCTCCTAACCATGTCTTATTTGCTTCTTGATTATGAAAGAGATTAATGAGGACCATCCGAAAACGCAATCAGGCATATTATTTAAGAATTCCCCAAACCCTTAAATATAAATGGTATCTATTACCCCAGTAAATTTGACCAGTATGGTGTAGGAACCTAACATATGCCTTACTTAAAAGCTAGCCAAATACACCCAATTCTCCTGGTATTGCGAGTACCTTTAGGCTACAGCGATCATTTACCACGACGTTTCCATTGCTTGCTAACTTTAAAAAAAAAAGCTCCGGAACCACTGCCCTAGACCAAACAGCTTGTCAGTGGCTCTGGTATCAAAGTTCACTTCCTATGACAGGCTCGATGGCACTTTGGTAGTGACAGGCCCTGCATTATGCGCCAAGAGTTTTGGGTTCGATCCTCACCCAGGACAAACATTCGTGTGATGAATACATGGGTTTGTTCTGTATCTGAGTGTAATATTTATTATTTAAGTATATATTGTCCCATGTTGGTCTGGGACTTGGCCCACGTTGATCTGGGACAAAAAAAAAGAATGTGCCAACTGTGGTTCTTGCATAGCATGTCGTAAAAGGCGACTAATGGTTTACGGGCTTTTGGGCATGTGACTGAGTAGGCGACGAGCTAGCCACTTGTCACTCCTTTTTCACAGCTTTCCATCCGACCCAGCCCACTGTCCCATGTTGGTCTGGGACTTAAAAAGAATATGCCAACTGTGGTTCTTGCCTAGCATGTCGTAAAATGCGACTAATGGTATTTCGGATTTTGGGTGTGATTGTGTAGGCGACAGGTTGGCCGCTTGTCACTGCTTTTTCACAATTTTCCATCAAGCCCAGCCCGGCTTTATTTTCGGCTGAATGTGGTTGAAGGGGCATCATGCTGCCCCATTGACTCTGCCTACCCCTTTGGGGATTATGGGCGTGATGTTATGTATGTATGTGTAAGTATATATTTGTAATACCACTGTTGATTCTGATATCCGTAACACAAGTGCTTAAGCTACTTAGCTCGGAGTTAGATCAATTTATGTGATGTTGTAGAATATTTATTTGTTGTCACAAGAAGCCGGCTTAAAATCAGAGTTCAATGTTCGCCGTAAATATACCTTAAGATAGGAAATCTTGTTCTACTTAATAGGTGCTTAACCTTTCCACAAGTAGATGCTATTTTTATCAAGATTCTGAGGAAGCGCCTCTTCCAATAATATCCTCGAACATAATTACTTTAATATTTAATTATTTGTCGTTGGCAAGCTCTGTATTGTACAGGATATACGTATTTGCTTTTGCGAGAGTGCGGGAATCGATTTTTTGTTCCAAGCTCTTTTAGGACTCTGGACTTATTAGAAAAAACGCAGGGATGGTTTATTTGATCCCAACTACTTTCCACTGAGTAGACTAATACCATGAAACTCGATTAGTTCTATTTCATAGGACTAGTTTATTGAAAGGTTGGGCCCATATTGGTATGTGACTCAATAAGAATGAGCCAATAGTAGGCCAAAATTGCCACTTATCCCTACATATTCATGGTTTCCTTGGCCTCAATTTTGACTTTGGCAAAACGTCGTTAAGGAAAAAAAAAGTTAATCCACCTCACAAAATTGAGTATCAGTCGATTAAATACAGTGAGTATTGTTTAATGTAAGATGATAGCTGAAAGGACTTTGACGAAGAACGGAAAAAAAAACGCTCTGAAGAATTGCGTCTTACGACATGAGAACGTCAAAGAAAGAGGTCACGTGAGACATCAGGACCTTTAAGAGGATACGTCCTCTAAAACACGTCACGGCAGCATGTAACTCTTTCCTGGACCCCATCTCTTGTCGCGAACATTCGCGACATTCTGCGCAACAAATTGGGCACGTGCTAGGCTCGGGCGACAGCCTCGGCCTTAATTAAACCCCGGTAAGATTAAATGGGGCCGTGCGTGTTTTGATCCGTGGGAGAATTCACGTTGTAACGTATTTATTAGCATTTGATTTGGGGAATTGGTTTTTTGCCCGATACGGGATTGATATGTTGTTCGATGGGCGCGTTTTTGCTTGGTGTGTGGAATTTTGGATAATATTCGGATATTGGAGCGGTTTTGATGTAATATAACGCCATGTTTCTGAAGTTTTGTAAATAAAATTTTAATGTGACGTTGCTTGTGATAATGAGGTCAAGTAAAAAAACAGTTTAACCTAAAACAACCAGAGAATAGCCGATGGGGGTACCAGGTTACAATTTATTATTGTATCGCTTAAAGATAGCGTTTTGATATTTTTTTCCAGACCAAAAATAGTTTAATCTCTTCGAAGCCTTAAAAAACTAGGTTGTTCTACTCGAAAAAGATAATGGCAATAAAATATACAGCTGATGCTCTATTTTCTTCTAGACACTTGTTCTCCCAGGAGAGCTCACCCCAAATCATGTTATATTTATGATACGTCAGAAACACCAGTAAATCATGCTAATGAGACAGACAGACACATTAACACACGATGTGATATGTTGATACACATCTAGTAGGCTGTTAGACACAGCTGTCGTCTGAAATACTACAACAAGTGTACATTTCAGTCATCATCTTCATAGCTTTACGCCCTGTACAGTCGGGGTCCGCTTAAACCATAATCCTGGATTTAGTAAATCTGTTATTACATAGACACAATTGCCCTTTGCCTTTCATAATACATAAGGCAACCAGAGAGGTCTGATTCGGTTTACCTTTTACTTGTAATAACACTCGCCTTGATCTTCGACGAATATTAACTGTATGACTTGGTATAAATATTAATATAATCTGTACATTTAAATTTTTATATTAAATCTGGCATTCAAGAGAATAACTACCGAATTTCTTGGCAGTTTCTTCTCGGTAGTCGACATTCCGAACTGGTAGTAGATTCAAATTGTGTTGACGATTTATAAGTGCTTTTTTGAGGCCTACGTAAATAAAGATATTTGGAGTATGAGTTTGATAATGAATTTGGTTACTTATGCATAGTACTTGTACATATGTGTAGATGTACAAGTACTATAGTAGGTTTCACCACGAGGTCTTCCCTTACCGTTGAACTTGTAGTATTGTATTCTTCGGTACAGTTAACAGTTATTCTAGAGAACTATTTCAGCCTTATAATAATAATAATAATGTCCTCCTATCCGATATCGGTCACGGCGGCCAATCTCAACGAGCATTAGCCATCTGCGCAGGAGATATTATAGTGCACAAGTGTGTGCGCAAACACAGGTGCACTCTCTATTCCTTCATTCTCATAGTCCGGTGAGACGGCAATCCGACATGACCGGAGAGAGGTCAGGCGCAGGACCAACGGCTCAGCGTGCTTTCCGAGGCACGGGGGTGATTATACCGCCAACTTCCTGACTCCGGACTGTTACTGAGTAATTTCAATATTGAAATAAATAATTCTTGGTCCGACTCGAGATTTGAACCCGGGACCGCTTGGTCCTTAGGCAGCGCATGCTACCACTAGACCAACGAGGCAGTCAAGCCTTATAATACAACGTTCTCAGTATATGGAACTTAAAATTACGTTAATTACGACACTTCAGACGATCGTCGAAAACAATCTTTCTCTATGAATAATCGAGAAGAGCGAACATTCTCGACACACGCCTGAACATTTCATCGGAATCGAACATCACCCGTCGACATCGCTAACAAAAGCACACCTCAGGGAAAATGATTCTGGCTTTGCCCCCTCCGACCTTAATTACGCCCCCTCTATCGGGGCAGGCCCTTCGGCGTAATTATTTCCCCCTTTATTTTCCCCTTGGCCGAGAAAAAAGGAGACTCAATCATCGATGGCCTATGACGTGAATCATCTTAATTAGGGCGGGCTGCCACGTTATGGATAAAATGACGTGCAATTACTGATGTTGGTTTGTTGACTATTACTATTATAGAGACTATTGTAACTGGCAGGCCCGTTGGTCGAGGTCAGAGACCCTGGAACTGATCTGACAGTCGCGGGTTTGAATCCCGCTAGGGGCAAATGTTTCGTGTGATGAACATGGACATTTGTACTCGAGCCATGGATAAACGTATTAAAGTATGTCTATCCGTTCACTTAGTATCCATAGCAAAAGCTTATAAGGTTAGTTTGGAACTAGGGAATTGGTGTGTCAGTCTGGAGAATTTATTTATTTATTTAATAAAACTCAAATATGTTTTTATATATAATGTTCAGCAATGAGTGTGCTTATTGCTGATTCCCTCGTTTGTGAATCACCAAAAAAGTACAATCATAGAAAAACGTAGGGCCCTTTTACTTTCTGAAAATGTAAAATTTTTGGGGGAGTAGCAAAATCTACACTAACGTGAGCGTGGAAAATCCTACCATTTTTATACCTTTTTTTTTTTTTTTATACCTTGTGTTAACATTCCTAATCCTAAAAACTCAATGTTTAAAGTCTATTCTGAAGATTTTATTATAAGTCCAACACATCAGAAATAGTTCTATACACTTTTGTTCCGAATGCAGTACAATTATTTATTTTTCCAGTATTTTTATTCCTGCAGATTTTTTGATATCATATAGCTGAATAGTTTGTTTGCTTAAACGCGCTAATCTCAGAAACTGCTGGTCCGATTTGAAAAAATCATTCAGTGTTAGATAGCCCATTTATCGAGTAAGGCTATAGGCTATATTACATTAACCATAAACGCGGGTGGAACTGCGGGCACAGGTAGTTAATAAAGCAGTTACTGTACAATTCAATTTTCATTATTGAATTAGCATGCATACATAGTAGCCATCATACCTGCAATATCCGAAGGAAACCCAGAGTCCGAAGGGCAACAGTCACCTTAATTTATCTGTATTCTATAAAGAACGAATGTGCTTACGGGGGATAAGCCACATCTTAACCAAGATACTATGATCTCACTTGATGCATGACTCCATTCATGCATAAGTAATAGGCAATAAACACCTTCACACTCTTCCCCAAGAATTATGATGAAAGATTAAGCCCGACCACACTGCCTTATCAACTCGCATTTCATGAACTGCACTCTAGGACATATTTCATCGCAGATTTCATATAAAGTGGATGTCGGAGAGTCTGAATGGCACGCCGTGAGTAACTGTGAATTATTAGCTGTTCCGTGTTAGGGATTCACTGGATTTTGAGGTGCTATAACGGTGGAGTGATAATATGGAGACGGAATTAAATTGTTGCGATTTACAGAAGTTTGAAGGCTGTGAAAAAGTAGTGACAAGTAGCTAGCTCGTCGTTCTGTATGAACACTACTTTTTTGTGATTGTTCTCCTTACTCGACTTAATTTTTGATTGAATGTGGATTGAAGAGCTTATTGCTCTATACTAGGGCTCTGTCCGCTTCTTTGGGGATTACGAGTGTGAAGGCATGTTTATTTTTATATACATACATACATACATACATAACATCACGCCCATAGTCCCCGAAGGGCTAGGCAGAGTCGAGGGGGCAGCAGGCTTCAAAAATTGTGAAAAAGTAGTGACAAGTGGCAAGCTTGTCGCTTACACAATCACATACCCAAAACCCTATATACCATTAGTCGCATTTTACGACATGCTAGGCTGGAGACACAGTTGACACATTATTTTTCAGTACCCGACCAACATGTTTATATGTACGTAGATATTTGAATCTAGATTTCTTATTCAGTTTTCATGCCACTATCATGAGTAATTATTGCTCGGTTCATATTATTCCTTTACACTCACGTGCAAGAACGTGAATTGATTTTTAAATTACCATAATTTTTGGAAATGAGAGACAACAAAGATACTGCATTATCTGCCTCTTGAAATTATATTCCATAGCAGCGCCCCGCGGTTTCACCCGCGTAATTCCCGTTCCCGTGGGAATATCGGGATAACATATAGCCTATGTTACTTCCGGATAATGTAGCTTTACAATGGTGAAAGAATTTTTGAAATCTGCCAAGTAGTTTCGGAGCCTATTCAATTCATACAAACAAACAAACAAACAAAAAATCAAACCTTTCCTCTTTATAATATTTGTATAGATGTATAGATTAAGATGTTAACCATATGTCAAATACGTATTAAACAAACCCCATACAATTGGTAATCTACTTAAGCAATACCAGAATGAAAAGCAGGCATTTGATAAAGTACTGCCATTAACGTAGTTTTTCCAAACTGTTTTATTAATATTCTTAAGGTGTTATTTTTAGCACTGCCTCGTCGAGATTGGAAAACGTTGAAGGTACAATATTGTTATTCAAAGACTCTAGACTCGGAAAAGGTATCTACAAATACAAAAAAAATGCAAGAGAGGTTCTCAATAATCTCGCGATGAGGTTTTCATTATCTCCTGGCAAATGCATCGGGATGCAGACAGCATTTCTATCTGTCCCGGTCATTTCCAATATCGATAATATTGGAAAAAACGACAAGTGCGAAACGAGTCTATATCTTGGTTTCGTATTATTTGAAGACTCGTGCTCGGGTTCTTCATGTTTCAAGATTACTTCGATATAAACATTAATATTATAGAAAATCGCAAACGTTGATCTTATCCCGAAATAAGTAGCTAAAAAAGTAGTAATCGTTTTCCATAATACAAATTCCTTTTTCATCAGCACACCTATTTTCCTTAATGCGAGGAATTTACAGATTATCGCAACGATAAAAGTTATTACGCAAAGCTAACTAACTAACTAAACTTCACGCCACTTCCCTAGCTGGGTAGGCAGAGAGAACCGAACGCCATATGGCACGATCCGTACACACCTGACTCGCCTCTTCAACATTCATGATCCTTTTCATGTTATTACGCAAAAACTGTTAAATCCTTTGGAAGAGCTTCAAACTAAACATTCAAAAAAGAACTCTTTATTCCTAAATTCATAGTTCAGAATGATTGTCATACGGTTTTTACTATCAGCTCACGGACCCCAATAGCTGGCGGGTCGGGTCGCGGTTGCGAGCCTCGCCTTGATGGTAACTCGACGCCTCCGAGGTATTGTTTACTTCGAAACTAATCTACCGATCTGCCTTAGAAAATATTTGTTGTTGGAAATTAAATGCTCGCTCGACATCCGATGGGTTTCGCGATGAGTTTTCCCGGAAACTTTATGGAATAACTGGGGGGTAATCCTTGTACGGGAGTGGGGGTTTACAAGAATGGTGTTATTGGGTTTTTGATTAGAATTGTGGTTTGAAACTTAGTATTTGGCTCGTCAGCCAAAAACGTAGTCCAGAAAAGCTAAGTTGACGGTTGGTTGACGAACCATCCCAATGGTTCTGGAAATTTTGATATGAAATTGTTTTTGAGTGCGATATTTTAACTTTGTATTGTCGGACAGTCTTTTATTTTATTATTAACAGATTGAAAAAAGTTTTTAATATGCCACTCTGATATGCTTTCGTTATTTGACTTACAGAATATTAGAAAATGGACTTCAGGATTGTATGCCTGGTGAATTCTACATATATCTTTCTCCGACAAATTTCACGTACTTTATTTCGTCTCCTACAACAACGCATACATAAAACCGTTTCCTTAAAACGATCTAGAAGAGAATTTCGGGATAATCTCTGTAATGGACGAACCGTCCAAAAGTTATCCATGAAATTAACCACTCCAGCCACTCGACTTTGGACAGCAAGTCATTTATTTATAGGTTCATTCTGATTCCGTAAAGTTTTATGAGTGCAGTCCCGCAGTGTGCCCTCGGGAACCATTGGTACACAGTACCTGGGTCAAAATCTAGCTCATAACAGCTGAATGTTTTATGGTAACGGATAGTTGGTGAATTTTAGGCGGAAAACAAGTAGACTGCTACATTTGTCAGGTCAACAATGGTTCTATGGATATTAATAAATAAGATTTTTGCTGTAATCCACGTGAACGAAGTTTTTTATTAAGGTTATTTGCCTTACTTTTTTGCAAACATAACGTTTTTAAGTAATCTTAAGACAAATTTATGTTGTACATGGTACGTAGTTCATGTTATCTAAGATAAAACAGACTCCAACTAGTATAAATTCAAATTCAAATCATTATTTGCACATCATGATGGGGTACAGACGGAGTCTTAAGTAATGGAGTTATAAGACTATATGTATATCCTACAATTAGCGAGTCCGATTATTAAAAAAACTACCATAAAATCTTTATAACGCTTACACATAACAATGGGATAATTTATAGTTAGTTAGCCATCAATATTTAAAATGTTTTTTGTTTAAAGTCTTCTTAGGAATAACATTTGTTAATTCAATTTTAGAAAGAGATCATTCAACGAGTACAATATTTGAAATAAATTAAGTCTTAGTCAAGTTTTTGTACCGTCTTCAAACCAATTAACTTAGCAACATGGATCATAACGGCCAAGCAATTACCGACTCCACCCAGCCAAAAGCACACCAGTGTAGTACTACCTGATTTAGATTTACGTGCGCCTAATCGGGGCTAGTCCGTCTGCTCAAAGGGCCACTAGCGCGTCAATTACCCGCGCTAACGGAGCGGAGCCGCCCTCATTCCGCAAACCGCCCTTTTGTCCTCTGTCTAATGTCTCAGAAAATGGCGATCTGTGATGATATCCACGCGCGTGACTCGCGTAGACGGGAGTGGGTGCAGCTGAGATACTGCGGAATGCGAGTTACTGCGTGGTACTGTGGGGTAGTGTGGGGTCCTGTGGGATGCTGTGGGACGCTGTATGATACTGTGGGTTCCTACAGCGTCCCACAGCATCCCACAGTAGCAGTATACTGTGGGACCGCTGGAGGGCGTCGTGCATGTTGAGGCTCAGCCATACCCACAAAGTCCCTCCACTCGAGCGATGAGGGGTACCGCGGGGTTTTAGTGGGTATACCCCGGCCACTTCCATTCTGGCCGGAGCAGGGGCCTTTAATTCCAAAGGCCCCCGGGAGTTCCACACACCCCCCGGGCAGGGTGACGGTGCATAAAGCATTTCGCCGCGTCATAAAAAAAAAAAGGATACTGTGGGATACTATGAACTATGGCTTACAATTTAACCATTATCATCTTCCTAGCGTTATGTCCCGTGCTTAGACGGGATCCGCTTAGACCATGATTCAGGATTAAGCGAGTCTGGTAATAATATTGAAGCGACTGCCGATCTGACCTACGTAAACGGGAACGAGACAATTTTTTGGATCATAGTTACAAATTCAAAGTTTTTTTGTATTTACAGGTTTCATTACGATGTTTTTGCTCACCGGTTATTTTATTCTCATTGGTTAGTTGTCAGACCAAACTGACATGCTTACAACAAGGAGCCAATAGTGACAGTGATAAGACCACGAGACTCCCTCGTGCCATCTGGCGGTTTTTGTATTTTTGTAAGCGCTCACCGGTACTAAAATAAAATAAAGAAAAATGTTTAATAAAACAACACAGAAGCTTCTGTTTCACCTTCAGAATATTGCTTAAATTTAAACTAAGAAACCATATTTTTCTTAAATTTATTAAAATAAAAAAATGCCTCGCTCACCTCTGTTCTTATGAAAATCACGCAGCTAAAAAAACACGATTTTTGAACAATTTCTTTGTAAAGAATTACAATAAAATTGAACGAAACAAAAACAATTTTGATTTTGATTTTATACTATAACTGGCCGATCCACCGTAATTTTTTTTTTTAAAGAAATTGTGAAAGGTTTTATAGGTAATTCTGTTTCACAAAAAAATAAAAGTGGTATTTTTTTATTTTTGTTTCACGAGAAAATAAAACATGCAATGACGAAAATTAAACTCGTGTGAGAAACCTTTTAAACGCCACGAGCGTAATCGAATCCGAATTTTAAATAACGGAAAGATTTACAAAACAAAATAAAACGGGAACAGTATAAAAATATTATTAAATTTTAAATAAAACTGGGCTGGATTAGATGGAAAATTGTGAAAAAGCAGTGGTTAGCTGTCGCCTACACAATCACATACCTAAACTCCGATATACCATTAGTCGCCGTTTATACCATTATTCACATGCTAGGCAAGAACCACAATTGGCACATTCCTTTTAAGTCCCAGACCAACATGGTCCCAGACAACATTAATTTTGAATACGGGAAATAGCACAATAATATTAGAATTACTTTTTTCTTCGCTGTATTGGATAAAGTCATGTTTTTGAACGCTTTTATCAGGTATGACCACGATCTTCTAAAATAAAAAAAAAACAAAAAGCGGAATGTGTTTCTCATTTTTGTATTTTACCCTTCTTTATCAGATTGGCGCCAATTTTTCACCAGTAAATTAATGACTAACCTCCTTGTATTACCGAACCAGTTCCAAGAACTACTGCGTGTCACAATCGCGTGATCGAGGCGACCGACCGGCGATTAGTCGCAAAGACAAATAGCACGGTTAATGCTGCCCGACACGCTACACGGCTCATTTAAACGCTGTCTTATTGCTTGAAATCTGTTTGGGACGCGGACTTCACTTTAAATTAAGATTAAAGATCGTTGCGATAAAGATTATTTTTGAGTGCCCAAAAACACGCTAGGATCTACAGACCTATCACGCCTGCAGTTCCTGGGTTAAGTAGAGTCCAGAGAACATTAATCCACTTAAGCCACATAGGCGAAATAGAAAAAGAGTAGTTAGGGAACATTGTGAAAAAACCGCAATAAATGACTGGCTTGCATAAATAATCACGAACTCCATTCCTAATAAACCATTAGCCTTTCATCAAATACCCAGCAAGCACAATTGGTATCTACATTATTTACAAGTTCCAGATCAACATTGTCTGAAAGACACTATTGTTTAACACTAGCTGGGTCCGCAGTTTCACCCGTGTTTATGGTTTAGGCCTTACAGGTCTACAGCCTTTAGGCTATACAACATTAACCATAAACACGGGTTTCTTTCAGGAAGGCTTTAGCCTTACTGAAAGAAACCCAAGAAAAGAAAGAAAAAAAAGAAAAGAAAGAATTGTGAAAGATTTTTTAAATCGGAGCAGAAGTTCCTGAAACGATGACGCCTTCAAGCAAACAAAGTAACAATTAAACTCTTCAGCTTTTGTAATTTTAGTATAGATAGGAAAATAGAGAGTGCTTTCAAAGAATACTTAGATGTTTCTCGATGAAAAAATTCTACCGGCATTAATTATGTCGTAATTTTTTCATCGAGAATATCGAAAGTTGTATCTTTATTACACGTCGTTAATTTCCTGGATGTACAGGTTTCCTTGCCATGTTTTATCTTATTGTTAAATTATAAATATATGTATACGTACTTATGAGTGTAAACTGCTAATTCAAGCAAAGAAGTGATACTACCCCGAATAGTTTAAACTGGGACTTCATATTTGGGATTGAAATCAAATTTTCAGTTAAGTGTATCATCATATATGTATCAAATGTTATCTTATTCCGTTCAGTAGCTTCTACGATAAGCACAATGAGAGGTGGTAGCTCAATGGTAAGGACACGCATCTCTTAACCGAGGAGTGCGGGTTCAAACCCGGGCACATACCTCTGGATTTTTAAAATCTATGTACGTATTTATACCACTAGCTCGACGGTGAGGGAAAACATCGTGATGAAACCTGCAAATACTTTGGATTTGTAACCATGATCCAAAATTTGTCTGGTTCCCCTATCTTAGGGTTACGCAGGTCAGTTCGGCAGTCGCTTCAATGTAATTACCAGACTCGTTAAATCCTGGATCATGGTCTAAGCGGACCCCGTCTAAACACGGGACATAACGCTAGGATGATGATGATCTTCTGCGATAAGCACTATTTTTCCTTTTCGGGATATTGATATAAAAATCACTTCGTACAGAAGTTGATATTTGCTGACATTTGTTCTAATAGGCTCACCATTATTGAACAATGCTTGTAAGAAGGCTGAACACCTTTAAAGATATAGTATTTGAGCGCCCACACTGTATCACTATCACTGCACAGTATAAAACAAAGTCGCTGTCGCTGTCTGTCCGTCCCTATGTATACTTAAATCTTTAAAACTACGCAACGGATTTTAATGTGGTTTTTTTTTATAGATAGATAGTAATACATGCATAATATTTAAGAAAAACATTGATAAATTTAGAGGTTTCTAATGTGATGTCGTAAATAAACACATTTTTTCGCGCTTACATTGCAAACGCTGGATGAACCCCACGAGATAAATCATGTATAATAATGTATGAAATCAAAGGAGTTTTGTGCAACCTTGCACTGGAAAGACTTCAATGTCAACAAAGACTGCTGCCAGCTGCTGGCAAAGACTCGGGTCTAATTGGGCAAGAGTTGGGTCGCTGTGTCGACACTTTTATTCTCACATACGCGAAAGCACCGATACTAACGAGCTGAAGTCTGAACTATTTGCCAAGTCTAGATTCTACATAGTTGCTGAACGATTGAATTCTTTGAGTTGACTGGCACTAAATACTAAGAACCCTCTGTAAGGATAGACCCTACATCTTTAGTGATTTTATGAACGAGAATGTTTATGTAGATGTATGGAGAATCCTTTTCTCCTATTCACTGAATGGACTATAATGAAAATTCAAATCACTTTACAAAGCTTAGTCGTTTTTTAGTTTTTCAACTAACTCTTGTTTCATATAAATGATACTAAATAAAGAAACAATTTAATACCTTAAATAAAAATCAGTATTAATATTTTTTTTCAATTATAAGCAAATGTAGTTCTCCTAAAGATGATTGATGGTTTTTTTGGTATGGAATTTTATGTGAGGATTTAAGTCATAAAAATACAGCACTATTTACAGTCAAAGACAATGAAATCACGTGTTGAACAATGTCGAATCACATTTCCAGTAACCATAGTAAACTATCATATTCATATTCACTGACCGCACTAGTGACGTCATAGCCTGTGACGTCACGGGATGTTTATGACGAGCGCAAGTGACAGAACAGCGATTGACCCAGCCCAGTGATGAATAGTTCCAGATACCGTGGTACATTCGCTCTCCCGTGGGAGATAACGATTTTTTGCTCACGGACAAGGCCGCCATCTTTCTTTTTGGCAGCCTTTGTTGTTTACTGTCTTCGTCTAAGTTGCCGTCATCGTGGGAAATAATTATAGCGCGATTCTCGGCAAGTTTTTGAATAAAATATCTGCTCTTAGCTGCCTAGTCATTGTGAGAACATTCAAGACAATTTGTTGACGTAGTTTTAAAAGGATTCAGATATGAACGTAGCATTCTGTTATCCAGAAAATAAATGCATTAAATTTTACATATAATTTAAATTTATTCAAATTATTAGATGCTGGTATGTAATTTATCATGAAACACCACATAGTCGTATTATTGTAATGTTAAGTTGCGAATTTTAAATTGTAAATTGTTAAATTGTATTTATGTTTCTTCACTTATTATCTATGGCTAAATGTGAAGAAACTATGATTATTATGAAGAAAACCTTCTATTTTACAAAAATATCTATGAAAGCTACCCCTGAAACTTCAGAAAATTATTCAACTGACCATACCGCAACTAAACCCAAACAGCAATGGAATTCCATTATCATTTGTCTTAGCAAATATTATTGTTCATCCCTTAGGTTTAGGGGTGCGGGGGGGAGATGGGCTGTATTGATGGACGCAGGGTCGTCAGTGTAATCTCTATAGTGATTAATAATGTTCGCAGCGAGTGGATTATTGTTACTTATTATGATATCTGCGGTAACAGTTATGGGGTAAAGGGATTGTGGGACCGGTCGTAGGAAATATTGTGGTGTACAAGGTTCTGCGTTGAAGGGCGCGTCTGATATGCTGAAATTATTAGCTTTGGTTTGGTAGTAGATTGGTGGTTAGTCCCATGTTGGTCTGGGACTTGGCCCATGTTAATCTGGGAGAAAAAAAATAATGTGCCAACTGTGGTTCTTGCCTAGCATGTCGTAAAAGGCGACTAATGGTTTACGGGCTTTTGGGTATGTGACTGAGTAGGCGACGAGCTAGCCCCTTGTCACTCCTTATTCACAGCTTTTTATCCAACTCAGCCCACTGTCCCATGTTGGTCTGGGACTTAAAAAGAATATGACAACTGTGGTTCTGGCCTAGCATGTCGTAAAAGGCGACTAATGGTATATCGGGTTTTGGGTGTGTGATTGTGTAGGCGTCAAGTTAGCCGCTTATCACTGCTTTTCCACAATTTTACATCTAACCCAGCCCGGCTTTATTTTTTGCTGAATGTGGTTGAAGGGGCATGCTGCCCCATTGACTCTGCCTACCCCCTCGGGAATTATGGCCGTGATGTTATGTTATGTTTTGTTTGGTTTGGTACATATGTTGATTAAGGGGGTAAAACTCTGATGGATTCAGTTCTCAGTTAGTTTTAGGTACGTACGAGCTTTTGTAAATCAGGTCGAGGCTAGATGTTTTGGGATATCAGTTTTGATTTATTGACTGATCGATGTGGAAGTTCCTACCGTAATGAAATATAGTAAAATAATATCTTTTTCAATCAGGTGACAAGAGTGACCCAACTAACTTCAGGCCCATATCAATATTACCAGCACTTAGTAAGATTTTTGAAGAAGTCATTCTTAATCAAATAGCTTGTCATTTAAATCAATAATTTAATGCACAAAAATCAGTATTTATTTCCTAAAGGAAAATCCACTACTGATGCGGGAATCGCTCTTATTAGACATGTGTTTGATGCGTGGGAGATAAAGTAGTTTGCAATAGGTGCCTTTGTGATTTGTCAAAAGCGTTTGATTGTGTTGATCATCAAAACTTACTGATGAAACTACGACATTATGGTCTTTTGAACAACGCGCTTAGGTTAATTGAGTCATTTTTAATTGATAGAACTCTTAAAGTAAATGTAAATGGTACACATTCTCGGGCGCGCCTTTTGTTATGGGTGTACCCCAAGGCTCAATATTGAAACCCTAACCTTCTTGGTGACACGGGTCAAACGCGTATAAGCGATCAATTACTGCAAGGTAGATTTTTTATAAATCTAATCACATAAAATATTATACACGCATTCAAATATTCACTCGGTTATAATAATACACAATTTAAGTATTTGACCAAAAGAAGTCAAAGAATTAAGCCATACAAATGCTAATATGATTGAAAACTCTCTCAACCCAAAAAAATGCTTTGCTTTCACCATAACGAACAATATAGACATACATGTGAAGGGGAAAATAATGAGAACGCTTTGTTTACTCCGTGTTTTGTGAACAATGAATTGAAATTCGTTCGACGGCGCGTGGCAGCGATTTGTGAAGGTAATAGCTGCGGTGAGCATTAATGCAATTCAACATACATGGATGGGCCTATAACACAGTGCATTAAATGGCCGTGAAGTATCTCTCAGACGTAAAACCTATACATACTTATTACAGTCACGAGACAAAGTGTATTAAACCATAACTATATAACAGGAATTGAAACGTTATATGCACACCTGATAATACGCCTGCCAGCCTTGAAAGCACCTTGAAAGCAAGTTACTTAATACTTTTGGGCATACCTAAAATTGAGTTAAGTTGGGTACGATGGAATATTATGAAACCTCTCCTCATATTACTTAGTTGACAGTTACTTATCACTCATTAAAAATTAACTACGTCAAACCACCCAAAAACCAATATAGGCAACTAATGGAATCGCCTTTAACGATATACTGTGTAAGGAGCACTGGTATACTTTTATATGTACGAGGCCAATATGGAAGTGACATCATTATTTTATTTGATTTGAAGAGTAATTTTAAATATATATCCTTTGGGCTAGATTTTTACTAAGCGCTAAGTTTTTTGTTTTAAGAAAATACTACCTACCCTAGGGAATGGTTGTGGTAAGAAGTGAGAGTGACTGCGATTTTCTGCTTCTGTGCTGCCATCTCACCTACACTGTATCCATATCACATACACCATGAAATCGTAATGCGTCATTTCAAAAGCGCGCCAAATGCTGAATCACGGATTCCTCTCACGTTCAACTGTAATAATGTCGGGCTAATTATCGGCCGGTCTAACGACAATACCTCGGATGGACGCTTATACCATCGACGCGCAAATTGCTGTCCGTCCGTCAAGCGCCCAGAGGCGTCGCTGATGATTTGTGCGCTGTTCCCGGCTATTTTTCATCCACCCCACCGTCACTAAATCACGCCGACAACTGGGCCCGTACAACTATCGGCCCATTTACCCTAATATCTTTAGCAGGCCAAATTCAATCCAACACCGTTGACCTTAAGACCGTTTTTCTTTGAAATGGAACAGTGTTGTATTTATCATTTGTTTGCGGAGCTGTAATAAAAAAATCTGGAAGAAATATTGCGCAGTTTTGTTTGTCCCTTCACCTTTTTAAAATAACGATGTTTGTTATAGAGATTTATGGGGCAATTTGGATTTTGGACCGACTGGATGCAACAAGCGGGCGATCGCAATTGGTCCCGATCCCCAATTGAATGCTGTGTCGCGACTGATTGGGTTGTTTTGCATTTTTAGTGGATTTCCGAATGGGTGTCGACATGACGCGGTCCTCGGGGTGGGATTTAAAATGAGCGAGATGTTTGACAACTGCCGGTTTATGCGAGCTGATGCTTCTAGATAATCGTTTACTTTATAGTGTCTTATTTTAGTCTAGGTCTGCAGATATTTTACCTCCTTAACCTTAAAAACCTGATGGATCATTTTTGTATGAATTTGTAAGATTTCCCAATGACTATACTCATAACCAAGCTATTGGTATAAAATATACCGTAAGTGTATTGAAATACTCGACAGCAGATAGATACACTTGAAAACTTATACATCCACAACTCGAGGACAGAGCGTGTACTTCACACGAGCATTTGCCCTCAACTGGATGAACAGTTTCCCCTACGATGTTTCGATTCGTCTTGGTCTAGGCTTAAGAAAAAACCCGTAGACCGAATGGCCTGTCAGTAACGTGTAAAAACCCAGTTTAACCAGTAAACAGTTAACCACACAAACATGAGACGTTCCGACCCGCTGAACCGACCTGAATGTTTTCTTGCGCCAACATTCATTTCCAATGTTTTATTTTCGTTGGTGGTCTCGCTGGATTTATTCCTTCGCCGTTCGCGAATAAAATAACACAAAGTTGAACTGCAGCCTCGTTTTTGCCAATTTCCGTAGGTGGGTAATTATTTTGGTTCCAACTACTTTTGTTTTGGTTACACAAGTGGAATGTCTGTTTGTTCCAAAAATACGAGCGCTTCTCTTATATTTATTTGGGGTAATCATGTTTTATAGATTCCGATGCGGGTATCATTGGAATTTTCACCTTGTTGAGAATTGGCTGGTTCATAAAAATGAGCGAAGGAAATACCTCTTTGTGGTATTTCAGGAAACTGATTCTATCTGGTCGCCTATTTCGGACATAATACATATACCTTGCAACCATGTAGTTAAGAACTGCATCGATTTATCATTCAGTATAAAGTGACTCTACTCTTACAAGTTTAATTCTTATGTTCATTAAAACGTCTAGTTTGTTTTTTATGTTCATTAAAACTGGGCTATGTGACATTTTAATTAACTTTGCAAACAAACAGCAGTACTTTTTTCATTTAACACGTCAAGAATATATATTTCCTAATATCCTAAGCCGTGCAAATGGCAAAATGTTTTAAATACTTTTTTATTTGTGTCCATATCAATTAACTAATTATATCATTTTGCATAGCTACTCTCCCATTAAGTAGAGGCTTTTGATTTATGTTATTTTTCTGTCTGTCGCCTTTAAAGTACATAGATACATTTGACTTACATAAATACTTTTGTTTGTCTCGTGTTGGTCTAAAGAATGCGCCAACTGTGTTTCTTGTCTAGCATGTCGTAAACGGTAATTAATGGTATATGGGGTTTTGAGTCTGTGATATAGGCGATGAGCCACTTGTCACTACGTTTTCACAATTGTCCATCTAACCCAGCCCCGTTTTATTTTTGGCCGAATGTGGTTAAAGAGGCCTGCTGTCTTTTTGACTCTGCCTACCCCTTCGGGGATTACGGGCGTAAAGTGATGTACATAATTTTTAACAACATCTTTATTTACACACAACACAACATCACGCCCATAATCCCCGAAGGGGCAGGCAGAGCCAAAGGGGCAGCATGCCCCTTCAACCACATTCAGCCAAAAACAAAGTCGGGCTGGGTCAGATGGAAAACCGTGAAAAAGCAGTGACAAGCGGCCAACCCGTCGCCTGCACAATCACACACCCAAAACCCGATATACCATTAGTCGCCCCCCACGACATGCTAGGCAAGAACCACAGTTGGCATTTTATTTTTAAGTCCCAGACCAACATGGGACAGTGGGCTGGGTTGGATGGAAAGCTGTAAAAAAGGAGTGACAAGTGGCTAGCTCGTCGCCTACTTAATCATATACCCAAAAGCCCGTAAACCATTAGTCGCCTTTTACGACATGCTAGGCAAGAACCACAGTTGGTACATTCTTTTTTTTTTGTCCCAGATTAACATAGGCCAAGTCCCAGACCAACATGGGACAAACATACATCTTTATTTAAAGTCATCTTAATCCAAAATACGGGTCAAAAGGTGTAATCCCAAGATGATTCTGTCTGACTTACTTAAACTAATTAGTTCTCTTAAATCAATTCACCGTGTGCAGCCGTATACCCGCAGTCCGAAATAAGAATACCACAATTTAATGACGATTTTCATTTCGAAATCATTACCTAGCGGTCGCGACCGCGGTCAGGGGCGGTCAGGGGCGATAGGAGCGGTCGGGGCGGTCCAACCGCGGTTGCAGTATCACTGCCATTTTACATTTTAAATGGGCATTTAGGTTTTGTATGGATGTAGTTTTTGTGAACGGGCCAATTCACAGCAACAGTATTATGGGGTACAAGTGATCCGTCCCGGCTTCGCTTGGAAAATAAGTTTTTTCTTGTTTTTTTTTGTTTTCTTTTTTTTCTTTTTTTTTCTTCAGTACAACATAAAGCAGTAGCTTTCTAGAGGTCTACACAATACATGTATACGATACAGTAAACTTCTATTAGTGCAAAATTGCATTTTAATAAACGCTCACATATGTAATATGAGTAAATATAAACATATAATTTAAAATTTTGCATAAAAATAATAAAAACTATGTCGGTATATTCCGGCTAATCTGCAAAACTGATTGGTGGCGACAATAATTTCATTGACAAGATAACTAGCACTCTCAATGTACCTTTATTCTGGAAAACCGATTATGACTTTCTAACCTATTAACCTATTAATGTTAATAAATTTACTTTGTTTTTACTTTATTTTTTTTAAATTAAGTATGCTGTATATTATCACCTACAATTATAAGGACAGTTAGAATTAAGCTCCTATTTTATTACTTTTGATGTCCCTGCTGTACATTAAAATCGGTAATTCATTAATAATATATAAATATACAAATGATACCGCCCGAAAGTCACCAAATTTTGCGATATTGACAAATACGTTTTATTAAATCCCACACGGCCGAAATCGCGTGTAACAGCTGTCGTACATAAAATTTTACATGTTATACGAATAAAAAAATTATCCCCGAAAGCGAACATCGCTGTTCACGCTGGAGGGAACGCGTCCTTACGTATCCATCCATAAAAATGATTTGACGTTGACTTAACCATTTTGATACGTTTCGCCGAAATTCACTTTACATCTGGCAGCCCTGGGCGGGAAACGCCTCAACTCGGGTGCCGGGTGCCGTTGGAAACGCGACCTTGTGTAGAAGATATGAGGTTGAAAATGAAGTGTAAGTGATTGGAGGTGCGGAAGGTGTGTAGGGTTGTCATGTTATGTCAAGATTCAAAATAAAATGTGGAGTGGTTTTGCTCTGTTAAAAGGAGCATTGAAATTTGATTAATATCATTTGTAAATACAATTTTACTACCCATTTTTCACTACTTTTCCATTTGTTTTTGGATGAATGTGGTAAAATGGGCCTGCTGTACCTTTTTGCCTACCCCTTCGGGGATTATAGATGTGATGTTATGTACGTATGTATTACGCCTACAACACCCGGAGACGAAAACAAAGAGTGTTAAGCCATTACAATTACTTCTCTGAGAAAATCTGATATTTCCCATATAAGATGTAAAAAAGTGGTAACAAATAGCTAGCTGGTCGCCTAAACCATCACAAACGCAATAACCAATACACCATTAGTCATCTTTTTAGGCAACAAACACAATTAATAGTAGTAAAATTTTTGAAACACCGATGCTTGACCCAGTTAAAAAACCATAGCACAGATTTTGAAATTTTCTAACATAAATTAACGAACAATGGCTTATAAAACTTTCAAAAAACGAATTATAACTACTATACAGTCCCTACCAGTTATTTATTAACCGACTTCAAAAAAAAGGAGGAGGTTCTCAATTCGACTGTTTTTTTTTTTATCGAACAGGTTCGTTTGGTGTTTAAACGCGTATTTCTCAGTATCGCACTCGCCAGCCCTAGAGTCAGGTGTTCAAACACGGAACGCATCCGAGCATCCGATACTCGATGTGTCCGCTTCAGCGGGCGCGTCCTTATTGGAAAAATATAGGGAAATAGGGACGGGCATCTTATCGACCCGGCGACTGTACCTGTACCTACAAATAGACTCAATGCCGTAGAGAATAAAGTTGAAAATTTTATTGAGTTTTCACGAGACGAGGGAAATTGTGCGTTCCAATCTCGGATAAGACGTTGTAAAAACAAATTCCTTCGTCTAATCAGAACGATGAGGTGTGTCAAGAGGCAGAGTTCATTCAATGAGTCATGTAAGCTGTTAACGGCGTTACAAGGTCGCTAACATATCTTGTGATAGAGGTGTGGGTACTTGCTACTAGAGGTAGAAGCATGTACCCATAGGCTACGGCGATTAATGACCCGGTAGGCCGCATAATTTTGCTTTCTTAAGTAGTTTATAAAATTAAAAAAAAAAAAAAAATCTTCAGACTGACTCTCCAATTGTCTCGTGCATCAAAATTATTTAAGGGTTAGAACATTCATATTATGTATCTACATTCCATTACACCCGATTTCCCCAAAGAAGTATCCGTAAAAGTAGTTCAAGGCAGTAATTTCCTTCAACCACACAACAACACAACATCACGCTCATAATCCCCGAAGGGGTAGGCAGAGTTGAAAGGGCAGCAAGCCCCTTCAACCACATTCAGCCAAAAATAAAGCAAGGCTGGTTTAGATAGAAAATTGTGAAAAAGCAGTGACAAGCGGCTAACCTGTCGCCTACACAATCACACACCCAAAACCCGATATACCATTAGTCGTCTTTTACGACATGCTAGGCAAGAACCACAGTTTTTAAGTCCCAAACCAACATGGGACAGTGGGCTGGGTTGGATGGTTCCTTGAACCACTTTCAGAAAAAAAAATTAAGAGTTCGGTTTAATTGAAAATTGGGAAAAACATTGGCTAATAGTTAGAGCTCTTCACCTACAATGTCGGGCGTAATAAAGAAAAAAATCTCCTTCTCAAGACAGATTACTCCTACGGTTTTTTAGGTGAGAACTCTTCGCAAACAAGTTTGCCAAAGGGAAATGTACTCTGGCCTATTGTGTTAAGAGTTAGCACGAAACTGGATCTGGCAAGTTAGGCAGGCCGTGCGTGAAAACTTTGTTTGCGAGGAATTACTGGCTCACCTACCCATGTTGAATCTAATTAGTGTTTTAGATAAAGCGAGCCGTACTTATTTTTCTAACGAATAAATGACTCTTTTACTTATTCGGACGATTTTCAGCTTTACTGATATCATGAATACGAAACCCTAACCCAACCCAGTTTTATTTTTGGCTGAATGTGGTTAAAGGGGCCTGCTGTCCCTTTGACACTGCCTACCCCTTGGGGATTACGGGCGTATGTATGTATGAAATTTTCATTTATTCAGCCTGCAGATTAAACATGATGATTTTTACACACGGAATTCGTACAGCGGTTGAGCTCAACTCAACCGCTGACCACACGACCCATCAAATAAAACCTCATTATTTAATTGAAATTTTTATATTTATTTTTATTAAGTACTTTTCATTTTCTTAAAACACTTTAGTTACTAAATGTTGTGTTTACCTATAAGTGAATGTTACATCATAAATGTGTCAATTATTTGTAACAGTATAATGCATACGATGTAAACTTTCGTTGGTGAATTCTTTTAATAAATAAATAAATAAATAAATTAAAATATACTTATGCCCATTAATTTAATACTAGTGATCGCTCACTGGTCGAAATTCGACCATTATTAGTTTGTTGTTTTTTTATTATTATTTATTGAAATATTAGCTTTCTGCATTCTTTCTCCATATAAACTGTTACTGTGCCAAATCTCATACTCCTCCGTCCGCGTAATTCTCACAAAAAGGGGTACAAATATTTTGCTTCCCGTATAGTATATAGATGACTGACTGTTTAGGTCAAGCTGAAATAACAATATTTTGGCTCCAAAATAAATTTTGATTACATAGGCAACAAGCTGGCCACTTATCACAGCTTTTTCACAAGTTTCCATCTAACTTAACTCAATCTTATTTTTGGTTAAATGTGGTTGAGCTTATCGTTCCTTGGGCTCTGGCTACTACATCGGGGATTACGTGCGAGATTATGTACTAAACTTGACCTATTTATACCAGACACTGGACAAACAACTTAAATAAATGTATACCTCAAGAACAAATAGGTTTAAGTATCATTCTGATTGTTATTTACTTCGAAGACAATATAGATAAAAACTAAACAATACAGCTCCTAACTCTTAAGTAACACGAAAATAAAGTGCTCACCTAACAACTCTCCCCACTCCAGAGAGATACTTCACAAACCCCCCAGAAATCAGGAACAGTTATCTTCAGAGCTACTCGTGCCGTGTAGCGGAAAATACACACAAATCTCTCGCAAGATGGACATAGAAAACATTTTAGTTAAAACAAGCGAATGTACGCTTACGGCCAGGGAAAAGGGATTCAGCCCCATTTTTATTATAGAGGAGAACTCGCTATAGATTTACTGGTTAGTTCGGCTAATTTGTGTAGTTTTATGGTACATTTGGGACTTTCCTGGCGGTAGAGATTAGTTTTCCTAATGTGTTAAGCTCAGACGAATAAACAGCGGACACTATTGAGCCTATCTGTGGTATTGTAACTGAAATTAACTTTTTTTAGGCAAATTAAGTTTGACTTGATCAGAAGGGTTTTTGCCTATAATTCAAGGCCAAATGTTTAGCCTTTTGTATATTAGTAGCAAAATAATTGAAGATTAAACACAAAACTTGGTGCCAATGAGATTTATAATTGGTGCCAAACTTCACGACCTATTAGGGAAAATCACTATAATTTATAGACTCAAGGGCATATGTGATAAGTCTCTAGACGTCCGTCTGTTATCACTGACGCTGTAACCATCTGCATACATTCAAATTAAATTACAATGTCAAACCCCGCTCTTATCAGCGCAATATTGCCGCTGACAGTCTTCATAAGCTGCATTTCACACCACCCATTACAAGACGCCGCCATTTTAAACCCAAGTCCGTATTAATATTATCCGTGCGAGTTCCCGCCGACAGGCCAGCTGTTCTAATTCCGCCATCTTAGCAATTCGCGTTGCATCCAAATTGCATTTCGTCGGCGATGAATCATGCCCCGCGGCATGGAAAACAATAACTGTCTTGTGTCTTCTGTCCCGCTTAGTCTTGTAAGAATAGAGTGTGACAGTGATATTAATAATAAATTTAACTAAGTAATGTTTACGTTGTAAAATAAGACTTAGCATTTCACGACTTCGTCCTCGAACTGGGTTAAATTAACAATGCTTATTTAAAAGCAAAGCTGACATGATTTGGTTTTTAAAAAATGACTTGTTTTTTTATATAGGTACCATAAAGTATAACAAGCAATATAAAATGTAACACCTAATAAGTAATCAATCATCTTAGCTTATGGGAATCTGCAACAATAGATAGAGGTGTCTCAAATTCTTCAGAGTGACTACATTACTAGTAAAATTTTGTGTGCTAAGTTTTTTTTGGGCTTAAAGTGACTCCTTCTTTTTCAACAACAACAACAACATAACATCACGCCCATAATCCCCGAAGGGGTAAGCAGAGTCAAAGGGACAGCAGGCCCTTTTAACCACATTTAGCCAAAAACAAAACAAATCGATCAAATTAACCCTAACAATTATTGCCTTGATTTTTAATTTTTACCTTGCACCTAATCACAAATCAATTGTTCTCTTATTTATTTTAATTACATAGGTGCCTTAATAGTTAAGGCATTTTTTTAGAACATATATACATAAAAATATAGACTGTCGAAATCGTAACCCTTCCTGGTCTCTTTCTTGAGATTCTCATAACTATTGTACAACTTCATAAAATAGCGTTCTCATCCAATAGTCTTACTGTGTTGTGACGCAATATTCCTACATTAATCCCCATTTTGCTACAAAAACTAAACAACAAACTTATCTCCCCCAAACCTAACAACTCGGCCAGCAGTGTACGCCTTATGCATTAGTAAGAACTTAATATTTTATCGCTAAGTGTGCTCCGAATATGCTGACTCTACTTGCACAGTTCAGCTTGTTTTTCTATTGCGACCACAGCGGTGTTCGAGACAATTGTTTATTGTGGGAGAGATATATCTTTCGCCGGAATTTGTAGGAATTGGAGCTAAGTAATTGTTCTTTTTAGGTGTAATGTATAGAACAACAAGCCCACGCTAAAACATGGTTCAAAGTTTCTTGCCGGATTCTTCTCGGTAGATGCGACATTCCGAACCGATGGTAGAATCATATAGCTTTACTTGCATTCGACTATTTTTAAGTGTTTCCTTAAAATCTATATAAATAAATAATAATAGTCCCATGTTGGTCTGGGACTTAAAAATAATATGCCAACTGTGGTTCTTGCCTAGCATGTCGTAAAAGGCGACTAATGGTTTACGGGCATTTGGGTATGTGACTGAGTAGGCGACGAGCTAGCCACTTGTCACTCCTTATTCACAGCTTTTCATCCAACCCAGCCCACTGTCTCATGTTGGTCTGGGACTTAAAAATAATGTGCCAACTCTGGTTCTTGCCTAGCATGTCGTAATAGGCGACTAATGGTATATCGGATTTTGGTTGTGTAGGCGACAAGTTAGCCGCTTGTCACTGCTTTTTCACAATTTTCCATCTAACCCAGCCCAGCTTTATTTTCGACTGAACGTGGTCGAAGGGGCATGCTGCCCCTTTGACTCTGCCTACCCCTTCGGGGATCATGGGCATGCATGTTTGTATGTTTGTTTGTTTAAATAAATAGTATTTTGACTTTGACTTTGACTTTGAACCGTAAACGTCTTGTTGTAAGGTTCAGGTTTCGCGTTTATGGCTTGATTGTGTAAGAAGGATCTTAAGTTACCAATGTAATTTGTTTGTTTATTTTCATTACCTGTTTTTAGTTAGTCGTAGTGTAGGTTAAAGAGCGGTGGTAGATCAATCTTATCAACATTAACCTTAGCACAATGCCTCGATCCGTGGTCTACAGGAACTACGACTTTAGATTGAATGAGTTTGGTTACTATATGTAACCAAACTTATCATGTTATCTTCGCATACTTATTAATACATACATACACACATAACATCCCGCCCATAAGCCCCGAAGGGGTAGGCAGAGTCAAAGGGACAGTAGGCCTCTTTAACCACATTCAGCCAAAAATAAAACTGGGCTGGGTTAGATGGAACATTGTGAAAAAGTAGTGACAAGTGGCTAGCTCGTCGCGTACACAATCACATACCAAAAGCCCCATATACAATTAGTCGCCTTTTACATGCTAGGCAAGAAACACAATCGGCAAATTCTATTTAAGTCCCAGACCAACACGGGACTACTAATTAATATTATAATTATTCAATTCATGCAAGCACGCTCATATAATATGTAAAGACGTGACAACATCGCTTACATTGACCTAATTCCAAAGTAAGTCGCTTAATCACTAGTATCACGGAAAACAGGATCAACGAAGGTACTTCCAAATATTTAGACTAATACATTTGGGTCATTTGGCCATTGAGCGGTGGTAGCTCAATGGTAAGGACACGCGCCTCTTAACCAAGGAGTGCGGGTTCAAACCCGGGCACGTACCTCTGGATTTTTCAAGTCTATGTACGTATTTATACCACTAGCTATGAAGGAAAACATCGTGATGAAACCTGCAAATTCAAACAACTTTGGATTTGTAACCATGATCCAAAAATTGTCTGGTTCCCTTATCTTAGGGTTACGAAGGTCAGACTGGCAGTCGCTTCAATGTAATTACCAGGCTCGTTACATCCTGGATCACGGCCTAAGCGGACCCCGTCTAAACACGGGACTTAACTCTAGGAAGATGATGACATTTGGGTCAAACAGTTGAATGTAATACTCATTTCATAAATTATTAGCTGTGCCCGTGGTTTCACCCCCGTTTATGGTAAATACAATATAGCCCTTCCTCGATAAATGGGCTATCTAATACTGAAAGAGTAGTTCCTGTAGTTCCTGAGATTAGCGCGTTTAAGCAAACACACAAACAAATAAACTCTTTAGCTTTATACGTATCGTCCTTGGTAGGCGGTATGTTCGAGCTACTACTGAAGATGTAGTGCTCGTTTTCTACCAACAGATGGCGTTGGGTGTAGATTGCCACGCGGTGGCATTTCGTTTTACCGAGCACATATATACCCAACGCCATAGACTTCAAATTGGATCATGAAGAGACCATTCAAGATCTAAAGAGACCATTAAACACCAATTACTTTAATTAGACCTAAGAATGTAAAGACAGTGCGTGCATTAAATTAGTTCAGTAGAAGTCCGGTGTTTCATTCAGTCTTCCTGCGACGGTGCTGGGTCCTAGTCTATACAAAATTTGGTATACGCTGAGCCAGCGTAGTAAGTATGTAAGTAAGTAAGCTTTATACATATTATAGATTTTTCCCAGACGTGAAATGAATACCGTATCTCTTGCGTTCAACGCGATGTCTAAAACAATAAATCAACGGTGCTATACCCACTCACACACATACAGACATATATATATATATATATATATAAGACAGTATCAAACTACACCCCTACGTTACGCGAAACTATATACAAAAAGCCTCTTAGAGTACCAAGAGGCCGCGGCGTACTGATACAGCGTTTAAGGGACCCAAATCTCTTCCGCTATTTACATATCCCGTTCTAAATGCCCCTTTCATGGACACTCCAGAACTGGCACACGGGTCCACAAACAAATATTTAGGACAGGGCTGGATTGAAGTGCCATTGTCCCGTTATTATGTCACGATCGTAGATAGTGAGAAAGTTTTCTTGGTTTTTGAAACAAATCTTGTTTCAAAAACCAAGAAACTTATTAGTTATCAGTTATTGCATTGCCGTTTTGTTTTAGGTTGGAGTCAGCTAGTACCATGGTTCTAGATTTAGTAAATCAGGTAATTGGCATTAGACAGGGTCATGCGTTGACCAAACTATGATTTGTAGATTCACAAATACACAGTTATTTGAATATGTAGATTTCTTTACAATATTGTTCCTTATCGACGAGGTAGATGTAAATTCCATACTTGAATTTTCCGAATTCAAAGGCATGCATATTAAAAACCCCCGTCACGATGTGTTGGTCTGCTATCTGGCTTATTTTAGAACCTATTATAAAGATACGTATATTATTTTCTTAAATGATTCAAAAATAATAAAATAACAGTCTTTCTTTTTATAGCCGTTGGAGAAATAAAATTCTTGGAACTTAGTATTCAATTGAAAAGAAACAAAATAATTTATTTCTGCAAATATATTCATAACAATTTCTTTTGCACGTCAGACTTTTTGCTTTATCAGTGCCTCGACGTGAACGGCTTGCTGAGAAGAGGTGCCGCAACAAACTCAAAAGATTTTATATTACTTACATAAAATATTTTAATATTTTACTTAAATCCAATTTAAGTCATTATATATAGATAGAAACAGTGTGCTGGCTAGCAGACTTAATAGTTAGTACAATTTTATCACTGGCTTACTTTTCTATATAATTGAAACATAATTTTATTTAATAAGTAATATAAAAATCTTAACTTACATAACATTTTGTCAAAACGATACAATTATACAATAAATGTTGAATACACAATACATAATTGCCTACTCACTAACGTAAGGGTTTCTGAATTTCCGTATCCAAGCAATATTACTCAAGAATGTTCCACAAAAACTCTGAAAAAGTCGTATCGCACGCACACCTCAAACGAAATTCGAAAATTAAAATCACATGATTCCCAATGGGATACCTTTAAATATAACGTTCCGCGCAAATAAATCCCTCAGTCCGGTCCCCAAAGCCCTCACCTTAGAAAGGGTAAGCCACCGAATTGGGGCTCGGAACGATCACAACGATTGGTCGAGAAAAAAATCGGGGAAATTAAGTTACACAGTCCGTTGGGCCCGACGCTTGTCTGGTGACATAAATATACAATCAGGAACAGGGCCGGACGAGAAATATTTTTAAAGGGATTATTTACTGGAGGCTGGTCCTCGTGGCGTTGAAATAAGGGAATTCCGAAGGGAAATTCAAGTATACGCTGGAGTGAGGGGGTGCTACAAACAAATAATAAACAATTTCGAATTCATGTTTAAAGACTTTTATGGCTGTGTATAGTCGCTTCAGAATCGCTAAATCCTGAATTATGATCTAAGCGGACCCCGTCTAAGCACGGTACATAACGCTAGGAAGATGACGATGAATCGTCAGAAAAAAAAGAAGAAGAAGCATGAACAAATCTCAAACAGAATATTGTGAACAACTTGAAACTTGCTGTTTTGAAATTTTAAGATTTTACATCGACTTTTTCGATCGCAAAATTACACCATCTACATCGACTAAATTTGATCTGTTTTATTCATTTCCAAACCGCATCAAACCAACACCTACATTCCAAACGATATTTATCATCAGCCCGAAGCGCGGCTCTCGCAAATTTCCCTCTCTAATTAATTTGATCCCACCTTTCCGCAGGTTTTGGGATGCAATTTAACGCGCTAATGTGTGGCCGCCGCTGTTTAGATTTATCGGCGGTTGGTGATAAATACTGGCCATTATTTAATTTTGGCTTGGCCTGAGCATCGAGCTTCTAGTTCATATACATGTTAAATACGGGGTCTATAACGAGATGTTTAATACATCTGATTCACTAAGTCTTCTAATTGTTTTAGGCCATTTTCTACGACTTGCCTAAAATCAAATGAAGAGAAGAGAAGATTAAGAGTCAATTCTGGGAAAGCTGAGAGTGTATTTTGGATAACAGAATATCTCGCAGAATAACCTATTAATCTATGTAGTAATCGCCAAAAAGATAAAAAATATATTATGCGTAGTATAATACATTTTATTATTTGTTTCCTGATCTACGAATTTAGAGTAGCCAACTCATCTTTCATATGTACACGCATCTTTCAATTACTTTCTAGTAATTAATTAACACATCAATCATAAAACATATCCGCCTAGAAAATAAATGCAGTGAATTCACGTAAAAAATTAAGCAACATCGTTATTCGCATTTCATAAACGAGATGCGGTTGGTTTAATCTGCAGTACACGTTGATTTGGACCGAGTCCTCAGTGCGATCTTTTTAATTAGCAAAAGAGGCCGCATGCATCACTCCCGGCACTCCCATTGTTTTCCTCCGGAGTGGCCCCAGTCGCGGAGGAGGCTGCGGTATTTTTATGTCTTGGCCATACTTTAGTGAAAAGAAACTTTGCCGAATAAAATGGGAGCGGTTGCTGACGTTTTTAATCCTAGCCTGTCAGATAAAAAGAACGTGGAAGGATTAACTTGACTATTGTAACAAAGTTCGTAATTGCTGGAACATTAAGAATTTATTTCACGTGCATGACTAATGTGAACGATGCGATTTCATTTCTCATTCAGACGTTGAAGACCTATAAATGCCATGATAATGCCATTCGTGCGTTGATATATTCGTTCTAAAAATAAATGATTCAATGTTTCCGTTGTTAAAATATATTTTGACGATGTTGAATTCTTTGCTATAAATAAATAAAAAGATCTTTTATATTTTCTGGAAACAATGTGTATTTTCTTTCTAGAAATAAATAATAAAAAAGTCTGCTTTATCAATAGGTATTTTTTATTAAATATATATTATGGTGAGTGAATCATTGCGTCTGTGAAGAAGAAATTAATACAATGTTAAATACATATTACTATGTTTGTTGTAGACCGAAAACAATGCTCAGCAATACTTTTTAGGATATATATTAATTTATTGAATAAAACGGCGGTGGAACATATATACGTATTATATCACAACCAAAAAACAGCATAATAATGACACAATGTCACATTAAAAAGCAAAACTATTTAAAATTACAATTATAAAACAAGGAGGTCTCATTTCGGGACAATGTCATTAAGTCTTGATAGTAATATTTTTACTATTGGTAGCTTATCTCCCTAAATAAATTGTAAATTATAAAAATTAAGTATTCAATCATTTTGTTGTATTATTTTGAATTCGTATAGTAAAATGTACTTATTTTAGTATAAAACAAACTTTTCTTCAACACGTACTATACTCATACAAAATTATATGATTAAAACTTACCCACCTTTCAAAGGTGGCGCGCTCATAGCAGCAAGTAATTTAGTAGTCGACGATTGTTAAACATTGTAACTAGCAAAGCCGTTTTCAAACTCTACCGGCGCCGGCACAAAGAGAAATAGACTTACAAGACGCCGATATTGTTGAAGCCAACCGAACTTTAATAAATTGTTCTGATGTTGTAAACAAGTTTCTACTCTTTTGAGTTATTGCTGATAACGTAGAAACTTCGCCTAAGGATGATTCAATTCCAGCAGTGAGCGGACGCGATTGAAAACTGAAAACAATTGACGGAGTTTAGAAATAAACGGTAGGTTAGGGATTGAGAGGGGAGATAAGAATGTTCAACTAAATCTGGGTTAAGAAGAGTGTCGCCAGAGATATTTCAATTTAGGCATTTTGAAATGCTTTGTTGTTACTTCGGTGTTCGATAAAGTAATTTAAATATTTGAATGTACATTGGATATAGTCGAAGGTTATTATCAAGTAAAAGTAGGATGAGTAAGACATGTCACTATATTCCATTTTGACTTTAACTTGACACTCCGTTGTATTTTGGTAATATTTTTGATTACGACTCTTTTTTATTTAGAAAAGTAATTCTGGAGTTTAAGTTACATTGATGACATTCATTAAATAGCTTTTTAATAGTAGAGCAAATACCAATAACCGTCGTCCATCATAAACCCTTAGCAAATTTGCTTAGCGCGGGGTCACAAACTGTCGATTTCTGCTTATGGATCTTCCCGAGAAGGGTCCATAATTTAATAAACAAACACCCGACGGGTGTGCTGTCAGTGAGCATGCTAAGGGAGTCGCAGGAAATATAGGTACTTTGAAAGCGTTTAGAATTTTGATTAAACACACAAACGTTGGAATATGAGAAATAACGGACATTAAAACTGAACTATCACACATGATAAATTTTTTTGACTGTTAAATTTTCCATAACATTTCAGCTTGTCGATTCCCAATCACAAAACCAAATGTTTATGTGCAAACTAAGTATGGCACTTAGTATTTGCACGGATGATTGTCAAACGGAGCTATGAAATTCATTTTTCAGTATTCACTGTACAAATTCAATGAACGCCAGTGGAGTTATACATTAAATTGTACACGTTCATTTCATTATTTTAACATTAATCCGCTTGCCATCAACGCCTATCAACACTATCCCACTTTATGTAATATTCATTTCCCACACAAAACTCAATCTAGGTTTTAAGCTAATATGCTGATGCAGGTAAACCGAATTGCCTGAAGCGAGTGATTAAATTTCAGGGATAGCTCCGAATAATCCGATATGGGAGCCCCTCCCACCCCCCACTTTCCCTGCGTCAAATGATCGCGTATCAGCTAGGAATTTTTGATTTTGTTACGCGGGACGTCAGACTTGCCGTAATGGTATTACGTATGCCGGCGGTAAAATGTTTTACTTTTTTTGACATATTGCATTGACACCTATTTCATTTGGGGATGAATTTTTTGCCCGATTCAAAATACAGGTAGGTTTACGGGCTGTAAAGAACCGATTAGGTGATTTACTTAACAAGAATGAAATTAATTTATTTAATAACCTTAAAATGTTAATAATGGATTTGTGTGTTGGGTCCATAATAATATCTATTATTAACAATATAAAAATTATATCGTCGGAATTCGGTAAATGATCAAGTATTAAGTCATATCTTACAGAAATAGTATTATAATCATGTGTTTATCGACTAGAAAAAAAAAGATTGATCGAAGTCTCACATTTCGCTTAACTAAATATAATTATTATTCATCTACTGGAAACATTTTATCAGACATGAATTAGTAAATATTTTATATTTATACTTCAGCGTTTTAAAATCCATACATTTTAATGCGGATTTTAAAACGCTGAAGTTCACGATCACAACATTTTACAGCATATTTATTAAAAGCAAGCCACTACGCGAAGGGCTAAAAAATGATTCGCAACATTTATTTTCACGAAACACTCTTTGATCTTTTTATTGCGTTTTATTCAATTTGGGAATGGCAATTTCTCAAAGTACAGTATAATTCGTATTTCGTGGGGAGCGTTCACCTTTTGTGGCTTCCAACATTTGATAGAGAGCCGTTATCCTTTCTTTTGTTGGTGGTCTATTGTCTATGTGAGCACATGAGCCAGGGAATAGGATATCCTCATTAAGTGAACTGATATTTCCGCATCATAGTAGGTAACTGTGTTAGTGGAAAGATATTTAATATCCATGGTGCGGTAATTGTAACTTTGCCGGCGTATTATGTTTCGACAGAATCTCAGCCCGCTATGGTGTAATTATACGCCTTTGTTAATAACAAGGACAATATTGGGGATTATTAACCTACTTGCATTATTAGCTTCCTTTGATATCAGAGGCGTTAGAATTGTGATAAGTATCTATGTTTTCATTATAGTGTTTTATTTGGTGGGGGAATAGTAATTCATATTTTTATACCCTTCGGGAAATCGCCGAAGAAATTTTCTTTACAAAGTCTAGTAAATTATTCAACCTGATTTAAGTATATTTAAAGGATTCATGTATGATTTCAATCAAGTCATATTATTGTTTAGATACGGTTGAACCAGATTCCGAATTTAATCAACTGCTTAGAATTATTAAGTACTACTCAGTTCTATCTGGTTCTTGTTGAACATAACAGCTATTTGATAGTGACACATCGTTACAATTTGGATAATATTTTTCAGATATAATAGGCCAAAGGTTGGACCGTTCGATCCCAAGTAATTTCCCAAGCTAGACCTCTATAAATATGGTTCGATCCGCTATTTTCAATATGGATTTGCGACTTATTTGACCCTTATCAAAGTTTTGTTCTATTAACGGAGTTTAAAGGATTGTTTGTTTCGGGTTACGCGTGAAGCTGTTTGTGTGAGGGCGATCATTAAAATTGGTATTAGTGTAAACATTAGACAAACCCATACGGAACTGATAAAGATATTATAGAATTATGGCATCAATAAATATACTTTCCGCATACATCATCATCCTCTTGCCCTTCTCCCAGTTCATCTGGGGTCGGCGCAGCATGTCTTCATTTTCCATACATCCCGGTCAGCCGTCATCAAGCTATCCACTCCCATTTCTCTCATATCATCTTTCACACAATCCATCCATCTCTTATTTGGCCTTCCTCTTCCTCTCCATCCACTAACATTCATACTCATCACTCTCTTTGTCACGTGTTCTTCCTCACTTCTCATCATGATGATGATGATGATGAATTGTAAATGGTAACTATGGAAGCTTAGATCAAATTTAATATTTTCGAAATTCTGTACAAATACTTGATAATTATGATAGAAACCAAGAAAATCTAATTTGTAACGTTAAGCAAGTGATCAGTAATAATAAAAGGTAAAGTATGTAAATAATGCTACTTAGTGACAATAGCAACTATCAGAGAAACGCAACGATTTCTTCCACACGGCTTGTTGAATTGTGAGACACGCAAAATAGAAAAAGCAATTTAGAAAAAAAGGACGGATATTTATTTATATCTGGGGCACAAAGAGAACATAGCCTATTGTGGCTATGTAGGCGATAAAATTCAGACCGAATGTCAACTCGTCCAATCGAAACAGAACACAATCCTCAGTCCTCGTTTGCTATAAAATTAAACTCGTAAATTTTTACTAAAGTAAGCCTATATTTGCGCAAACAGTTTAATTCCTTACAATAATGGTATCCCATCTTGGTCTGGGACTTAAAAATAATGTACCAACTGTGTTTCTGGCCTAGCATGTCATAAAAGGCAACTAATAGTATATCGGGTTATGGGTGTGTGATTGTGTAGACGACAAGCTAGCCACTTGTCACTACTTTTTCACAAATTTCCTTTTGACCTAGCCCAGTTATTTTTGGCAGAATGTGGTTAAGGGAGCTTGCTGCCCCTTTGACTTATGATTTTATGTCATCATCATCTTCCTAGCGTTATGTCCCGCGTTTAGACGGGGTCCGCTTAGACCATGATCCAGGATTTAGCGAGTCTGGTAATTACATTGAAGCGACTGCCGATCTGACCTTCGTAACCCTAAGATAGGGGAACCAGACAATTTTTGGATCATGGTTACAAATCCAAAGTTGTTTGAATTTGCAGGTTTCATCACGATGTTTTCCTTCACCGTTGAGCTAGTGGTATAAATACGTACATAGACTTGAAAAATCCAGAGGTACGTGCCCGGGTTTGAACCCGCACTCCTCGGTTAAGAGGCGCGTGTCCTAACCATTGAGCTACCACCGCTTTTGACTTATGATTTTATGTATGTATGGTATATTCATACTCCAGAAATCTCTTAATTAATCTTGTATCAATGCCAGGACTTAATCATTATAATAAAGTCTACCCATTTGAAATTTTTAACATTCACTTAAACAGCCCATCATATTATTTTTAGCAATTTTTTTTTGTATATATACCTTGTACGCGCTGTTGGGCAAAGATCTCCTGAAATTGTTGACATTGAGAAGCTCAGAATTGGCTTGCCTTGTTATATGTTGAATGATGTTAATCATCTTTTGATTGAAAAAGTTGGGTCAGATTAAAATTGGGTATTACCAGCAACAGTATACTTTAAGGCCAGATCCGTTCAATCTTACTTCCGCTCAATCAAATAAACCATTTTTAGGAACTTCAAAGAGAAAAGTCTACTTTCTGATTTAAGAATCGGTGATCTATAAAGAACATATATCAACTGCGAGGGTGGGTCTTAGGTTTTCTATCTAGCACATATGTTCCGTTTTCTTGATAAATCCAGGTTCTTTATTTCAGGCGGGAAATAGCATTAATTTAAGTGTCAAGGTCGTTATGCCAAGTAGTAAAGCAATTTCGGTTACAATCTTCTGCTATAAACTATACTTACTTTTGTGGTGGTATAACCTTACTTTTGTGGTGTATTCCTAATTTAAACGTTAGTACGTTTCCAAAGACAGAAATGGTGAATGCGGTCCATATGAAGCACATATGTGCTTCATCTCACATTTCATGTGACGAACATCCTTCGTTGTTCATGTTTATTCGTTATCTAGAATTTCTGAAGCACATATGTGCTTCATATCAATGTTTGTCCTGAAAATTCTAGATAACGAATAAACATAAACAACGAATGATGTTCGTCACATGAAAATTTCCTCATACTCCTAGCAAGATCCGTACACGTGGTCATTAGTTTTCTCATTTCTAACAACTCAACTAAACAGCCTATTATCAACATGTAGAAGGTTGTATTAGCGTTGTAATAATTTAAATTTTCTATTTGTTCCAGACCGGCAAACACTTCCATCGAACATCACTTCTCATCAAAGCTTTCAACCATAAGTTCAGATTGGACCTCGAACTTAACACGTAAGTAGCTTTCTGATAAGTTCTTGTTCTGTTCAACACTTCAAACTTTGCGTTAGATTGTGGACTTTGAGTGGTAGGTTTGAATATTAATTTAGTGTATGGAGCTTTAAAGACTAAGGCAGGTGAAATAATTCAGCATTAGAGCCTGTTTCAGTATTCAGATGAAACCGAGAACTCTATAAGTGTATACAATAATATGAAAATCTGCTCAGTGGAATTAATTACGAAATAGATAATTGAACATTAGTCCGATGTCTAACTATGTTTTAAAACAATCAAGTTTTTTTTTTTTGTGACATTTAATAATTATTTTATTAAAAGTAAACAATGACTTAAATTAGCTGTATGAATTACATATGCGTAAGTCAAAATTAATACAAAAATTCGACGAAAAAAATTAACAGCACAAAAAATGCGGGGCCAATAAACAGAACCCGCTCAAACATACTTTTGCCCATTCACCCGCGCTCGAACCCGGTCTATATTACATTCGAAACTATCCCGGCTCCAGGACATCTCCGTCCCTCTCCACCGCAAACATCTGTTCTATGTTGCCCGTCGCCCGTCTCGCTCGCCCACGGAACTTTCATAAGTTACTCCTTTTATAGGGCCCCTGTCCTCTTATATTTCATTTATGGTGTGCCCAGAAACTGTTTTCGAACTCCATCGGGGTCCCTTCGATTTGTTTGCCAACAGATTTGATTTTCTGTTTAAATGTGTTATGACCTTTTGGGGTTTCTCTTGTGCTTATTGAAAGTAAGTGAAAAGCTGTGGATAATATCAGTTAGATTTTTATATTCAAATGGTATTTCATTTATGAGCGGTCATACTTTCTTCTTCTTCTTTACTATCCAGCACAATTACAATTTTGGCCGAAAGTAGTTAATGTTTGCTTGCTGCTTCTTGAAGTTTATCTATTCCTTTGGATTTTGCAGGAGTGATGGTATTGTATGTATGTGCATAGAGAGGTATATTACTACACATGTGTGACATGTGTCCGTTTAAATTAGAGCGTGTATATTTGTGTTTGAGTCTAGTGATGTTTATCACGACTTGTATGTAAATTGTAAAATCTAGTACTACTAGGATTTTACAATAAAAAATATCAACGTTTCAATACATCGATATTTAAAAAGAAAACAATGTTCAAAACATTTTTATATCTAAGCTGCTTTCTTTCACGAGCAATATAAAATTCACGTACGCTCTATAACATCCGCTTTTAAGGATACGGCCATTAAATTAAATACAAAAGTGGAATCGAACAGTCGCCATGATTTTACTTGGAAAGTAATTGGCAATTTAGATCGTTAAATTTAAAGTGGCTTTATTATAAATCTCAAACATCGACGCAAAGTTTCGCTTGAACTGTCTTTGATCTTTTGTGACTGTGAAATACGTTAGTCGCTTGCAACTCTTTAAACAGGACTACATACATAGCATCATAGCTTTGGTAAATAATAGTCAAGTAGTTCCACATAGATGCATTAAGTCAGTTAGTAAAAAATCGATAAGATAAGGTTATAATTTTTTTTTAAAGTAGCTCTTTATTTTTAACCACCAACACAAAAGAGGCTGTAATAGTTTAACCTAATTATCTGTGAGTCATTCTCTGGCGTTTCAAGTCCCGATCGGATGGACTAAATACCTAAATATATGAATATCATTAAACATATATGTATAGCATTCAAGCTTATCAACAAAGGAGTTCACATACAAAGAATCAATGTAGATAGAAATCTTCCAAGGCACCGTTCAGTAAGTACAAACAAGTCGGGTATAACCGACCGTTTTAAACCGTGTGCCTATCACAAAGCATTAGCGAATCCCGCTAAGTGGATCTTAAACCGTTGCCAGAATTCGTTAAATTGTTCCTTTGCGACTCAAAACGTCTAGATAAAATTAAATTACGATGATTGAGACTGAGGCCCTATTCACGGGCGACTCTAAGTCTTTGTGCCAGTGGATTACTCGAATCGGGCCTGTTGGATCTGTACCTACCTCAATTAACAGGGAGGGACTCTTTCATATTATATTATTGAATTTATTAGCACTTCTGAGGACAATGAGCGAGTTGAGTTGGTCGGTTTCAAGTTAGTTATGAGAGTGTGCGCAGATGTGGTTTTGAGCCTAAAATCGATGGGGAATGTGAAGGATAATGATTAAGGACAATAAGAATTACGCATAAGACTGCTGGATGGCTCATTCGGTAGTGACCCTGCCCCATGCCCCTAGAGTTGTGGGTTCGCTCCCTACTCAGGAAAAACATTCGTTTGATGAATACTTATGCTTGTTCTGTATCTGGGTGTTAATATCTAATATTCAAGTATAACTAACTATATTTGTAATACCACTGTTGACTCTGATATCCGTAACACAAGTGTTTTAGCTACTTAGCTCGGAGTTAGATCAATGTATGTCATGTCATCGGATATTTATTAATTGAATACGCATTGTCCATAATGTCAATATCCAGATCATTGTACGCTTCTTTCTTCGAGGTCTGGAACTTAATCAGCCACTGCTTTATACTCGCAATACTGATATCAATCATTGAGCTATTATTACTACGTATAGAGAAGCTATATCAAACAAAAATATTATCACGAAGCATGGACTGAGCGTGTTTCAGCATTTGCAGCGCTAAACCTAACAATTGTCGTCTAATTAAGCTATTAAAACACGCAGCGCTAGATCGCTCATAGAGTAAATTTTGCTCGCGACCAAAACTTCGTAAACGCCGTGAATTTCATGGCGCTTACGCGTGAACGTAGGCGAGTGACTAAACGAGTTGCTGCCGATCGGCAACAACGCACGGCGCAAAAAACTTGTTCGCTGCGTCGGTTCCATACGCCTGTAATAATAGTTCAATGATATCAATCGAGAAGAATCCAAGATTACTAAGTAATCATAACTTATAACAACATACATCTCCAGGGCATCCCCAATAGTTACTTAACACATCTACAGGTATGGTGTTGACTATAAACAGTTTATACGGCTTACTTATTTTAAAGTTTCCAGCTTGTGGAAATATCTGTATTAACACTATCGCGTTCAACGCTAGAGCGAGGTGTATCCAGGTCTTTTCCAATCTGTGAGCGCAATTCTAAGCCCTATGCCGGCTATTCTAGGATGCCAAGCTGCAAGTCACGAGAACCAAGAGTAATTTGCTGAGGAAACAAGCGGCGAATTTCGTTGCGACTGTATGCTTTTGTTGGAAGTACAAATTTGACGGGTGTGAATTTTTGGTGTTGACAAAATACTTGTGCGAAATTTTCATTTAGCTAGTTTCTGATACATGTGATATCGTTTTTGTACAGTGATAAATTACTTTTATTAAATAGAGTGTAATAATAAAAGTTGATCTTTGGGTGTTTGGGATTATTAATAAATTGTTTAAATAGATCATTAATAAAATGGAAATATTTTTGATGAACTCCATTAATAGTGGCCAACATGTTGATAGCGAACCATCAGCGTAGCATAAGAACAATATTGTATTTAAGTTAAATTGTGGCCAACGTTATTAATTCTGGTGATATAAAAAACAAAGACAAAGTTATCTAGCTAATAAAACACAAGTGTTTATGATTGTGTTACTATGAGCTAGCCACTTGTCACTATTTGTTCACAATTGTCCATCTAACCCAGCCCTGTTTTATTTTTTGACGGAATGTGGTTAACTGATAATAATATGTAAAACACGAGTCAGAAATCTATTTTAAACCTAATTTAAAAAGCAACTAAGTTGCTAATCTCGTGACTTAGCCCAAACAGCGTTGCATGCTAGCCCGGCTTGACGACAACTTCATTAAAAGCTTACACACACAAGAAACAGCGTGCCGGTACTTTACATGTGCATGGCCGAATAATGAGACTTAACAGGATAAAATACATTTGAGAAAAATAACATGTTGATGTACATTTGTACCAAAATGGTAGACAACATATTTCATAATCATTATAATACACACACACACACACACACATATACACATAACATCACGCCCATAATCCCCAAAGGGGTAGGCAGAGTCAGAGAGGCAGCAGGCCCCTTTAACCACATTCAGCAAAACCAAAACGGGCTGGGTTAGATAGAAAATTGTGAAAAAGTAGTGACAAGTGGCTAGTCCGTCGGCTACACATTCACATACCCAAAACCCGATATACCATTAGTCATCTTTTACGTTATGCTAAGCAAGAACCACAGTTGGCACATTCTTTTTTAGACCCCGACCAACATGGGACTTATAATTATAATATTTTGCTGGATATATAATTTTAAGATATCTTTGTATTTTACTTGGTAGAAGAAGAAGATAAACAGTACATAGAGATAAAGGTAAACTACCTTTATCTCTATGTACTGTTTATCTTTAGTATAATTTGTCTACTAGCTTAAGCCAGTAGGTGAATAAAGTAAAAAAATAAACAATTAAGTATCAAGCCACCAAAATAATTCGCACGAGCATTTTCAAGCGCCTAAATCTTTATTATCTCGTAAATGTTTCAAAGTCGTTTATGTTGCTAGGTCGACAAGTAATCCTATCGATCGATGTTGCTGCCGCTTATATTTTTAATATCGACAAACAATTATGTTATGTTACGCTATACATCAGAATATCTAAGGACCTTTTATTTAAATCGGCACAGAATAGTGCCTTCTCTTCGCCTGATAGTAATCTAAGGGCCCGAATTGCCAATATAACTGACGAGAGACTCGGCTGTCAGATAGCTCAGCTATGCTTACCCCTGAGAGGTCTATGAAAATTCGCAAATGTCCTTAACACCTCGCTTATATGATCGCCGATACTCCTGACTTGTACCAACCGCCGTCGCATGTTCGCTAACGGCACGCCCGGCTGGCGACAACTTCATTAAAAGCGCACAAACAGACGAAACAGACTAGCGGTAAATACGAACGGTCTTTGTACACCAATCAAAATTTCGACCGGGCGCTTCCGTGCTTAGAGTTTGTGCGAAGTGGAAAGGTGGACGGATAGTTTTTTTCTTGGTTGCTGCAAAAGCAATGACTAGATCCGATGTGAAAGCGGTTTTGAATGTACCGTCATTGGTTTGAGTTTGAGGAACGGGACTTGTATAGCGTCTGAATTTGGATTGACTTTGTGCTAGGGAGAGAGGGAAGCATGTCATTTCTGCTTTTATTATAATTTTATTTTTTAATCATTTCTTTTTAATTAAACCGACTCGCTATTATAAGCTTTGGAGTGTGATTTCTCTGAATAAGCATTACGAAAATCAGATGACATTTATTTTATGTAATGTATGGGGACTGGATTTATAAATGAAAGAAGACCTCCACTATTATGTAATTTAATATTGCATTGTGTTTCTTTTATCAGACATAGTAATGCATATATAAATGTATATTATAATAATTTGTTGTTCTTCTATGAATACGTTTCGTTTTTATATTTCTATTATTTATCCCTTCGGGGATTATGGGCGTGATATTACATTATTATTTATTTCTAACGAACTTTCTGGAAAATGAGAAATTAGATTTACATGTATGTTTGAACTTTTGGAAGTATACTTACTTTATGAAACATGCTCGGTTTTATAAGGCAGAAAGTCGAAATTAATAGTTAGAGGCATTTTTAATGCATTTAAATAAAATTCTATTCGCATCTTCTCTTTTTAAAACGTCACTCCCTCTACTCCGTCGCGTTTGTCGCGTAACAGTTTCCGGAACGCAACGAAACTCCAAATTGGATCGCACACGGAATTTCAGAACTGACGCGGAGCCTATGCGGCTCCAGTTCTATCCATTTACAGTTTTGTGACGTCACAGAGAAACCGGATTGTAGCGTACGCTCAACCATTCCGTGTAGGCGAAGTAAAATTTTAAAGGTTATCAGCACGTGCGTTTTGCAGATCTATTTTATGACAAGACTCATACTCATATATTTCCTGGAAATGTTTGAGTATCTGGCAAACGTTACAAAGAGTATTGTTATGAACGGACATGTGTCAAAGATTTCAGTTACATAGATATTTAGGTATAGAGATCAGTCTGCAAAATATTTGAGTATAATATTTTGTATGTAAGATACAGCGCTTTAAAGATCTGAAATGGGGCACTTTACGTCACTAGGACGGTAAAGTTTTACGCACCTAATGACGTCACGCGGCACTTTAACGCATTGTATCTTCCTAGTTTTTAGTTTTCTGGACAAAAGAAAAAATATACCTAAGCAATATTTTTTTGTTATCTCAATAGCGGACCATGAAAAAATTGTATGCTTAAATATGATTAAATTTAAAAAGATTTGTCACCATACTATTTCGTGTATAGCTATCACCTATCACCAACTGAGTCGTAAACTTAAATAAAACCATTCCACATATCTTTCACATCTGCCTCCGCATACTCTTTTGAATAGCACTAAAAAGAATTGCTTTTTCGTAACTATATTTAAAATTGGAGTGGAGAAAGAATTTCACAGGCAATATCGTAGCTCAGTTCTCTATTCTCAGATACAATTTGCATCCTACCGTCAACTTCAAACGCAGCTTACACAACTGTTCTGTGTACAGTAAGGTTATATTTTAGAGGAAATGATATAGCTCTTTGCAAGTTCACTATGCCACGAGGTTCACAACCTTTCTCGGAAAGCTTGAATATTGCGTTCTAACTCATTTATGCAACAGATTCGTTTTAATGTCTTTTTTTTTTCTTAAAAGTATTCTGCTGGCAAAGGGTTTGCTTATAGTATTCCATAATTGTCACCCTAAGGGCCAATTTCCGTCTCTGATAACATTTGAGATATCTGACACCTTAATAGTTTACAATTTGTAATTTTTCTTCCAGATAAGTTTCTAATAGTCAGGGACTTTATCAGTAAATGTGAATGTTCCCAATTACTTGGTATACGTGGCTTATTATTTAAGATATAATATGATAAGAAAAAGCCTACTTTTTTGGCTGAATGTGGTTAAAGGTTAGCTTCCCCTTTGGCTCTGCCTGCCTTTTTGGGAATATGTCTGCCTGACAATATGTATGTATGTATGTAAGTCTACTTTGAAAATGCTCCAAGAAAGGACTGACCTAGTTTATAGATATCCATGTCCATATTATATATACGCTATATTTACTTTGTATATATACAGTATTGTGATCTCAGCATTCTCGGCTTGGAACAACATTTGCCGCAATATGAATTACAGCGTCATTGCAATAATAATAATGTACATACTTCGTCGAACATACAAGGAAAACATGGAATCATTTGATATTGCTACAAAACATTATCCCACGTTATTTATTATCGACAGAGTAGAAATATTGTTCACATCCATGGCCGCCATGGAATGCAATAACATGGCATGTCCTTGTGTCTCTTGCTTTCATTTGGGTGGAAATAGAATATTATATTTCGTCGATGAGCGAGATATTTCAAGTCGTTCCTCTTTGTGTCCAGTATGAATTTGTATATTATTTATTTATCTATGTATATAAAAATGAACCACTATTTCTCCTGGTCACGCTATAACTTGAGTTGTTGGTTGAGCCTAACCACTCGACCAACGAGCCAGTCAAATTCAATTCAATTCAATGATTACTTACAAGAAATCCAGCTTTACTCAATTCAAATAATCATTCGCCTAAGCTTTGATAAATTCAATTTGAGAAACATCTTTGAATCATATGGTTATAAAAAATAAATTTCCAGTGTTTTTTCTACATTTGTTTCCCCGAATAAGTTGTATAATACACACTTATGATAATTGTTTCTCAACTTCTTAATCGAGGTGGTCTCCTTGATTGAATATAGCAAGATCTAAGAAGCTCGAATAAAAAACAGATACTTCCCAGACGCCCCTCACGCACCATTTATCTCGACATGATCCGACCAACCCCACCTCCTAATCACTCCAACCAAAATTACATCAACCAATACAATCCTGGGAATCGTCTAATCGAAAATTTTAATCATTCCGCTAATCCCAGACCGTCTTATAACCCGCTGGAAGCCCAAAGCCTTACAATTTTTCCATCCTCCAATCCCGTTGCTCAGCAAGCAGTGCTCATCTTGTAAAAGATAAGAGTCGGCATTAATTTGGATTCATCTCATTATGGCTTGCGACTGCCACTTGGTACAGAATAAATTATGACTAAGGTGCCTCTGGTCGTCGTTACAGGATTTTCTTTCCCTCCCCGCTGCGGGATCGCCGGGTGAGCTTATCTCGGCGAGGTCGGGAGCGGGCTGAGTAATTATTGAAATTTTCGGTCGGTTCCTTGAAGGCTTGTGTGGTGATGCAAGGACTGTGGGAGTAGCTGTTTCATCTTAGGGTCAGCGGTATGAATGTAATTGTAGGTTTTATACGGCTCTAGGTTTCATTGACTGGCTTAATGGCGCATTCGGTAGTGACTCTGCCCCGTGCGTCAAGAGTTGTAGATCGAGTTGGGTTCGATCCCCACCCAGTACAAACATTCGTGTAATGCATACTTATGTTTGTTCTGTGCTGTGTGCATAAACTACTCCTCGGAATCAGATCAATGTATGCGATGTAGTCAGATATTTAATATTTATTATACGATGGCCGCGGCAAGGCGGCAGCTATAGTTTTCATCTAAATGCACTATACAAAAATGTATAAAAATATACCAAGTTCTGAATCTTTGTATGCTACGGGATATCCAGAGCTACAAACCTTATATATACTTATATATGTATATATACGACTGTGCTTGTAACACTTGTTGAGGTTAGGTTACAGACGTTATGTTACGCGCACACAACATGTGCGAGGTCTGGCAAGTCTCTGACTAGATTGAAATCGATTTGATGACTTTCCCCCGGTATCCGAGAGGAAACTACCAATTATTATTTAATTACTGTCCCGGGGAAGTTCATAACGACCCGTTCTCGAGTAAAAAGAGGGGAAAGGGGGGTGAAAAATACATGCAACCTATTCTCATACTTACCAATAGACAAAGGCAAAATTATCAAAACCGGTTAAGCTGCTTCGGGGGATTTGAATCGCAAACACTATAACAGGAGATTTTTATTTATAGGATCTTCTACTTACTTAAATAATATAATATTATTGAGTTATTTAATAAATAAATAAATTCTCCAGACTGACACACCAATTTCCTAGTTCCAAACAAAGCTTATATGCTTTTGCTGTGGATACTAGGTGAACGGATAGACATACTTAAATACGTTTTATAAACATCCATGACTCGAGTACAAAATGTCCATGTTCATCACACGAAACATTTGCCCATAGCGGGATTCGAACCCGACCCTTGGTTCCGGGAGTTAGTAGTATTTATTTATACTCTTCTAAAATCAGACTCCGTCTAAGTAAGTAATATCGCTAGGAAAATTACAACATATTGTGTCGTAATTTTTCACAGTATATACTGATTCAAGTGCATTACAGTATCCCCGTCCATAAATTACACGCCAACTCCCGGACGGGAAAATACAAAATAAATAGCCCAATTTCTGTCCACTCATCGAATAGCCGTCGCATAATGATATTAAATGGAACCACACCCCTAAAGGCTCTTATATCTTCTCCAAAAAGAAAAACAAGTTCCATCGCCGGTGATAATGTTTCAAGGCATTTTATTTATTATTTCCCTAAAGGAGACCGTAAGTAGGCACGATATTTTCGCCCCGAAGAGGGAAGCTGAATAAACCACCTCGTGCTTGGGATCGCGATGAATTATTTCACATCCTCTTGTGACATTTTAAGCCCGCAAAAAAGGGGTAGGGCCGCGATGGCGATTTATTGTTTAATTTTATTCGTGAGAAATTGACGGGATGTGGAGTTTGTTCAGTCACGACCTTTTTGGTGAGGACATTTTTCGTTGTCCCATGCTGGTTTGGGACTTAAAAAGAATGTGCCAACTATGTTTCTTGCCTAGCATGTCGTATATGCGGTTTTGGGTGTGCGATTGTGTAGGCGATGAGCTAGCCACTTGTCACTACTTTTTCACAGTTTTCCGTCTAACCCAGCCCATTGTCCCATGTTGGTCTGGGACTTAAAAATTATGTGCCAACTGTGTTTCTTGCCTAGCATGCCGTAAAAGGCGACTAATGATTTATGGGGTTTTGAGTGTGTGATTGTGTTAGGTGACGAGCTAGCCACTTGTGACTACTTTTTCACAATTTCCAGCCTAGTTTTATTTTTTGGCTGAATGTGGTTAAAGGGGCATGCTGCCTCTTTGACTCCACCGAGGATTATGGGCGTGATGTTATGTATGTATATGTTTTTCGTTTTTGTTTTCTTCAACATAGCCTTACTATATTGATGTAAAAGTTGGTACTTGGGATTACGCCTTCGGCCCTGTTGCAACTCCTATGATGTTTGTGATTCCCCAATATACCTACTTGGCTGTATAATCTTACTAATATTATAAACGCTAAAGTTTGTATGGATAGATGGATGTGTGGATGTTTGTTACTCTTACACGCAAAAAATACTGCATGGATTTTAATGAAACTTTGCACTAGTATAGCTTATATATTAGAATAACACGTAAGCTATGTTTCATAGATGTGACCACGCGAGCAAAGCCGCGGGCAGAGGCTAGTTCTAATGTAAAATATGTGTCTCATCAGATGACACGGATGAACTGTTGACGTCACGCCGTATATAAAACAATCCGCTGACAAAATCATTGTCGCCTCTAGTTACAGCTAGATAGGTCTACCTAGGTAGACATGGTCACCTGTATTTGATTATATCTACCTAGGTGGATTTACCTAGATAGTATACAACCTCTATAGGTAGATAGATTAACGGCCTTGGTTGGTTGTTTATCTACCTAGATACTAAGAATTAAATATAGTTAATTGGATCTTGGTCCCCGAGCATATAACACTTTTATCATGTTTCGAAGTAAATGCTCTGTACTTTGTAATAATGAAGTAAATAAATATCAGACTACATCACATACATTGATCTGCCTCCGAGGTAATAGCTTGGTAGCTTAAGCACTTGTGTTACGGATATCAGAAACAACAGTGGTATTACAAATATATACTTAAATATTGGATATTAACACCCAGACACAGAACAAACACAAATATTCATCACACGAATTTGTCATGGGTGGGGATCGAACCCACAACTTTTGGCGCATGGGGCAGGGTCACTACTGTCACGGAATGTTACGGATGTACTTTTTTCTTAATTTACTATTTGCTAGTGAAAAACTATGTTTATTCTATTTTTAACTTATATTTTTTTCCTATTTCCATTGACAACCTACTTCCACCAGGCCTTATCTACACAGTAAGTTTGTTTCAAATAACAATCTCAACGGTCTGAGGACTGCTACCCGAAATTCATAATTCAGGTACTGCCGTCCGTAAAATAACTAAATGGAGATTGAACGAAAACAGCTCGACTTGGCTCCAAAACTACCGTGCAGCCAGCACTGAACAAGCCACAGTAATTTTGTTACATACAGAGCATAATGTATGCAGCTCTGCTAATCAGCTAATTCTGAAGTCAAATGCGCTGATTAAATTATATAGAAGCGTGGAAATCGCATCTGTATACCGTTTGCTTTCATTGTTTCTCTACTAGATATTATTTAAATAAATAATAAATATTTTCTTTATAATTTGTTCTTACGTTCAGGGTTGACCTTTATTATTATTTCGATTTTCATTAAACAAGTTACCATAATAACTCAATAATAATCATTCCTTAGCCCTCTTTTTAAAGACTTAAAAATGGCATGTTTCATCTATACTAATCTTTAAAGAGTACTAATACTAATATTATAAAGAGAAAAGACTTGTATTTTTGTGTGTGTGTGTGTATGTTTGTAATGAATAAGCTCAAAAACTACTGTGCCTATTTCAAAAATTCTTTCACCATTGGAAAGCTAGATTATCCGAAAGTAACATAGGCTACATTTTATTCCCATATTCTTACAGGAACGGGAACTATGCGGGTGAAACCGCGGGGCGCTGCTAGTTATGTATATAACATGCTTTTTTACATGCGCGCGTGATGATTTGTCCATATGACTATACTGGCAATTCCGGAAAGACATAAGAAGGGAGCATTGATATGAAAGTGATTAGTATGCATTAGGAATTAACTCGATTTGTTTTAACGCCTTAACATACTAATTAACTCGCCCACCAAATTTTCTTCTGCCACATACTCAGAGACCGACGTTATAATTGCCACGCCGTCCCACTATCAAAATGCGGCCGAAAAATCCCGCTCAAAATCCGCTACACATCTCGGGCTGGCGACAATTACGCGAAACGAAATTTTCAAAGCGACCCGGGGTTATTCCGCTCACGTGCGCACCTCAAGCCGCGAATTCGTAATCGAAACGAGCGATACAAGAATAGCTTTCAGAAACATGCACTTAATAAAGTGGGCTAGGGTAAACTCATCAATGTAGGCTGGGGGAGCAGGGGCGAGTGTGTTTCGGTATTCTATAAATAAATACAATGATCAAGCTTATTTATTCAGAGGAGTGTGTACATACATACATAACATCATTCCCGTAATCTTCGAAGGGGTAGGTAGAGTCAAAGGGACAGCAGGGCCACATTCAGCCAAAAATAAAATTGCGGCGTTAGATGGAAAATTGTGAAAAAGTAGTGACAAGTGGCTAGTTTGTCGCCTACACAATCACTTACCCAAAACCCGATATACCACCCTTAGTCGCCTTTTACGACATGCTATGCAAGAAACACAGTTGGCAAATTCTTTTCATGTCCCAGACTAACACGGGACGGGGAGAGGAGTGTATTTTATATCAATACAAACTGTTGCATTTAGTATGTGAGTAGTTTAATTAATAAAAAGTATATAGATACCTATTGACGTTTTGATCGAATTATAATTAGATATAACTGATGACACACACACACACACACACATTGAGAGGCAGGAACTTAAATCTATTGATTGGTCAGAGAGCTGGCACCAATTTTTGGGTAGGTATTTGAGGCAAACTGAAAACGTGTCACATACCCCAACACGAAACTGCAGACCTGGCTGGTGAGTACTGGGGCTTTCTTTTTTTTTAATTTTTTAACATTATTTTTTTTTCCACAAATATGTTTGAGGTTTTATCAACTTAAGATTCTACTTAATATATATACTCATAATATATATTTGTAAATGGCAATAGAAGAGCGGAATCCCTTTACACAAGCAAAATATTTTGCTTAAAAGAAGACACGAAACGTTGTTAACTTATTATGTGTAAGAAACTGAAATAAAATATTTTGTATTTGTATTTTTTTCTGTATGCTTGATCGTGGTTTTTATAAAGCTAATCTGAATCGGCTAGTTTCCTTAAGGACTCAGATTGCATTAAAATATCTTAGAAATAATAACGAGTATTTCATATGATTAAGTCAAATAATATCACATCAATATTTTTGTATACTACAAGTATAAGCCCACTAAATAAGTTTCAAAACGAAAGCCTTTACTCCAATACTGTATTCGAGGAAAACTCTGTTACAGCCAGTTTAAATTTTAATAATGTCCTACTAACCAATATCGGTCACGGCGGCCAATCTCAACGAGGATTAGCCAACGTAGAAGATATTATAGTGCACAAGTGTGTGCGCAAACACAGGTGCAACTCTCAGTTCCTTCACTCTCATAGTCCGGTGAGACGTCAATTCAACATGACCGAAGTGAGGTCAGGCGCGGGACTAACGGCTTAACGTGCTTTCCGAGGCACGTAGGTGATTAAACCGCTAACTTTCTGACTCCGGACTGTTACTGAGTAATTTCAATATTGAAATACCCAGCCACAATTTTTTGGCCCGATCAGGGAATTGATTCCGGGACCTCTTGGTCCTTAAGCGACGCATGCTACCACTAGACCAACGAGGCAGAAGTTAAATAAAACTGGACCATACCCGTTACTCTCACACGTGACATGTGTATTAGAACAAGAAATATATTCCTCTAAAGCTCAGAGGCGATGAACGATGATGTAGAATAGAATAATAGAATAGAAAAACCTTTATTTGGCACACACTCAAGAGATACAGATAAAAGCAAAAAAATAATAATAATAAAGCACACAAAAAACAATAAATAACAAATAGAAAGAATATAACAAACAAAAATAAGGTGTGCCAAAACGGCGCCCGCTCAGCTCAAGTCGTGAGCCACCTGATAGGCAGGTCACGACGCTGGTTTTCAGCGGGTACCAGGTCACACAGCGCATCCGTCCCCTTCTCGCAGTGTAGACCTGGTATCCGCTGAAAACCAGGGTCGTGACTTATCTGCATATGTAAATAATGGCTTGCATCTGAGCGGCTGCAGTCTTCATTCGGAGACACGGCAATATCGCGTACGGCGTGAATATCCGAACGGGCAATGGGAGCGATAACAAATGTATTCCGTTCGCGTCGAATGCACTCGCCATTTTGACGAATACTCCTGTGGGACTGCGTGTTTGCTGACGAAATAGTTTGTGATTCGGACCTGTTTTATCGTATATAGAATTTAATACTTAAGTAACATCACGCCTGTAATTCCCTGTAATTAATTTAATTTAAGTTATTTAGAGAGACAACACTGCGAAAATTAAAGTATCTTAATAGCTTTTACGTTTTCATACCATATCACTATACCTATAATCCTCGAAGGGGTAGGTACAGTTAAAGATGCAGCTAGCTTCGTCATCACTTTCAGCCAAATCAAACTGTGCTGGGTCGTATAGAAAATTGTGCAATTATTTAGAGTCTGTGACAAATGGTTTTTTTTTTTGTAGCAGATGCGTATATAATATAATATTACACTGTTTAAAATACACTATACTATGAGCGTCCAATCAGGAACTTAATAAATAAAATTATGCAAAAACACGTTTGAAATTCAGAAGGCCGCAGTCTCACTTGTGTAGAATTAAGTCTGCAAATTAAAGTTAAAACACGCTATACTCAGAAAATTTTGATGTTTTAATTAGTTTTCATATTAAAAATTATGCTCTAACTGGTCACAAACAATATCTAAAGTGAAAATTAATTTTATGATTTTCACATAAAGGTCTACAAACGCCAAATTGTATCTATGACTATAAATTCCCACAAACTTTTTCTAGCATTATTTGCGTGGGAATCAATAATACCCGCTTCATGAACCTAGTTCGCCAGCCTACACGCCGTTTATTACATGAGCTCTCAGTTTGTATAGCAACTTGACTTGTATTGTTTTCAATCGGAACTTGTTCTAAACGGATGATACGATAGCGGTGCGAGCATCAATATCATGCTAAGCTTTGATGCAAGCTGCATATGCTCAATTTCAAGCACAAAACCAATATGATCACATCTATAATTATAAATAAATATTTATTTTTTCCAGTCTGACACACCATTTCCCTAGTTCCAAACTAAGCAGGTATGCTTGTGCTATGGATACTAGATGAACGGATAGTCATACTTAAATACGTTTATAAACATCCATTACTCGAGTAAAAATTTAAATGTTAATTACACTAATTACACAGTCCATGCGCTAAACACCTGTATACTTAAATATTCAATATTAACACCCAGACACTGAACAAACACAAGCATTCATCAAACAAATGTTTTTCCTAGGTGGATCGAACCCACAACTCTTGGCACATGTGGCTCGGTCACTACCGAGTGAGCCATCAAGGCATTCAAAATATACCTAATAATAATATCCTCTCGGTTCTAAGGCGCAAGTTACAATAGACAACGAGGCAGTCAGTTATATAACGCTTACACACCGCACCCGATCCGCTCGCCTACCCCGTTATTTACATCAGCGCTCGCCCGTTCATTGGCTCTGTATTGTTTTTCAATCGCCTCTTGTCCCCAGCGGCTGATGCAATGACGTCACGGGCATAAACAACATGGCCGCCGCCCTGAATCGATGCCCCGGGCTGTTTTTACACTGAATTTGCGTTCGTTCTTTTCACGGAAACGCCAAAACAGCTGTGCGGTGCGCGGCTGACGTAATATTTTCACAAAGGCAGCGCCGGCGTTGATTGGCGTTGTTCCTTTTTTTTTAAACTCGAACGTATTTTTTTTTAATCATTGAACTTTGACCTCTTGGTTCAGGTTAAATACACCTCTTTAGAGATTATTAAGCAAGTGATAAAATCTAAAATAACACGCCATTGTGTATCTTGTATATATCTTTAAACTGCAGTATAGTGAAGGACAATGGTAATGCAGATAACGCCACCACTAATAATTGCCATAGTATTTATGAGCTCTCAAAACTCAAAACGTGCAAATAAATAATTACCTTAACTTAGATAAGTATACCAAATAGCTTAATACGACGTCAGAATCTAAAAACAGCAGTTTTACGTAAATGTATGTGTATACTACATATGCTTATCATTATAAACAGGTATTTGTAATCTCCGATGCTATTCTTCCGATATAAAAAAAAAACATCCACCTGCACGGTGCTTAATTATTGATGAGCGACATAGAGTGACATTTTAATCAAAGTTTCATCCCTTGTAAATCTATATTGCATCCGCGAGACGTCGGATCGATAGTTGCACAAAAAAAAAACCTTTAAAATAAAATAAAACAAATGTTCACTCAGTAAACTACACCAAATAATCGCTATCGCGCCATTTAATCAGCAACTGTCACATACGTCATTCATCATGGACACATTTCTTCTGTCATCGTCATTACTCGTGCGAATCGAAATAAATGCAATTATTCATAGGAGTGACAAGCTCGGCTGTCATCCCGCGAGAAGTAAGCGCCGCGTCCATTAATGATATGTAACGAATGGTCCATTTACTTTGTCATGTGTACATAAGAGCGTATTAAATACTAGCTTTTGTTCATATGATATTCTAACTAACTAACTAACTAAACTTCACGCCACTTCCCTAGCGGGGTAGGCAGAGAGAACCGAACGCCATATGGCACGATCCTTACACACCTCACTCGCCTCTTCAACATTCATAATCCTTTTCATACAAGCTCTACGATTTTTATGACTCCTAACATCACCTTCTTTTAATACACGACCAATCTGGTCGTGGTAGGTGATCCTGGGCCTTCCGCGGCTCCTACATCCTTCCACATTCGCATTGTATATCTGTTTAGTCAATCTTTCGTCATCCATTCTTTCCACATGTCCGAACCACCGGAGCATGCCTCTTCTTACCTTGACTCCGACGCTGTCCTTCAGTGATTGTATATATGTATTATTTTAAATATTCATTGTGAAATAATACATATATACAATCACTAGAATCACTAATAACGGGACTAAACGCGATATGCATTATGCAGTACATGAGTACAGCTTGATGTTTCGGCTATGTTGTAATAACCGTGGTCACACGCGGACAGCGTGAGTACCTATTAATAATGTCCTCCTAACCGATATCGGTTACGGCGGCCAATCTCAATGAGGATTACCCATCTGCGCAGGAGATATTATAGTACACAAGTGTGTGCGCAAACACAGATGCACCGTCTGTTCCTTTACTCTCATAGAGAGAGAGAGAGAGAGAGAGAGAGAGATCAGGTGCAGGACCAACGGCTTAACGTGCTTTCCGTGGCACGGGGTTGATAAAACCGCCAACTTCCTGACTCCGGGCTGTTACTGAATAATTTCAATATTGAAATACGCAGACAAAAATTTTGGCCCGACCCGGCATTGAATTCGGGACCTCTTGATTGTTAGGCGGCGCATGCTATCACTAGACCAACGAAGCAGTCAACTGACTGACTGCCTCGACTCATGTACCTCATAATGCATATCGCGTTTAGTCCCAACAGTAGTGTTCCTAGTGATAATGCTATGCGGAAGTTTAAAATCATATGTATATAATAATCACACCTGCAATCCCCTAAGTGGCAGGCAGAGTCCAACGAGCAATGAGCTCGTTAAGCCACATTTAGCTAAAAATCGAGTTGGGTTAGATGGGAAATTGAGTTAAGTTAAAGTTGCTAAAAAAGTAGTGACAAGTGGCTGTTCGTCGTCTACATAATTACAAAAACAATACAATGACTGGCCCGTTGGTCGAGTTGTCAGAAACCCTGGCCACGAAACCAAGGGTCGCGGGTTCGAATCCTTCTAAGGGCAAATGTTCTGTGTGGACATGGACATATGCCATCGAGTCATGGATGTTTATAAACGTATTTATGTATCTATATCCGTTCACTTAGTATCCATAGTACAAGATTACGCTTAGTTTGGAACTAGGGAATTAGTGTGTCAGTCTAGCTAGAGAATTTAATTATTTATAAATTATTAAATTAATTAATTATTTATACCTAATACGTTTATGTCGCCTTAACGATATGCTAGGTAAGGAACATTGTTGGTAAATTATTTTTAATTTCAATTCCTGGACGATCGGACAGAAATTATAGCTGATGTAAAATAATCCGGGATAAAAACTACTGTCTGTACTCTTTAGACTTACGGTTTAGACTTAAATTTTATGAAAAAAGCGACGAGTAGGTAAGCTACTTATTCACAATTTTCTACCTCAATGTTGAAGAAGAAGTGAGGTTTGTAAGGATTTCGTTCTCTCTGCCTACCCCGCTAGGGAAGTGGCGTGAAATTTAGTTAATCAGTTCTAACTCACCTAACTCAATTTCATTATCATTATAGTGGGGTTTTGGGTATGTAATTGTGTAGGCGACGAGCTAGCCGCTTAGCACTACTTTTTCACAATTTTCCATCTAACCTAGCCTGGTTTTGTTTTTGGCTGAATGTGGTCAAAGGAGCCTCCTGCCCCTTTGACTCTGTTTACCCCTTCGGGGACTATGGGCATGATGTTATGTATGTATTATTAAAGAAACTCACACCATTCATTTAATTACTTAAGTAATTATACATTCCTACAATTTGTATTACCTATGATAAAATCCCCCTCACAAACAAATGTAAAGTGAAAAGAAATCGTCTAATTATAAATTATACGATATAAAACGAAAAAATCGAGCGGCAATTATGCAAATTCCGATATAAAACGATACAATCGTCATTCCGATAGGAACGTCCGATTTTATCGGCGCAAAAGTGGAAAATTAAATTAATGACTGCATTTACATTTAAGGGTGCAAGTTGGCCGGCGGATGAATTTTTAAACAGGGGTAGATGTTTTTTTGGAAAGAAGGGGGTTCTCTTGGATACGACTGAGTAATTAATTGTCAATAATGTTCATTGAATATTCGTGTGGTTATTTATTATATTATAGCAGCGCCCCACACCCGCGTAGCTTCCACCGCCGTGGAAGCCACATATGGTAGACTAAATGTGCTCGCCGTTTCCTTCATCGATAAATTAGCTATACAACACAAAAATGTTTTTCAATTCAGACCAGTAGTTTCTGAGATTAGCGCGTTCAAACAAACAAACAAACTCTTTAGCTTTATATATTAATATGGATGTTGTAATTACATATGTCTGCGGCCCAGCCGACTTAAATTTGTATTGTAACAGACATTTGTATTGTATCGTGTTTCATCTAGAACAGTACTTCTCAAACTTTTTATGCTATGGAACCCTTTTGGGAAGCGGAGTTTTAGACGGAACCCTAGACCAGCGCGGGGGGGGGGGGGTGTAATAATCGACTTTAAACAGTACCCCTTAAATATTAAATAGTACCCCTTTATTTAAACAATTATGATCAGTACCAATTTTCGTGGACCCCCCAGAAAGGCTTCACGGAACCCTAGGGTTCCGCGGAACACACATTGAGTATAGCTGATCTAGAATATCCTTAGTATAAAGGCACATAGTATAGGCATACAGTGTCCCAATGATGAATTCAGTTTCTACCAACTGAATAATGAAACTCTTTTTAAATAGGTCTTTTAACATATCCGTAAACAATTAAGTTTAAACTGCACATCCTTTGCTTAACTCCTCCATATATCTGCCAATTTCGAACTCATATCGCTTAACGGGAAACGAATTGACTCACACAGACAAACTTTACGACTTAATTACTCGGTGATGTATAGCTGTGGGCATATTAATGATCATTTATAGCCTTTATTTTGCTTTTCAGTCTCTGATTGCTGATTTCATGAGAGCAATTTTATCACACTTACAGACAGACAGTCAGAGACTGCGTTTGAAATTATAATGTAAGAAAGAGAGTCGGTCAGAAAGATAGTATCGCAGTCAAGGTAAGAAGAGGCATGCTCCAGTGGTTCGGACATGTGGAAAGAATGTATGACGAAAGATTGACTAAACAGATATACAATGCGAAAGTGGAAGTATGTAAGAGCCGCGAAAGGTCCAGCCTTACCTACTACGACCAGATTGGTCGTGTGTTAATAAAAGGTGATGTTAGGAGCCACAAAACCCATAGAGCTTGTATGAAAAGGATCATGAATCTTGAAGAAGCAAGTGAGGTGTGTAAGGATCGTGCTATATGGAGGTTGGTTCTCTCTGCCTATGCCCAATTTTATTTTTGGCTGAATGTGGTTGAAGGCCTTTTGACCTTGACTCTACCTACCCCTCGGGTATACGACGTGATGATATATATGTATATACCAATGAGGTTGCTTAGCAAAAACAATAAACAGAAACCTAAGGCATCTCTAGAAGGATCTCACTACCTCTTGCCATCGCCCAGCAAAATAAACCAACACAACAAACTGCCTGTTGATACTTGCCTCTTTTTAATTAAATCGCGGACCGCAACATCACCATTACCGGCAAAAAGAGAGGTAATGGCTTTGTTTACTCGAAACCGCCGCTAAATCGATACTCTATTTAATCCTGGGCGTTCTTAAAGTACACGAAGGGAGCAGATTTAACGGTGTGATTCATGAAATGAGATGAAAACACTATTGGTTCGTGGCGAATTTCGCCTAAATATGTGCTATTTAATGTAGCTTCTTGCCATATTTAAAAATTCCTGGTCAGCTAGAAGAACCCTTTAAATGATGCACAAGAAATTGTCACTATTTGGTCGGCACGCCATCTTTTGATTGCGTTGACAATTTGATTCTTACAAAACTTCAAGAAACTGCAGGCATGAATTTTTCAACTTAAAAAAAGTGTTTCAGTGGACAGCGAAACAGTTTTGATATCAATTTCAACTTAATACCTACACTCATTCCTAAGAGAAAAAGTCTTGTAAGACGGACAGAATTTGTACAGTAAAGTATCCCGTATATATTTTTCCATTTTTACTGCGGAATCCTAAAAAGTAAATTCGACTCGACACGCTTAAACCGTGAGCCGAAACTTACAGAAAACATTTCGCCCAACTGTTTAAGCGAAGGTCTCACCTACACGTAGACGAAAATACTTTCGCTAGACTTCAAGTTGCGGGTGTCGACAAAAACTCACTTGCGAACTTTTTCGATCGGTTGCACGCGGGAAGCGAACTCGGCGACCCAATTCGTCTTTGGCGGTGTAATGTGATTGATTGCGCAACTTTTATTTGCGATCTGACGTTGTTTTGAACGGGCTTGTTCATGCCACAACACCCTGTCTAAAAAATTGTGAATAATGAGCTTCGTCTTGCTCATTGGTTAGTATCTGAGTGAAATTTAAAGATATATTTATAGTAAATTTAGTACAACTAATTTTACTGGACAAACACTAAACAGACACATTGACAAGTAGACAGTCAGTTAGGTAGGTACATTTTGCTTAATTCACTTGATGAATAGTCATGAAATTTGGTATTACAAAATTTTTAAGCGTAATAAAGGATGTAAGACACTTTTAACGGATTATTGTTAGATCTCGCGGGGTACGGAACCTCTGCTCCAAGCCTTAAGAGCATTCTTGAAAGAGTTCAACCTGCAGAATACATAGGCTATCCACCTAGAATGCTTCGTAATAGTTGAAGAATAGTATATATAAATCAAGCTCAAAGACAAACTCGATGGCACATCCGGTAGTGACCCTGCCCCATGCGCCAAGAGTTGTGGGTTCGATCTCCACCCAGGACAAATATTCGTATGATGAATACTTGTTTGTTCTGTGTCTGGGTGTTAATAACCAATATTTAAGTATATATTTGTAATACCACTGTTGTTTCTGATATCCATAACACAAGTGCTTAAGCTAATTATCCCGGAGTTAGATCAATGTATGTGATGTAGTCTGATATTTATTTATTTTATTTTATTAAATCAAGTGCTGCAAAAGATGTTATCAGACTGGCTTATGTCCGCATAGAGAAGGGCTTTGTAGCAATTTTACTTATTCTCTCTGCTTCTTTTTATCTGTTTTACTCCATGAGTTTAAATAATAACTATCTATAAATTAGTTAGATAGAAGCCTTCAGATTTGCTAGCTCCTTTTCAATCTTTAAATGATACTTGTTGATTTTAATCTACGAAAGAGCATCCATTCGCACTATTTTGCACCTCACCTATCATAATTAATTTGAATGCCTCGTTGGTCTAGTGGCAGCATGCGCCGCTTAAGGACCAAGAGCTCTCAGGTTCAAATCCCGGGTCGGGCCAAAAAATTCTGGCTGGTTATTTCAATATTGAAATTATTATAATCACCTCGAAAGTGCCTCGAAAAGCACGTTAAGCCGTTGGTCCTGCGCCTGACCTCTCTCCGGTAATGTCGAATTGCTGTCTCATCGGACTATGAGAGTAAAGGCATAGAGAGTGCACTTTTGTTTGTGCATACACTTATGAACTATAATATTATATCCTGCGCAGTTGGCTAATCCTCGTTGAGATTGGCCGCCGTGACCGATATCGGTTATGAGAAATTATTAATTATTTAAATTGGTAATTGGATTCATTTTCCTTTTTAACCTACGGAATGGCTTTGGCACCATACCGCTTGTATTGGAAGAATTTGGACTCCAAGGGCCTTTGATCCCTTGATGTAGTGTTGAGAATTTTTTGTTAAATTTTACGCAGAATAAATCGAACTGGTCACTCCATACTAATATAATTGCAAAATAAATCTGACTGTTTCGTTTTACTTCTGTAACACTGAACTGAACACACTGAAAGATTAAACCCTATGTAATAACGTAATAGTCTATGTCCTTTTAAAAATGTCTTCGATCCTGAGAGTTTATGTAATAAACAAAATTTCACATGGATGGAGTTAGGCCAAAAAACTATCTAAAGATAAAAATAAAAAGTCTTCCCCAGGCACAAACACAAACCATTCCACTTGAACAGCGAACCAAACCATCTCGTGGCCAGAAGCGTCAGCGAGCCGCGGGTAAAGCCTTTGAGCCAGCAAACCCACAAAATGGCGAAATCATTGATTCCGGCCATCCGCAGGTGCGCCGGCGTCGGCTCCGATGACCCGCAAAACCGGCTCGTAGTTCGGGATTAAATTTTGTTGCGGACCGATTCGGGTGTGGTGCAAGTTTTGAGTTGAAATATTTGTTCAAGCAATCAGTTAACTTCAATAAACATTCGCAGATTAAAAAGTAGGCGTACAATTTTTAATAAAATACATCATACATACATCTACATGCTATACATTATCACACACAATCCCAAAGACAATTTTTAAAAGCATCGAAATGTAGTGAAATTAAATTATTTATCTTTGTAAAGGATTCATAACAAATTCTTTTGCACGTTAAGCATTTTGCCGTAACAGCACCTTAAATCACTATTAGTCAAAAACAACATGGAGTTAGGTTTTGTGCAAAATTTTGAAAAAGTAGTGTTTGAAAATTCGAGCTATGCGTTGTGTACCCTAGGACCAAAATACGACTTCCATCTTGTATTTTTGCATACATGCATATTTATTTGAGGACGAGAATAATTTCGTTAACGATTTATAGAATGTATTATGCATTGGAAAACAGCAAGATTGGTGTATTTCAGTTATTTTCATAGCGTAATGTCATATGGTCTGCTGCTGTGGGGATCTGCGGCTAATATACAAACTATTTTTGTATTGCAGAAAAGGGCCGTTAGAGCCATATACGGCCTTAGACCACGTGACTCTCTTAGAGATATTTTTAAAGAAATTAACATTTTAACACTTGCATCACAATTTATTTTAGATTGTATTATGTATATATATAAAAACATTGACCAATTTCCTAAGAAGTCAAACACTCATAGTTTTAATACTAGAAATAAACACAAACTTGCTGTTCCAAACCATAGACTCCAGAAGAGTGGTAATTCATTTATTGGTTAGGTTAGGCCTATATAAATAAAGAGATTTTGAATTTGAATTTGAATTTGAATTACCTTAACAATCAATCGTTAAATCATCTGTTAACGCTCTCTTTGGACAATCTTTATCTCTTGTGCCTTATTAGACAAATGTATTCGTAGATATTTTCACTCTAGTATCCTAACACTTACACCACCCGCACTAAGTTAAATGTGGCCGTACCGGATTCACGCATTTGATGAAACTTCCCCAAACACTGAGATTGATTTCTGTTTACAAAACAAAATAGCTCCTGTCGGCCAACACACAAGTTTTTGAGGGTAGCCGGGCAAGGTGTGAAGCGATTTCAAGTGGAAGTCATAAGCAATTAATGCTTTTGTTAAATAATGGCGTACAGAAATGTATGAGATTGGATTTCGTTTGAACGCGCACAAAAATTGGATGGTTGATTGTAGTGATGGGCCAACTCGGTATAAACGTGAATCGAGTTAACTCGAGTTAAAATTCACGCAACTCGAGTCGAACTCGAGTTGTGTGACTCCAGTTAGAGGCCGTCCGTTAACCACGTGATGATCTTTAGCAAATGTCTCCACCCTCTCCCCATCGCAGTGACGGTTATGACTAATAGTATTTATCAAGTATTTTGTAGTAATAGGCTAGTAGATTATTTTTAAAGTATATTCTTACAGGACTACGAAAGTCCGTGGTTAATGTAATTGAAATGGAACAATATAAACTGTCTGTCACCCAAATCATCGCTTGTTCCGTTCATTTATCTCGTTAATCCAAACTCGAGTCACAGAGAACTCACCTCGAGTTGACTCGAGTTGAGCTTAACTCGAGTTAACTCGAGTTGGCAACTCGAGTTGACCATCACTAGTTGATTGTGTATCGTGTTCGTTCACATGGAAAGTGCCTTCTGTTTCTCTCTTCTGAGATTTGTATTTGTTTTTTTTTAACCATCACTAGGCTTTTTTGGAGCAGTTATTAACATTAGTTGGTTAACTAGCTACAATTTGTTTTTTAGTTTGTAGAACTTATAACATAGCAAGATGCTACATACCTTAGACTTCAGGTATATATACCAGTACAGTACAGTTTTTGAAAACAAAAGTTTGACCAAATTTAAATCATCCCACTTCTGCAAATTAGGATAGTGTTATTGGTTTTATAACTAGTTGATAGTGCATGTGGAACTAGCCTGTGACAATCACAGGCTAGTTCCATTTGCATTTAGTTAAAGATGTGTTGATGTATTACCTACATTTATGTATTATTGTAAACAGATGTTGGTTAATCTAAATAAATAAAATAAATAAATATTCACTCTAATTAAAATTCTCATTATATATGTATTTCCTATTGTATTTATAAGACAGTCATCTATACTTATAATAAATCTGTAGAGAGGTCAATTCTGTACATGAAATATATTTTCAAAATAACTATCAGGGGGTGATTAGTGATCGATACTGATGCCAAAAATGCAATCAGTAAAATTTTTGTCTGTCTGTCTGTCTGGCTGTATGTTCCTTATAGAAACAAAAACTACTCGACGGATTTTAGCGAAACTTGGTACAATTATTCTTCATACTCCTGGGCAGTTATAGTATACTTTTCATCACGCTACAATCAATAGGAGCAGAGTAGTGAAGGGAAATGTTGGGAAAACGGGAGAAGTTACTCCATTTTTTAAGCTTCCGTCGCGTGTGCAGCCTTAATGGTTAAAGTTACATAGAAATCATGTATGACGGAAATAGTCTTTATAATATTAACCATAAACGCGGGTGACACCGCTGGCACAGCTAGTATGGATTATTTTAGCACAATAACTTCACTCCATTACTCTAGCGGAGTAGGCACAAACGACGGAACGCAATACGACGCAGTCAATGCATACTTCTCTCGCTTCTACGACATTCATAATTATTTTAAACATACTTTACGGTACTTTGATAATACCAAAAAATTGCCAAAGTGAAGTTTGTTGTTAAGGTGATAACCATAGCTCAAGTTTAAGTTCGTATTCCATTTGGAATCAAAGAAGTCCAACCATTAATGGTTTAAAAAAAAAGCATCGCTTGCTATTGGGAGCACGTTACACAGCGACCACAGCATCAGCATACTAAAACAACGACCCGCGAGACCAAATTCAATTCCGTCTAAATGCCTCACCGCAAAACCTCATCCACTCACCGTATGTAACATTATTCCGAGCGGCGTGTCACATAAATAGTTACTTTGCAACTAAAATAATTAGTAGACTCGTCAAGTTTGGCATCGCGGAGACTGTTAACAAGTTAATTTATGTTGTCGCTAAGTAAACGTTTGCGCGGTACCCTGTTTGTCGTTGGGGAGTGAGACGATTTATAATGGAGACGGTAGGGTTAGATATGTTTATTGCGAGCTGTCACGTTCAGAAGCAGGCTGAGGTAAGTCTTGAGGTCGTGGCTGCCGGTTGACTAGTCGACTGTCTGATAAATTATGTTTTATTAGGATGTGAACAATACGGTTAGCAAATTTAAGCTGAATTCGATTCAACATTTATGTAAGAAAATAAACATTGATTTGTTATATAACAATTCAAGTACGGATTAAAAGAGGATACTACAAACGATTTATTTTCCAATTTACAATTTCCATAACACAATACACTTAGGCTACCCCGTCTTCTTTCCATAATACTACCTTCATTATGCATAACTAAACCCAATTTGATAAATTACTAACGAAACGATACGACACGAGAGGAGTAAATTAGTTTGCTCGGAATCCATGTAACAAAACACGAAAGGAAAGTGCTATTCTTAAAACAAATAAACATACCAATAGCGATGTTGACCAGCTAGTCAATTGAGATACTTTTTAAGAGCTGTCAAAACGAAATCACTTCATAGATTTTGTATGGGTTTGTCAACGTGTGACGTCACCAGTTTGTATAGTCAACTGACTTAATATTAAGCAGTTATTCTAAAATTAAAAATCTTAGACTCAATATGATTGAAAATCATTAACAGCATACTACGATACTGTCTTTTTCAGAATTGATATTTCAAAATTAAATATAAATCGTGTCAACATCCCAATTGTCTTAGAAATACACTAGTTACTTTAGTTTTTTTTTTATATTTACTTACCATGAAAAAGAAACTATTTCCACAAACGCTTGTCCAATTGTTCAAATGTCCACTCAAATACAACTGTTTGACAAGCGGGCGTGGCCATCCGACGATGGACCAGCTCATTCGATTGCGCCCTTTCATCCCTCGTTTGTTGACACACGCTCATCCTCGGCTCGCGACCATTAAAATGTGGTAAATGTTTTATTTGGGCCTTTTACGCGTTTTTGCGTATGCCGGCGCACGCGTGCTTGAGGGATTCTCCGACACGTTCAGGCTTGTCCGACTCTGTTTGCGTGTGATGTAGGAGAATTTGTTACCTCACTGCTATTGTTAACGCAAAAGACACTCGGTCTATATAATAAATAATAAATAAATATCAGACTACATCACATACAATGATCTGACTCCGAAGTAATTAGCTTAAGCGCTTGTGTTACGGATATCAGAATCAACAGTACTTAAATATTGGATATTAACACCCAGACACAGAACAAACACAAGTATGCATCACACGAACGTATGTCCTGGGTGGGGATCGAACCCCATGGGACAGGGGCACTACCGAATGCACCATCGAGCCAGCCAAATGTCACATTTTCACGCTTAATTCATCTATGAAGACAAAATTTAATGAAATTTGGTACACGAATAGAACGATGCCCCTAGCGCGGTAGGCAGAGAGAACCGAACGCCATATGGCACGATCCTTATACACCTCACTCGCCTCGTCAACATACATAATCCTTTTCATACAAGCTCTACGGTTTTTATGACTCCTAACATCACCTGCTGTTAATACACGACCAATCTGGTCGTGGTAGGTGAGCCTGGTCCTTCCGCGGCTCCTACATCCTTCCACTTTCGAATTCAAAGATTGTTTTACAGTATGTATACAGAACATACAGAAAGCAAATAATCCTAGCCTTCTGTATTTACCGCCACTTGTGAGGTATGTGGTGAAAGGCGTAAAATGTTTCTAATACTTTCCCGATCATTAAAAGTTTATAGGTACTCTGCGCAACTATCCGTCGAAGGTATTTTGCAACTACCGGCTTCCATTCCAAACCAAATGTTAGTTGCTTTAATGAGATCGAGTGGACGAGAAACTGGATAAACTTTATTTTACTCGCTGTAGAGGGATCTAAATATACTCCACAATTTCCCATCTAACCCAGCCCATTGTCCCATGTTGGTCTGGGACTTAAAAAGAATTTGCCAACTGTGTTTCTTGCCTAGCATGTCACAAAAGGCGAATAACGGTATATCGGGTTTTGGGTATGTGATTGTGTAGGCGACAAGCTAGCCAATTGTCACTACTTTTAAACAATTTTCCATCCAACCCCCATGGCTGAATGTGGTCAAGGGGGACTCTGCCTACCCCTTCAGGGATTATGGGCGTGATGTTATATATGTATATTATGTAAATATACCCGTTAAAATCTCATACACGCGATGTAGAAAATATTCTAAAGATAAAGATTAATCACATGTTCGTTATTTGCCTTATAAGGTATTTCCCATAACACTATTCGTTTTGTAATCTTCACTTAATTTACGTTATTTTCGTAAATATAGTTACATGTATAGAATAGAAGTAGCGTTTTGTAAGACAACAATTTCTAATACTAAACTTGATGGTCCGTCAATTATATCAAATTAATTCTGAATGTTTTCAGAACGCGAAAATCTATCTAAATTCAAAACTCTTCATGTCACCATGCAATCAAAAATCAAATTAAACCCGATAACACACAACACCCTAACTATTTGGCGGTTTCCATTCGGCGATACCCCATTCGCAGCTAGTGCTACCCCGCAACAATACGACTGGTCCCCAAAAAAGGAACCTTTGATAGGCCTACGCTCCGTTACAGTAGTTTTTGCTACTTCCGATTTGCGCCACAAAATTTATCTTTTGGGAACAATGAAAGAAAATGGCCGCCATCCTTTGTTCTGTAAACATCCACCTACCTAATTGTTTCTTTTGTTCGCTGTTTACCTATCTCGTTTTTTCGGTTTGGGATCAGCACTGCCGGGGTAATGTCGATGTTCTTTTTTATTTGCGGGTGTTAATTTTTAGTAGTTGCTCGTAATCTTATTAACTAACTAACTAACTAAGGTGTGTAAGGATCGTGCCATATGGCGTTCGGTTCTCTCTGCCTGCCCCGCTAGTGAAGTAGCGTGATGTTTAGTTTATTTAGATTTTTTTAATACCTGGTTATTGTGTCGTGTGAATTAATATTTCTAGTGAAATTCAAAATTATTAAGTATTTGCCTAAACAAGCTTGAAATTAAACTTTTCATATTTCCAATTTGGTCGTTAGATGCACAGGATCTATATTTTTCCGAAAGAAATAATAATGTACATCCTTTCTGAAGATCTAAACTACGGGGTACCATATTTTAACGCTATTCGAATACAAAAACGTAACGACTCTTTTTTCCATTTATTTGACAGGCCCGTTGGTCGAGGGGTCAGTGACCCGGCCACGAAACCAAGTGTGATGAACATGGACATTTGTACTCGAGTCATGGATGTTTATAAACTTATTTATGTATGTCTATCCGTGCACCTAGTATCCATAGCACAAGCTTATAAGCTTAGTTTGGAACTAGGGAATTGCTGTGTCAGTCTGGAGAATTTATTTATTATTATTATTTATATTTTTTCCTCATTTACAATATTAGTAAAGATATTAATTCAACAACTCCAATGAACATCATAAAATGCAAAGCCAAACCACAAATAAAACTTGTATTTGGTTCCCAAAGTTTTGTTCTCAATCCGAATCGTTCGCAACAACCCGTTCCCAGTAACCGGCTCGCTCCGTTAGTATTTTAATCTGTTTTTAATTACCGCTACTGTAATGAGCATAACTTGGATTTCTGAATTTGCCTCGGCGCGTTTAAAATCCGCGAATGTCCTCGTTTTTAACATTTAAAACGGGTTCCAAAACTTTGTTAGTCCGTGATGCGATTACAGGCATACTTATTTATCTGGAGACCATCAATCAATTTTCCATCTAACCCAGCATCTAGCCTCTAGCCCATTGTCCAATGTTGATATGGGACTTAAAAATAATGTACCAACTGTGGTTTTTGACTAGCATATCGTAAAAGGCGACTAGCGATATACCGGGTTTTTGAGTATGAGATTGTGTAGGCGACAAGCTAGCCACTTGTCACTACTTTTGACAATTTTACATCTAACCCAGCCCAGTTTTATTTTTGACTGAATTTATTTAAAAGGGCCGGTTGCCTATTTGACTCTGCCTGCCTCTTCGGGGATTATGGGTGTGATATTATGTACGTATGAGACCAATAATTGAAATTCAAATTCGAAATGTCTTTATTTTTGTAGGGATCAAAAAAGCACTAGTAAATCAAGTTTTCGGAATTAGGAGGTATAAAGACTGCAAGGAAAGCAAAAGCCCTTAAACAATTTGAACCAAAGATATATTAATAGGCTATTTTCCTATAAAAAAAAAATATAGTCCATTATTGAGATTACAAAAAAAAATATTGCTCTCGTATCTTTTCTTTTGTTCAACAAACTAAAAATGATTATGTTACAGTGCGATAAAGTACCGCGTGACGTCACTAGGCGTGTAACATTTTACCGTTCAAGTGACGGTAAGCGATAATTTCAGATCTTTGAAGCGCTGTATCTTTGTCATTTATCGAGTATCAGATAAAGCAGAAAATACGTATTCAATATTTTTTGATAATCTAACTTACGGAAAAAAAAATTTTTTGAGGATACCCTATTGTAAAAACAAGTGGCCAACTCTTTATCACACAATCACAAAGTTAGCTAGTTGGGATACATACAAACATAGTCTAAAGAAATCAGAACCATATAACCTATTAAACAGATTTTGCATTTAGAAAGGACCTTGGATCCAAATAAAATATTTGCTTTGGAAAAGAAATCCTGGAAGTCTTCTATGCCCCGGAGTATTTCAGTCTCTTTGTCGGCGCACTGAGGATCAGCGACGTATAGTTTGGGAACCCCGCTACACTTTGGGAACATCGCATTCATATGGTTGTGCGGTCGCGAATTGTGAAATTATGGTGATTCGGTTCCAAGTAATCATGGTTTTATTGTGTTATCTTTGCAATTATTGTCGTATTGTCCTTTGAGTGATATATGCGGAGAGAACTGCATAATTATTAGCATTTTTAATTGAGCAAATTTTTGGTTGCTGATAAAATTTATGTACATACCTACGCATAATTTTTTCACAGCTTTCCATCTAACCCAGCCCACTGTCCCATGTCTGGGACTTAAAGAATATGCCAACTGTGGTTCTATCTAAAATAGTATATCGGATTTTGAGTGTGTGATTGTGTAGGCGACAGATTGGCCGCTTGTCACTGCTTTTTCACAATTTTCCATCTAACCCAGCCCGGCTTTATTTTCGGCTGAATGTGGTTGAAGGGGCATGCTGCCCCTTTGAATCTGCCTACCCCTTCGGGGATCATGGGCGTGATGTTATGTATGTATGTATGTATGTATGTATGTATGTATGTATGTATGTATGTATACGCATCATCTCGCTTAAAGGAGTAGGCAGGTTTAAGCACATCCTTCCACATTCGCATTGTATATCTGTTTAGTCAATCTTTCGTCATCCATTCTTTCCACGTGTCCGAACCACCGGAGCATGCCTCTTCTTACCTTGACTCCGACGCTGTCCTTCAGACCAACTCTCTTTCTTACATCATCATTCCGAACGCAGTCTGTGAGCGATACACCGCAGATTTTCCGCAGCGCACGCATCGGAATTGTCAGTGTTGGCTTGTCCGGTGGAACTCCCATCAAAAGCCCAATTTGGGGGAGCATCCGCAGAATAAGGCACACAATTCAAAATTCTATCTTTGCACCTCATATTGACTCCAGAACCATCGATCCACACATAGGTTGCAAGCACTTTATTACAAGGAGAAGGTAGCCTCATATATCTGTCCATTACTTTCTTACTCATGATGTGATATATGTTGTGTTTTAAGAGATTTCTTCTCGGTAGCACCAGTACATTGTTATATCGATGCAAGCCGATTAAAAATTTTAATATGTTATTCATGATAATTCCTTATTTTTATTTTCGATTATATTACACAAAATAATTTAAAGCCTAATAATCATACTTGACGCCACTATCGGATATTTATTTATATTTATCTGAACCTTAAAACAGATCATGAAGAGCAAGCTGAGAGAAACAGAATTAAAAACCTTTTGTACAAAGCATTTATGTAAAATCGTCAACGAAAACGTTAACATGTCGCAGTAAAGCGGGAATAACAATTTGAATTTTAACGGTCGTTATTTTTAACAGGCGCCTCGTAACATTTTTCGTGTTTACAACCGTTTTGTCTGCGGAACTTGGGGTAGAGAATAAAACTCGACGCGTAAAAGGACCTTAAGGTGCATACTTACTCATGGCGGTATTAATGCGGTGACAAGTTTATGGCAATGCGGATGAGAAGTTGCGCTGTTTGGAAGCTATTTTTGTGGAAGACGGAATAAGCTTATTATTATTTTATCGTATACAGGCTGACACGAAACCGAGGGTCGCGGGTCCGAATCCCGAACGGGGCAAGTGTTTCGTGTGATGAACATGGACATTTGTACTTGAGTCATGGATGTTTATAGGCGTATTTAAGTATGTTTATCCGTTCACTTGGTTACTGCCTACCCCGCTAGGAAAGTAGCGTTAAGTTTAATAGTTAGATAGTATCCATAGCACAAGCTTACAAGCTTAGTTTGGAACTAGGGAATTGGTGTGTCAGTCTGGAGAGTTTATTCATTTATTAATACTTTGAACTCAAATGGAATAAATACTTAAGTAGATAGTAAACATACATCATTATCTTCCTAGCGTTATGTCCCGTGCTTAAACGGGGTACGCTTAGACCATGATCCAGGATTTAGCGAGTCTGGTAATTACATTGAAGCGACTGCCGATCTGACCTTCGTAACCCTAAGACCAGACCGTTTTTGGATCATGGTTACAAATCCAAACTTGTTTGAATTTGCAGGTTTCATCATTCATGTTTTCCTTAACCGTCGAGCTAGTGGTATAAATACGTTCATAGACTTCAAGAGATCATACGTACATAGAAAATCCAGAGGTACGTGCTCGGGTTTGAACCCGCACTCCTCGGTTAAGAGGCGCGTGTCCTTACCATTAAGCTACCTCCGCTCTTTATATAGTATACATACATTTATATATCCCAAAAATCTGACATGCAACCTTTGATGTAGATTAACTGTCTTGCTAAGGGTTTTGTTTTCAAAACGTGCCACTACTACTATTAAACTTCACGCCACTTCCCTAGTGGGTAGGCAGAGAGAACCGAACGCCACATGGCACGGTCCTCACACAAATACCAAAACGTCTTTTTCAATAACATAAAAACGGAAGTAACATATACAACGGAAATAACAAAGTAACAAGGTTACTGCAAACGCTTATACCTAATCTATACTTATAATAAATCTGTAGAGAGGTCAATTCTGTACATGAAATATATTTTTAAAATAACTATCGGGGGGTGATTAGTGATCGATACTGATGCCAAAAATGCAATCAGTAAAATTTTTGTCTGTCTGTCTGTCTGTCTGTCTATCTGTCTATCTGTATGTTCCTTATAGAAACAAAAACTACTCGACGGATTTTAACGAAACTTGGTGCAATTATTCTTCATACCCTTGGGCAGGTTATAGTATACTTTTCATCACGCTACAATCAATAGGAGCAGAGATGTGAAGGGAAACGTTGGGAAAACGGGAGAAGTTACTCCATTTTTAAGCTTCCGTCTCGTGTGCAGCCTTAATGGTTAAAGTTACAACAAGCTCGATGGCGCATTCGTTAGTGACCCTGCCCTATGCGCCAAGAGTTGTGGGTTCGATCCCCACCCAGGACAAACATTCGTGTGATGAATACTTGTGTTTGTTCTGTGTCTGGGTGTTAATGTCCAATATATAAGTATATATTTGTAATACCACTGTTGTTTCTGATATCCGTAACACAAGTGCTTAAGCTACTTACTTCGGAGTCAGATCAATGTATGTGATGTCGTTGAATATTATATTATATTATTATATTAGTTACATAGAAATCATGTATGACGGAAATAGTCTTTATAATATTAACCATAAACGCGGGTGACACCGCTGGCACAGCTAGTAATACTTATAACAGTAACATGGTATCTTTAAACTTAATAAGTAATGCTCTTCATACATAGACGACGTCAGCCTTATTACATAAAAACGGACAAGTATTATACCTAACAGACAGACAGTCTTAATTAAACTAAGAGTTTTAAATGTATGTCACTATTTTTTTATTTGAACGCACAAAGAGATAATCTTTAACACGTACTTAACTAATTAACTTAACTAACTCTTTTATTAAAAGGCTGCGTAAGCCCTCATTAATAAGGATTCGTATTCACTTTTATTATTCTTCCGTTTATTGTAAACTATCTGACCCGGCTCACTTCGTGACGCCTCGTTCTCAGATTTCCAATACTCATTCTTTTTATGTTTGCGCGCAATTTTTTTTTAACCTTCACCTAATAATAACAAACACAACTAAAAAAGAATTAGCGAAATCGGTTCAGCTGTTATCGAAATTTGCGCTTAGCAACACATTCAGCGATTAATTTTTATATTATAGATATCCTATATACCAAATAATACGAATAACGCCTGTTACAACGTTTTCATATGCCGTAATATTCATAAATAATATATTTGTCGTTATCATCCCTTTCTGCTTCCATTTAATACAACACACAATGAAACTTGTTCGTTCCATTTTTGTCGCCATATTATTGCCTTTTTTACCTGTCCCATTTATATTTAATACGCAATAATAATCTTTTACGTTTTGTTATAACACGTTATTAACGTTGTAACGTTATTACGCTTCTATGATGCTTACAAACGAGGTAACACATGTACGATGATAATAATCAGCCAATAACAATGTCTGAAGGTTATCGCTGCGTATATCGTAAATAACGATATTAGTCCTTAGCTTCGGAGCAATAATGATATTTGAATTCTGTTTCCTAGTAATATACATAATATGATAAAGCTGTGGAGGGTTGAAAGTATATACGTTGAAGATATTAGGAGTCAAATTTACTGGGACTTCTTAGTACATTTTAAATACCGTTTCAATAGTTAAAGAGATTTTGTCTTGTTTTCCTGTCTTTTGTATATCACAATCACAGACAAACAGTTGAATGGATTTCCATACAGCAAAGGCTAATGAAATATACAGCTCACTTACAAAATCACTCTCCTACAACAAAAGTATAACTTTCAAGCACATTTCAATGTAATACAACAAAGCTTAACTCGATCAAACAGTACGGAACACCGGTTTCCTTGAGATTAGCGTCCCTTAACCTCACTAATTCAATAGTGCTCACTTCTTCTCACTCGGTTTGATATCAAAGTCCTCCCGTTGCTATGGCGACGGGGCCTTTCAGACCCCGCCGACCGTGAGTAACGCCGCCTTGGGTGGACCGGGCAGAAACAGGTCTGCGGTGCTGTTGTATATGGCCGGATGAACTGCCATTGTACAGGGTGTGTCAAAGGGATCTAGATGAGAACTTATGCATATACAAAACAGATGGAAGGTTATTATTAGCAAAAAGGCAAATACGATCACAAATCACATACAAATAAATACCATTACTCAAAGAGCAATAAGTTTATTTAACCACGATTAGTCAGAAAAAAAATTAAGTTAGGTGATATGGAAAATTGTGGAAAAGTGACGGGTAACTAATTCGTAGCCTACATAATCACGAACCCAGTACCTGGTACACCATAAGTCGCCTTTTACGACATGGTAACCAAGGAGTAAACATTGGTACATTAAACATTTACTTGGCAAGACAAGATGTTAATAAAGCTTATCTATACTTACTATACAAAGCTGAAGAGTTGTTGTTGTTTATTTGTTTGGTTGAACGCGGTAATCTCAGGAACTATTGGTCCGATAAAAAATATATTTTTGTATTGTACAGTTTATTTATCGAAGAAGACCTTAAACACCCTACACACAGGACCAGATGCATAGCCGGCTGATCTTCCGTTGGCAAACTTCACCGGGTCAAAGCGGACCTTTGAATTAGTCAAACGGTGACGATACCTGTTTGTGTGCCGAGCGGGATTGATTCCCGGCGTAACATAATCCCACTTGTCTAGTTTTATCGGGTTTGCAGAGTTTCACCGCGTTTGATAACTTTGCTGAGATTCTGGGCAACAAGATCTTCGAGATAAATTGTTTATTACTGGTTTTACGAATTAATCTTGCTAAAGGTTGATAGATTCTGTAAAGTGTGGTATCCTGATCTATTTATAGATTGTTTTCGATGAAATAAATCGATCACGGGTTGACATGATGAAATTAGTTTAATTGCATTTAGGTCTGTTTGATAATAACGGTAGGAGTATTTACGCTTGCTTTATACATTAAAATCAGGAGTGATATTTTCACATTTTCCCTGAATGTAATAAATATGTAGTTTTAGTAAATATACATACGGAATAACCCGTATTTTTATTACCACGGCAAGCTAAAATTGGGGTTAACGTAAACAAAACAAATATACGAGCAAAAGTTATCCGCTAATCACAATACCTACACAAGTACAGTGCGGCTGACCATTAACGATGACCTCTGAGAGCCAATTCGGCCCGTTTGGCTGTACCCAATAATAGCCCCAGCTGAGGATCAACTGTGCTGGTCACCGATTACCTACGTACCTTAAAGCGAATCTCAGGGGGTCCCGGGGGAAATCTTACTCTGTCTTCGGACCTGCAACGAATTTAATCAGAACGGATAGGTAGCCGGGCAAAATATTCATTCGGAAATGTGAGTGTACACGTAGTAGAATTAAGTATATTTACTTGGTTAATTTATTTTTTAGGTACATATTTATTTTTCGGGTCTTTAAGATGATATCCTTAGACATTTATTGTAAATATGTTTCATATTGGCTACATTTAAACAACTGCTATAATCTTGCCTCAAAGTTTAATATTTTGATTTATACACTTAATTCCATTGTACTTAATCATTTTAATTCTAGATTTGCTTTTGTTACTGCTTCGTGCTTACGATAGATTATCCTCAAATGTATGTTTTTAAATTTCCATCGCAGTATCTCATAATTATCGTATTCTCGATTGTTATATTACAATACAACTGTCATTTGAATTTACTAACACTATTCATAAACGACAAAAACGTAAAATTACTTTATTGACATAACCAAAACCACCTCGCCTACCTAGATGACATACTAATTTACACGCATATCAAACATATTTAACATCAAATCCAACGTTTATTAAACTTGAACATGAAATACCGTACGCTCCAAAAATAGGCCAAGTACGCCCTTCGAAGGCAAATAACCGAAAGCATGATGTAAATACAGGCTGCAGACATACTACGGAGGCTCGGTGAGCGAAGTATATGGACACTTATACGCAACGCGGCGTGCGCTTCATTAACGATGCCTCCAGCATGGCGGGTGCATTTAACGTGCTTAAGCCGGGAATAGCGGGAATATCAGATACGGTTATTTATTATGCTTTAAACTTGCAACAAGTACACTTAATCGTTGTTGCTTGTGCAGCCTTTGAGTGGGCGTTTGGTAATCTTCTTTGATGTTAAAACCGAGTCTAAGGTGACGGATGGTTAGTTGTGAGATTTCAGTGTTAGTTGAGATTATCTTTGAGAATCCCAAAGAAACCATAATAAGCTTTTAGGATATCGAAAAGTGCTGCTGAATTCAAATTCCTATCAAAAGTCATTTAGTTCATTTTGGGTTAAAAAAAATAAAAACAATTTATCTATCTTAGTAAGTTCTTTAATTGAGGGCTACATTATATTCAAACAGTTAGCCATTTTACGTCAGAAATTGTGAATAATTTTTGATAAAATACAATATATGCGAGAGAATCAGAACTGTACATAATGTATTAGGTACAACAACTGTTTAAATCAAATTAGTCCATACCTCAACCATGCAAAATAAAATCACACAAAGATGAATTCATATAATTGATGATATTAAATTCAAAACCGCGTTTGCAAAATATTGTGCATATTGCTTTTGTAAAATTAATTCCATTGCGTTTTTCGAGTACGTACATACCAAATTAATTAAATTATAATTCACTCCATTCATTGGGCAGACCGCAACTCGACCGCGTCAGCGATATACGTCACCAGGCGTGATTAAATAAATTTTATGACGTCACATGATTAAATTCATCTAGTAACCTAGGTGTTAGCGGCTTATGACGTCATTAGCCTGGCAAGTTACTGCAGCGGAACAAGTTCCCTGTATAGATAGTTGGCTTCCAACTTGAGGGGATTATGTGGTATTATATTTTGATGAAAATGGTTTTATGTAGCTGCAACTTTGTCTACTGAAAACAGTGGCTAGAAAACTTTTGTCGTTACGAACGAAACGCGCGCGTAATGAGAATGGAATAATTTTTCATTGTTGACAATATTTTTAGCTAAACAGAACAATAAAGTGATTTAAAGTTGAATAAATTAAATATTTGTACGTCTACCTATTATTCTACTACAAGTATCTTTTTAATTATACTTACTAGTAAAAACCATATACACGCTTAATTATGTTTTTTTTTTCTAATCACTGAAACAAAAATCATGACTTTATAACCACTAGCTTCTGCCCGCGGCTTCGCTCGCGTAGTACATCGATGAATCATAGCTTATGTTATATTCTAATGTTTGAGCTATACTATTGCAAAGTTTCATTAAATCCATGCAGTACTATTTGAATGAAAAGAGTATCAAACATTCACTCATCCATCCATAGAAACTTTCGAGTTTATAATATTAGTAAGAAAGTATTTTAAGTGCAATCTAACCTAACGTTAAATATTCACATTTAAGTTGCTCAGTTGACATGTCAAATGGCAATGAATCTCTAGTCTGAATTAACAAAATATGGATATATAATATTTATAAAACTATAAATGACTTCCGAACATAGTTAGTACGCGTAATTATCTATGGAGCGTGACTTTGAAAACACACTTATAACTACAGGTCGAATGAAGCCGAGCCTTTGAGCGCTAGCGAATCTAAAAACTAGTTTTCCCTCTTATTTTATTTTCAAGATCTTGTTTTTGGGTATTCCCGTTCCCGCTTTAATTAAAACTGCACACCAAAATAACTGGCGAATCCCATATCGACATAGAAATATTTAAAATGAAAAGGCAATACGCACAAAAAGGCGTATGACAACATGGCTGGCATATTAAAGCCGGGCACGAAACAATGTTTCGATTGAAAGGCAAATAAATTGGACTTCTTTCATTTGATGTTTGATATTTCCGATATCGCAAACGCTTCGAGTGTCTCGGCAACATTCAATTCGTATCACGATCGTTTGTGTCTAATGCATAGCCGTGTTTGATGTGTTTTATGATAAGTAAATATAAAGAAATATAAATATAAATATCCGACGACATCACATACATTGATCTGACTCCGAGGTAAGTAGCTTCAGCACTTGTGTTACGGATATCAGAATCAACAGTGGTATTACAAATATATACTTAAATATTGGATATTAACACCCAGACACAGAACAAACACAAGTATTCATCATACGAATGTTTGTCCTGGGTGGGGATCGAACCCACAACTCTCGGCGTATGGGGCAGGGTCACTACCGAATGCGCCATCGAGCCTGTCGTATAAGTACTTGGAAATTACAATGGGGGATTTATTTTTTCAATGTATATCGAATTCTGGAACATGATCACAAGCTATTTCTGTGATAAAATATTGACTTGTAGAAAAGACTTAGGTTACCGTCTAGTATCTTACCGGGGTCATTAAAGTAAAATTTGAGGATGTCTGTTTTCAGAATTCAATTATTTTAACGTAACAATTTCTATTCCAATCGGTTAAATGCTTAAGGTCTAAAAATGTAATGGACAAACTAGCATCAATACTTCTGCAATATATGTATAAAAGTATACATAGCATTATTAACATTATCAACATTTTCAGCGGGAAAAACATAGCATTTTTGTTCATTAAGAATCAATACAGTCATTCAAATTCATCTATTTGATATGAACCTGATACCTGTAGCGATGATAGTTGTTCAACCGAATTAGACTCCATTGTAGTAAGTACATATATACATACATAACATCACGCCCATAACCCCCGAAGGGGTAGGCAGATTCAAAGTGACAGTTGGCCCTTTAACCACATTCAGCCATAAATAAAACTGGGCTGGGTTAGATGAAAAATTGTGAAAATTGTAGTAAGTAACTCTTAAAATGTATCATATAAATTTTATAGTGAAGATGCAGATAACTTAAGCAGCTACTTAAGCACTCCTTTTAGTCTGTTAAGCTAGATAAACGTTATGCATATTTAAAAAAATAAGTGCTATTAATTCTTTCTTCATCGGCGCTTAAATGAAACATAGGCGGATTGGAGAGTGGTCTTAAGAAGTATTTTAAGAGCTCTAATGGTTCTAAAAATAGCACAGATTTATAATATTTCCAGTAGATAATATAGCTGTACAATTTTAACACCACACGAACGCTTTTTATATCACCAATCCTACTAATATCATAAATGCGAAAGTTTGTATGTATGGATGGATGTTTGTTACTCTTTCACAAAAAACTACTAAATGGATTTTAATGAAACTTTAAAATAATATAGCTCATACACCCGAATAACATATAGGCTATGTTTCATCGATGTACCACGCGAGCGAAGCCGCGGGTTGAGGCTAGCGTACAATATAAATATAATAAATAAATAAATAAATTCTTGAGATTGACACACCAATTCCCTAGTTCCAAACTAAGCTGATGCTTGTACTATGGATACTAGGTAAACGGATAGACATACTTAAATACGTTTATAAACATCCATGACTCGAGAACAAATGTCCATGTTCATCACACGAAACATTTGCCCCTAGCGGGATTCGAACCCGCGACCCTTGGTTTCGTGGCCAGGGTCTCTGACCACTCGACCAACGGGTCAGTCATAAATATTTACTAATAGTTTATGAAATAAGAATTAAGATTAATAAAATAGATGTGGTCTCCAACCAAGACGGTATATGGGCGTATAAGTGTGTACTTATACCCAACGAACAGTTTATTAATAACTAGCTGCGCCCGGGGATTCACTCGCGTTTATAGTTAATGTTGTAAAGCCTTATAGCCTTCCTTGATTAATGGGCTATCTAACACTGAACGATTTTTTTATATCAGACCAGTAGTTCCTGAGATTAGCGCGTTCAAGCAAACAAACAAACTCTTCAATTTTATATTAATAAGTGAGTATTAATATACTTAAGGATTTTTTTTCAATTATAATTTATAAATATTAGTATTTATATCTATACATAGACTTTTACGATGAAATCTTTAAAGTCTATGTATAAATATCTATACATCAAACTAGCCTCGTCGTTCACCTGCCTAAAACCACTTAAATCTACTAACCAGTACAAATTTAAAAGCAGCTATACCCATTCACATCCCTTAAACAACAAACTTTTTCAGTCCACATTCCGTTCGCCCGACAGCCGATTCTCGTTCCGTCTTCTTTGTGAACTTTCTTCTATTTTTTACTGGGACATCCGCGGGAGCGAATAAAAAACTTTGTGGGCCCCGTTTGATTGGCCCAGAGCTTACTCGGCTGTTCTTAGCTATTCATTTGATTGAAACATTGTTTTTTAAGAAAAAAATTGTCGACTTATCATTATTTATGGTTTTTTATTTATTTATTAAGTTAAGTTTGTTTTGATTTTCATGGAATCTTATTGTTATATTGTTTACCTTATCAGATTTAAAAGGATTTTTTCTATAAAGTTGTTCATAAAAAACACTAGTAGTTATTATAGTAGGATAATGCCTACCATAATAGTTAAAGTTGGCGTGTCCCGATAATACAAATAAAATATGTCTTATATGTATATTAACTAAATGATTAAAAATAAGGCAAAAGTATACAAAGAATAATTACGCTCATTCCACTATATTATAGTCATTTCCCGTAGCGCAAGCATTTATAAATGAAGGCATGAATACACACGCAGACCTAATTCTAACCTCAAAACATGACGAACATAGCAACACCGCTCAAAGTATATCAGGGCACCTGAATTACGTTCTGAAATTCCAACGACCACGGTCGAGGACCGCAAACGCATGTACTGTGTAAATCCCTAAATCATTATTCAAAAGCCAACAAACCTGGAGGAATACCGGGGCAAAAATACCTCCTTGAGTGAGCCCTGCCTTAGACATACATCTCGTCAACGGTAAACACGCTCTCTCTCGCACTCTCATTTACAAGTGGGACACATGGCTATTTTGTTCGGTAAACATGGTTAAACTAAATAAACTTACAAATTTATGCATTCAAGACTAGAAGAAGTAGTTTATAAAAAGCCTTCACTGAATCTTAAAAGTAGTTTTAGTCATTAATGTTCCTTTTGTGATTCTCAAAATATTTATCATAACTGGACTAGCCCACCGGTCGAAATTCAACCATTATTAGTTTTTTTTAAATTATTTATTGAAATATTAGCTTTCTGCGTATAAACTAATTCTCCATATAAACTTTAACTGTGCCAAATTTTATACTCCTCCGCCGCGTAATTCTCATACAAAGAGGTACAAAGTTTTTGCTTCACGTATTAATATATGTAGATATCTCACACATGCTTGTATCATTTACGCTTATGTGATTTATATTTAAAAATTTGCCACCATTACACATTAAAAGGGCACATTTTTTCAATAACATTAAATCAAGAAGTAAAATCAAATAAAAAAGAAGCTAAATTGAATAATCTTACCTACCTTACTAAACATTGAATATTATAATTTGATGGGCTTTAAAATTATAGAGTCTACATAGAATATGTACACTTTCAAATAACATTGGCACTAAATTACAGATATTTATATGTTAAAATGCTTATAGAAACTACCAAACTTCTAATCTGTGATTTTATAAATAAAACAATAAAGACTCGAATCTTAAAGCAGTTAATATCACCTATAAAACAATAATATTTAAGCAACACACGGCCCCAAGTATCTTAAAAATTAATTTCCAGCCGAATTTAATTAAGCCTAATAACCCTTTAAATGTATTAACCCCTATAAAGGATATTCGCTCGATGTTTCTCCCACTCGTGAGTACTAACAGTCGCACGGACGCGATACGCATTCTCATTAAAAGCCTTGTATTTGAACTGTTAATGGCTTGATTATCATATTAAGAGGTGACCTGAGGGGTAAATTAACATGGATTCCCAGGTAGGTAGTCTCTTAGGAAAATACGCATAATCTCGCCGAGGCAGGTCGTGATGTAGCACGTAACGCGACTCGCGTCGCGTTAATAAGTTTATCCGGGCAATTTGGGTGGTGGGTTTGTGATCTTAACTCGGATTTGATGAAGTTGTGCAAGAAATTCAATTGAGCAGGATTAAGCGTATAGGTGATAAGGGCTATGGGGAAGTAATGGATTGATTAATCGATTTTTTACGTACAAAGCGATATTTTTGTTGTTGTTGTAGACATGTATTGAGGTTTTTTTATCAGTTTATAGGATTATATAATAAAGTTAGACATACCGTAACGTTTATAGGCATCTTAGATTACTTGAAATGAACAGCACAAACATTTTGAAGTGACAGTAAGCTGTACCCGTCTATCAAAAGATTGATGGCTATGCACCGCACGAGTCCTTGAATGGGGACCGTCAATGGAACCACTACAGAGAACTGCCATTGGCCAGCTGGATTGATGATTCGTAGTCGCCATCATTGAATTGGATGCGAACAAGATGATGAATCAGTACACGTTGCAGTGTAGACGCTAGCCTGAATTGATGGCAAGATGTGTTTCATTCATCAACTTGTGGCTTGAATTCAGTATGGTGCTACACATACACATTTCCTTTCTGATATTGCTTGTATATTCAGACAACGCTTTGACCTGTGTAGATTTAGGCCTGATTTTTCAACAGTCAGATAAAAGATGACAATCGAATAAATCACAGTCCGGATGATGGTAAATTGTCATTGCCTGTTTCCTAAGTAAAATAACGTATGACATCCGCAAATTGGTGACTTTATATTTAATCAGACGGTTAATTCTTATCTGACCATTAAAAAATCGGCCTTTAGTCAATTAAAGACACTTGTTACATGTATGTTTGGATAAATCGTTATTAAAAAGCTACATTTAAAAAAAAGTTGAAATGTTTTTAGATAAAAATGGAAAATTAAAATAAGTGTACCTAGTAATGTCCCATGTTGGATTGGGACTTAAAAAGAATGTGCCAACTTTGTCCCTTATCTAGCATGTCGTAAAAGGTGACTAATGGTATATGAGGTTTTGGGTGTGTGATTGTGTAGGCGACGAGCCACTTGTCACTACTTTTTCACAATTTTCCATCTAACCCAGCCCATTGTCCCATGTTGTTTTGGGACTTCAAAATAATGTGCCAACTGTGTACTTAGCATGTCGTAAAAGGTGATTAATTGTATATTGGGTTTTGCCACTTGTCACTTCTTTTTCACAATTTTCCACCTAACCCAGCCAAGTTTTATTTTTGGCTAAAATGGTTAAAGGGGCTTGCAAAGCATTTGACTGAGTACCTCTTTAAGGAGTATCTTGTAAAAAATAATCTTCTTCTTATATATAAAAATGAATTGCTGTTCGTTAGTCACGTTAATACTGGAGAACGACTGAACCGATTTGGCTGATTTTGGTTTTAAAATATTTGTAATCTTCCAAGGAAGGTTTGTATGAAAACATTGCAAGGAAACTAATAAAAGAAAACCCGAGAACGGGCCGTTACGAAGTGCGCCGGGACAGCTAGTTTGCATATCAAATCCTTGTAATCCATGTGAATTGTATGAAAGTACTTACAAACATTAAAACAGATTACTTTTAGACGCATTGCAAAATAAAATTTAAAATCAATCGTATTTGAAATAATATTTAATAGAGCAGTGGTAGCTCAATGGTAAGGACACGCGCCTCTTAACCGAGGAGTGCGGGTTCAAACCCGGGCACGTACCTCTAGATTTTCCAAATCTATGTACGTATTCATACCACTAGCTCGACGGTGAGGGAAAACATCGTGATGAAACCTACAAATTCAAACAACTTTGGATTTGCAACCATGATCCAAAAATTGTCTGGTTCTTAGGGTTACGAAGGTCAGACCGGCAGTCGCTTCAATGTAATTATCAGACTCGCTAAATCATGGATCATGGTGTAAGCGGACCCCGTCTAAGCACGGGGCATAACGCTAGGAAGATGATGATGATTTGAAATAATATTTAATGAACTTTATTAACAAAACTATAGCGTAAAAATATCCATGAGTACGAGCATACATACATACATACATAACATCACGCCCATAATCCCCGAAGGGGTAGGCAGAGTCAAAGGGGCAGCAAGCCCCTTCAACCACATTCAGCCAAAAATAAAGCCGGGCTGGGTTAGATGGAAAATTGTGAAAAAGCAGTGACAAGCGGCTAACCTGTCGCCTACACAATCACACACCCAAAACCCGATATACCATTAGTCGCCTTTTACGACATGCTAGGCAAGAACCACAGTTGGCACATTCTTTTTAAGTCCCAGACCAACATGGGACAGTGGGCTGGGTTGGATGGAAAGCTGTGAAAAGGGAGTGACAAGTGGCTAGCTCGTCGCCTACTTAGACACATACCCAAAAGCCCGTGAACCGTTAGTCGCCTTTTACGACATGCTAGGCAAGAACCACAGTTGGAACATTCTTTTTTTTTGTCCCAGATCAACATGGGCCAAGTCCCAGACCAACATGGGACAGCGGATGAGTACGAGCAATTTTCAATTAAATAATAAGAAATACGTTCGTAGCAACTTCTGGGTAGAGGAGACTGCCAACATTTCCGATTCCATCTTAATGGTTTATTCATACCTATCCCATTCCAATAAGAAAGTAATGAAAACGCTTATGGGTACAAAACCGCAAGTTCCCAAATTACTTTCGCGAACCGAAAGTTGGTGATTACTTTAATTTGCGAGCAAACAGTTCAGTTATAATTTGTTGGAGCTAGCGAAAGTTTATCCTTTTCGCGGTACAATCGAAACAGCGGAATACAGAAGGTCCGCTTCTAACTTGGTGTTAATTGCCTACTCGCCGGTGTGGAGCCGTAACCTTTGGTTTATACCTTTGCTTTAGAGCAGTGCTTCTCAAACTTTTTATGCTATGGAACCCTTTTAGGAAGCGGAGTATTTGACGGGACCCTAGAACAGTGTGTGGGGGGGGGGGGGGGTAATAATCGACTTTTAACGGATTTTCCCCCAGGAGTTATGATATTTATGATCAGTACCAATTTTCGTGGAACCCCCAGAAAGGCTTCACGGAACCCCAGGGTTCCGCGGAACACTAGTATAGTGTAGTATAGCTGCTTTAGAGGTTACGCTATGCTAGGGACAAATTAATAAATAATAATAATAAATATCCGACGACATTACATACATGACACATTGACAGGCATGTTGGTCGAGGGGTCAGAGATCCTGGCCACGAAGCTAAGGGTCGCGGGTTCGAATCCCGCTAGGGGTAAATGTTTCGTGGACATGGACATTTGTACTCGAGTCATGGATGTTTATAAACGTATTTAAGTATGTCTATCCGTTTACCTAGTATCCATAGCACAAGCTTATAAGCTTAGTTTGGAACTAGGGAATTGGTGTGTCAGTCTGAAGAATTTATACATTGATCTGACTCCGAGATAACTAGTTAAAGCACTTGTGTTACAGATATCAGAATCAACAGTGGCATTACAAATATATACTTAAATATTAGATATTAACACCCAGACATAGAACAAACACAAGTATTCATCACACGAATGTTTGTCCAGAGTGGGGATCGAACCCACAACTCTTGGCGCATGGGGCAGAGTCACTACCGAATGCGCCATCGAGCCAGTCAGTGTCAGCAAATATTTGTATGATAAACATTGACGACGAACGTTGTGCACGATTCATAGATCATCATCTTCCTAGCGTTGTCTGGTGCTTAGACGGGGTCCGCTTAAACTATGATACAGGATTTAGCGAGTCTGGTGATTACATTGAAGCGACTGCCGATCTGATCTTCGTAACCCAAATATAGGGGAACTAGACAAATTTGGATCGTGATACAAATCCAAAGTTGTTTGAACGTGCAGGTTTCATCACGATGTTTTCTCTCACCTCCGAGCTAGTGGTATAAATACATAGATTTGAATAATCCAAAGGTACGTGTCCGGGTTTGAACCCGCACTTCTCGGTTAAAAGGCACGTGTCCTTACTATTGAGCTACCACCGCTCTCGATTCATAGATCTTATCATCTTTTTAGTATCCATTGTAAATCAGTACATATTATTATGCTTAGTTCGGAGCTAAAGTCTTAAGACTTTTTAGGAAGTTCATGTAGACAATTCTGTATATATCTGTAAACAACACGTTAGTTTAAAATCTTATACCTATCTTACTAATATGATAAATGCGAAAGTTTGTATGAATGGATGGATGGATGGATGGATGGATGGAAATGAAGATGTTTGTTACCCTTTCACGCAAAAAGTACTGCATGGATTATAAAGAAACTTTACAACAGTATAGCTTATACATAACAATACAATAAGCTATTGATTGCATCGATATACCACGCGAGCAAAGCCGCGGGCTGAAGCAAGTAGTTTATAAAATGTTCTCTACCATTCAAACAATGAACTCTGCAATACCTAATCTATGACAAAACTTTATCATTTCGAAAGCGATCCCGCTCGGCTATAGCCAGTCTCGAATGTGACTTCCCGTTTCGACCTGTGCTGACGGCGAATACGAGAAACAAACCGCTCGCTCCGAGCGTAAACATGCAACTGTATTGGATAAACAAAGTGATATTTCAAAGTATGTTTACATGGAAAACTTATCTGTTGTTTTGAATTTTGCTTCGGAAATATAGATGAGGTGCCCGGAGCGGTGCGGCAACGGTTTATGATCGTTAGTTGCGCTTGTTGGGATCGAGTGTTGTAGTAGGGGAGACGGATGTTTTCGGGTATAATTGAGCGTATCAGACATTGATAATACGGTACTAATTATGTACATCATCATCTTCTTAGCGTTATGTCCCGTGTTTAGACGGGGTCCGCTTAGACCATGGTCCAGGATTTAGCGAGTCTGGTAATTACATTGAAGCGACTGCCGATCTGACCTTCGTAACCCTAAGATAGGCGAACCAGATAATTTTTGGATCATGGTTACAAATTCAAAGTTGTTTGAATTTGCAGGTTACATCACGAAGTTTTCCCTAACCGTCAAGCTAGTGGTTACCTAAAATGCAGGTACAGATTTATTAGATTCCCAAAACTCCACGCAAGCGGAACCGCGGTATCGCGTTATCGAACTCGTTAGCTCATTACAGAAACGCTGGAAGTTACGCAAAGGGGAAGTTTACTTTGCGAACGAGTACGAACAACCACGAGAGCGCAAACTATGCACGGATATAACACGATCGGATTCCTTAGTGATGTGCTAGTGTGGTTACAAACACTGTTTCATACTAAAAGTACATACATATATAATATGTATTGTCACAGCTGTAATCCCCGGCGGGTAGTAACTGCATCATATTGCAAATAAAATTGTGAAAAAGCTGCATTGTCAACCGAAAACCTTAAAAGTTGTGAAATAGTAACATCAATAAGTTATCTTGTCGCCTACACAACCGTTAACCTAATACCCATTAATCGTTTTTAGGTTATACATCACGCCCGCAATCCCCGAAGGGGTAGACAGAATTAAAGAGACACCAGGCCCATTTAACCACATTCAGCAAAAAATACTGGGCTGGGTTAAATGTAAAATTATGAAAAATTTGTGATAAGTGGCTAGCTCGTCGCCTACACACATCACAAATCTAGCCAAAACCTGATATACCTACCATTAGTCGCGTTTTACGACTTGCTAGTCAATGAACACAGTTGGCACATTATTTTTAAGTCCCAGACCAACATGGTAAAGATCCAACATAAACAATAGCAAACGACGTTAGTTACACCGCTAATTGTGTTCACAAAACGGAACATTAAAACCGACTTCTATCCCAAGCAAGTAATGAATAAATGATCGCGTATCAATCAATCTCTACTACAAAATTGAATCGAATCATTTCACGGGAAAAAATCCTTGTCATTTCTCCCAAAGATAACCTTGATCGATCACGCCAAATTGACATTTAACTTTGGATAAAGTCAAAGAATTCCCTTATAATGAACTCCATTTACGAAAATGTTGGATTAGATATCTCAAAATGGCTTCTTTTTCTCTCTAATTGCGTCAGATAAAACTCCCAAAGAATATTCTATCGGTTTTAGATAATTCACTTTGGAAGGTTAATTCTAATTTGTTTGCTCGGGATATTAATGAGTGTTGTTAATTAATAAAGTTAATGATGTTAGCGTTGTAGTGATTTGTTAATTTTTACGGGCGGGCTGTCAAAGTGATGGAGCAATAACAAGGCAATTTATTAACGAAAATAAACAAGACGACGTTGTTATTTAGACGAATGAGTTAGCTGATGAAAATGTATCAGTATAAGTACTTTTTGATTAATTTCATATTGTTTTAGAATAGCGTGAAGCTTGTACGTTACATACTTAATATCCTACCTACATATTTCACCTTCAAATTTGTATATCTAATAGGGATGATGACTACATTAAAAAACTATAATTCTATTTAGTCCGTCAGTTAGATTATACAAAAATACTAGACACATATTTTTCGCTTTATCAAATGAACAAAACATCACAAAGATAAAGAGCATCAAAGTTTTGGAGTGGGGGCTTGCGACGTCACTCATCATCTCCCTAGCGTTATGTCCCATGCTTAGACGGGGTCCGCTCAGACCATAATCCAGGATTTAGCGAGTCTGGTAATTACATTGAAGCGACTGCGATCTGACCTTCGTAACCCTAAGATAGGGAAACCAGACAATTTTTGGGTCATGGTTACAAATTCAAAGTTATTTGAATTTGCAGGTTTCATCACGATGTTTTCCCTCACCGTAGAGCTAGTGGTATAAATACGTACATAGATTTGAAAAATCCAGAGGTACGTGTCCGGGTTTGAACCCGCACTCCTCGTTACTACCCGTTAAGAGGCACGTATCCTTATCATTAAGCTACCACCGCTCCCGGGCTTGCGACGTCACTATTTGGTAAAAAAAGTACGAATGTGTGACGTCACGCGCAACTTAAATGCATTATACCTTCGTCAATGTTTGTTTGACAAATTAATAAAAAAATACGTGTTCAATATTTTTTTACAATCTAACTGACGGACTAAACAGATTTTTTTAGTCACGTTGCCTATTATCTAATTCATTATTCGCGACTATGTTGCGCGGCCGTATTTAATACAAAAAATATAAATATTTTTAATTATATACCTTCACTCTAATTTATAAGCGCCAATTTTATCCTTTGTTAATTTCATGAAGTGCTGAAATGATCGAACTCCGATATTTCGTTCCCCGCCCCCTCCCCTCGTTACCCCCCCTGCGCCTGACGCCTGTCAACGCTTGTATTAAAGACCCACTCTAAAACAATAGCGCTTTATAATCGCATCGCACGCGAGTGCGCCCGGGACTCATTAATAGTGCTTTCAGCGACACGCCAGCGGTTGCCGTTTTATCGAAATCGGGTGCCATTTTATATTGCAGGCTGTATTGTTCTGACTCTAAGTAAATGAATCTATTTAAATAAATAAAAATTATACAGATATACTGTCACATACATACATACATAGATCATCACGCCCATAATCCCCGAAGAATCCGGCAGAGTCAAAGGGGCAGCATGCCCCTTCAACCACATTCAGCCAAAAGTAAAGCCAGGATGGGTTAGATGGAAAATTGTGAAAAAGTAGTGACAAGCTGCTAACCTGTCGCCTACACAATCACACACCCAAAACCCGATAGACCATTAGTCGCCTTTTACGACATGCTAGGCAAGAACCACAGTTGGCACATTCTTCTTAAGTCCCTGACCAACATGGGACAGTGGACTGGATTGAATGGAAAGCTGTGAAAAAGGAGTGACAAGTGGCCAGCTCGTCGCCTACTCAGTCACATACCCAAAAGCCCGTAAACCATTAGTCGCCTTTTACGACATGCTAAGCAAGAACCACAGTTGACACATTCTTTTTTTTGGCCCAGATCAGATGATCAGATGGCTTTATTTTTGGCTGAATGTGGTTGAAGGGGCTTGCTGCCCTTTCAACTCTGCCTACCCCTTCGGGGATTATCAGCGTGATGTTATGTTGTTGTTATTATAATGGATGTGATTTTATCGGGCGGTAGAATCACTTTTTTGTATCAATAAAGACTATTCATACGTGCTTTGTGGAGCCTACTTGAATAAAGATATTTCTATTTCTATTATCTGATAGGTAAAGATGTCGTAAAAGGCGACTAATAGTATATAGGGTTTTGGTTGTGTGATTGTATAGGCGAAGAGCTGGGCACTTATCACAATTTTTTCACAGTTATCCATATAGCCTAGGACAGTTTTGTTTTTTTGGCTCAATAGAGTATAATAGAATATAAATATTAGAATAAAAGCACTTATAAATAGTCATCATCATCATCATCTTCCTAGCGTTATGTCCCGTGCTTAGACGGGGTCCGCTTAGACCATGATCCAGGATTTAGCGAGTCTGGTAATTACATTGAAGCGACTGCCGATCTGACCTTCGTAACTCTAAGATAGGGGAACCAGACAATTTTTGGATCATGGTTACAAATTCAAAGTTGTTTGAATTTGTAGGTTTCATCACGATGTTTTCCCTCACCGTCGAGCTAGTGGTATAAATATGTACATAGATTTTTTAAAATCTAGAGTTACATGCCGGGGTTTGAACCCACACTCCTCGGTTAAGAGGCGCGTGTCCTTACCATTGAGCTACCACCGCTCACACTTATAAATAGTCATAATAATACAAAAAAGTTATTATACGTTTCGGAACGTTGATTCTACCGAGAAGAACCGGCAAGAAACTCGGTAGTTACTCTTTTAAATCGCCATGTATACAATAACAACGCTACTTAATATCTACTTCTACTAATTTATATACTTAATTAAAATATAATGTTATGTAATATATTACAATAGTAGAGTAGACTATGCAAGAATTAGAGCGCAGATTGTAGATTCCTATTATTTAAAAAAGTGTTCTCAGGAGTTCAGTGTGCTCAAGGGGCCTAGCTGCCCCTTTGGGGATATTGTGACGATATTTATGAATGTATATCTGTATATTCTGTAGCATGTCTCTTCTTGCCTGTAGTCAAGGTAAGAAGAGGCATGTTCCGGTGGTTCGGACATGTGGAAAGAATGGATGACGAAAGATTGACTAAACATTTATATACTATGCGAAAATGGAAGGATGTAGGAGTCGCGGAAGGCCTAGGCTCACCTACCACGACCAGATTGGTCGTGTATTAACATAAGGTGATGTTAGCAGTCACAAAAACCGTAGAGCTTGTATGTAAAGGATTATTAATGTTGAAGAGGCGAGTGAGGTGTGTAAGGATCGTGCTATATGGCGTTCGGTTCTTTCTGCCTACCCCGCTTGGGAAGCGGCGTGAAGTTTAGTTAGTTATCTGTATATTAATGAGCATTACTCTTTGTCCACAGGCAATTGCTAGCGCCGAACCTGAAACAAACGCAATACCTCGCCAACGGCGCTGAGAGTGACATCAGAACCGTAAGTTTTATATTATATACATATATACTAACTAACTTAAATGATATTAGTTCCTGTGGAAATTTCAGGATGGAGACCATCATCAATGGGGAACGTGGAACCAAGTCGCCAAATTAATAATCATAATTATTAGACAACATCACATATGTTCATTGATCTGATCCTCCTGCAAATATATCACGGCAATGTCAATGAATTCGTTTGAACTAAAGTATAAGTTATGCTTGAATATTCTAAATATTCTAAATTAATTAATATTATAAATATTCAAGCATAACTTATAACAAAAGAAAACACTATTCAGTGTTTTCTCAGTCAAAAGACACATTTTCTGAAACAAAAAATGTTGGAAAACCTCCGGTGTCGCAAACGTTGCGGTGACTGTTTCGCAAAAGGCAGGCCATATTCATCCCTTTTTTTCCCTAAGCTTGGAAAAATGTTAGTGCCCTCCCTGCAGTAGGGAGGGGCTGGACCAAAAGCTGCGTACGCCCATGGGCCTTAGTTTCTTTTTTCCCCAGGGCCCTTTGTCACCTAGCTACGCCACTGGCCATATTATTCTTGTTTTCTAGCTTGAGTGATATTTAAATTACGATTACGGGAGCTGGAAGGTAGCTATAACAAAATTCCTCCAACCAAGCTATATGTACAGTAATTAGATTCATCCCGGTGATTTTCTTAAGCGCAGATTCCTAGATAGCGGGCGTTTGAGTTGGCAACTCCTGTTAACTTACACCTGCCAACTTAGTTTCAATAAACCACTACTTCGTTATAAGATGGGAAGTTCTGTGGACGGATTAATGAGGGATTGTCATGTCTGGTCTCGGAATTGCTATATTATTATGTGTAATTCTGTTGATTGATTTCTTATTCAAATTCCATGAGCCAACTTACTATACTGATCATTTCGAAACTTTAATAAATGTCGCTTGTACCACAAATACAATATATAAAATTAAATAAATTCTCCAGACTGACACACCAATTCCCTAGTTCCAAACTAAGCTTATGCTTGTACTATGGATACTAGGTAAACGGATAGACATACTTAAATTTATAAACATCCATGACTCGAGTACAAATGTCCATGTTCATCAGACGAAACATTTGCCTCTAGCGGGATTCGAACCCGCGACCCTTGGTTTCGTGGTCAGGGTCTTTAACCACTCAACCAACGGGCCAGTCAATATATGGTTCTTATCTATACTTATAATAAATCTGTAGAGAGGTCAATTCTGTACATGAAATATATTTTCAAAATAACTATCAGGGGGTGATTAGTGATCGATACTGATGCCAAAAATGCAATCAGTAAAATTTTTGTCTGTCTGTCTGTCTGTCTGTCTGTCTGTCTGTCTGTCTGTCTGTCTGTCTGTCTGTCTGTATGTTCCTTATAGAAACAAAAACTACTCGACGGATTTTAACGAAACTTGGTACAATTATTCTTCATACTCCTGGGCAGGTTATAGTATACTTTTCATCACGCTACAATCAATAGGAGCAGAGTAGTGAAGGTAAATGTTTTGAAAACGGGAGAAGTTACTCCATTTTTTTAAACTTTCGTCGCGTGTGCAGCCTTAATGGTTAAAGTTACATAGAAATCATGTATGACGGAAATAGTCTTTATAATATTAACCATAAACGCGGGTGACACCGCTGGCACAGCTAGTAATTAATAATCCCTTCTTGATTATTCTAGAATTAAGAAGTCATGCCTTTTATGTATAACAAGTTGTGTTCAAGGTTGCACCCGCGTTTATGGTTAATATTATATAGCTCATAGCATATATATAAATGGGCTATCTAACACTGAAAAAATTTTTCAAATCAGTAGTTCCTAAGATTAGCGCGTTCAAGCTAACAGACAAACAAACTCTTTAGCTTTATAATATTAGTATAGATACTAATACGCTTTTCATTACAATTAGAAATAGAACTAGCAAGCCTGGATACGATAGATATGCATTATTTATAATATAAAAATAAATCGCTGAATGTGTTGCTAAGCGCAAATCTCGAGAACAGCTGAACCGATTTCATTAATTCTTTTTTAGTTATGTTTGTTATAAATTGTCAGGTGAAGGTTCTTATGAAAGAAAAAAATGAAAAAGTTGCACGGAAAGTAAAATGGGTATTGAAAATCTGAGAATGAGGCGTTACGAAGTGCACCGGGCCAGCTAGTGTCGTATATAAGTGTTTACATTTTGTCGTTTCAGATTTGCCACAGCGTAGGTACTGATCAGCATTCATACTTAAGTTTTTAAAAATGTTTGCATCAGATGTTAATTGCTAAATTAACTTGTGAACACGATAACTTTATAATTGTGGTCTTAGCTCATTATTTGATAATGTTATTATAACTCTTATTATTTTGGACAATAAAAGTCATTATTTTAAAAAGTCTTCCTAATTAGCAAGGGCATTTGACATAAAATATTTAATTCTTATTCCGCTAAGCCAGCAGAAAGCTGTCTCGAAACGATTTTTTGTTTTCTAATGACATTCTTTAAGCTGTTCATCAAACTCTAGATTATTCCTCGAACTAATTTAAGAACACTTCCGAAATTCACCAGAAATCGTCAATAGCAGAGAATTCTCAGAAACTCAGTTCGCTTTAAGAATACACTTTGGGACGTCACGCTGAGAGACCTCTCTCTTAGCGTACACCTAACCCGTATCTTTTAAAGTGATCTCGTTTCAAAGTTGTGTGCTTAAATAAAGATGTTTCTTATCTTTGACATAAGAAAGTACGAATTTTATCTGTAATCTTACATTTTTTATCTTTTGTATACACTTGTCACTCCTTTTACACAGCTTTCCATTCAACACAGCCCGCTGTCCCATGCTGGTCTGGGACTTAAAAAGAATGTGCCAGCTGTGGTTCTTGCCTATCATGTTGTAAAAGGCGACTAATGGTATATAGGGTTTTGGGTGTGTGATTGTGTAGGCGACAGGTTAGCCGCTTGTCACTGCTTTTTCACAATTTTCCATCTAACCCAGCCCGGCTTTATTTTTGGCTGAATGTGGTCAAAGGGGCATGCTGCCCTTTTGACTCTGTCTACCCCTTCGGGAATTATGGGCGTGATGTTATGTATGTATGTATGTATTGTATGCACTCGTGAATTTACAAGATAAAATATATTACAATGCATTTTCTGGCTGAATACACACACATAAGTATTATTATGGTCTAAGTAATATGGGTTACATTTTAATCGACTTTAAATATGTTGACTGGCCCCATGGCCGAGTGGTCAGAGACCCTGGCTACGAAACCAAGGGTTGGCGAGTTCAAACCCGCTATTGACAAATGTTTCGTGTGATGAATATGGCTATTAATACTCGAGTAATTGATGTTTATAAACGTATTTGAGTGTGTCTATCCATTCACCTAGTATCTATAGTACAAGCATAAACTTAGTTTGGAACTAGGGAATTGGTGTGTCAGTGGACATTTTATTATTCATTATTATTTAGTTGACTTTTCAGAGCAAGATATTCCATACATACACCATCATGCCCGCAATCCCGAAGGGGTAGGTAGAATACAAGGAACAATAATCTTCTAAATCACATTAATCCAAAGATAAATTTGAGTTAGGTTTGGTGAGAAATTAAGAAAACAGCAATGGTTAGTGGCTTACACCATTAGTTGCCTTTTACGACGTGATAGACAAGGAATACCGTTGGGTTTTTCATAATCAACTTTTAGTTCTAACTTAGGTGCACATATAATTCTAAACTTAGTTAGCAGAGTGACAGAATTCGCTGTCCCAGATATATTGTGACAGAAGCAATTCTAAATATGCAGCGAATATCATATTTCCATATGCATACATTCCGTCAACACAACACGTAACACTGTCAACGACTGACGAAATACACCCGATTCGTTATCGAAGCAAATAAAAAAAGAGAACTTTTCACAGCGCCCCGGAAAAAATGCCACCGTTTTGTTGGGAATAATTTTTCTCGCAAATAAATACTGGGATTGTAATCTCACGCATCTCAGAAGGGATGATCCCACTGTGAGGTGGAAGTTTTGTGTATAAAATAGAGGGATGGGGGATGTTCTTGGGCTGGGAGTTGAAAGGCGGGATATACCGGATTTGTCCTCACCCGAATCTTGATACAAATGACTGCTATGTGTATAGGTTTGGAAACTGTGTCTTTTATACGGAAACTTGTGATGGATGTCGTTTTTATTTTCATAATGTTGAGACAAATGCGTTAAAGTGGTGGCAGTTAGACGTTAAGGTCTTGGTTGGAATAAGAGCACTTAAGTCTTTGGTATTTTGAGAACCTGATGCAGGTCACAGTCAAATAATTATCCTATAGACATCATCTGGCTGGCTCGATGGCGCATTCGGTAGTGACCCTGCCCCATGCGCCAAGAGTTGTGGGTTCGATTCCCACCCAGGACAAACATTCGTATGATGAATACTCATGTTTGTTCTGTGTCTGGGTGTTAATATCCAATATTTAAGTAAGATATGTTTGTAATACCACTGTTGATTCTGATATCCGTAACACAAGTGCTTAAGCTACTTACCTCCGAGTCAGATCAATGTATGTGATGTAGTCTGATATTTATTTATTATTTATTTATTATCTATATATTCCACACGATTCTTGTTTGTTAGATCCAATATTTCCGGTTCCGTTCTAAAGATACTCGTGCGCATAAAGTTTTAACTAGCGTTGCAAGCAATTGTATAAAATGTCGATAGTCTATCGACACTAACGAGGCCTTGAAAAACCAGTCATAATATCGATAGGACTATTGATATTATATCCTATCGATATTGTAACTGTTTCTCAAAGAGGATAATCAAACTATCGATAATTTTGCAACACTAGTGGTAACCAAAAGTTTTTAAAAAGCTCTTAGAAAAAAACACAGCTTAAACTTGTTTCTACACCAAACCACAATTCGCTGCGAGCTCAAATACTAACAATTAGCCAGCTTAGAAGTGACGTAGGAATGTGTCAGGAAGACAAACTTTGTGCCTAGACCAGGGACGGTTAACCAACAGCACGCGTGCCTTATATAGCATGCAAAATAAACTTTGCCTCTGGAACGAGAATAAAGAAATTTATAAATATCAGACTACATCACATAATATATTGATCTGACTCCGAGGTACTACTTACCTCCTACTACCTTAAGCACTTGTGTTACAGATATCAGAATCAACAGTGGTATTACAAATATATACTTAAATATTGGATATTAACACCCAGACACAGAACAAACACAAGTATTCATCACACGAGTGTTTGTCCTGGGTGGGGATCGAACCCACAACTTTAAGCGCTTAGGGTAGGGTCACTACCGAATGCGCCATCAAGCTTGTCAAAATTAGGAATATCAATAGTTTTATATAGCATACGAAGTAACGGCTGAGTCTAAATACATACATACACATATAATAGTATGTATTATACATACACAGATCCATAACTTATCGCCTGCAATCCCCGAAGGGGTAGCAGAGTCAAAGGGGCAGCAAACCCATTTACATGCAGCCAAAAATTAAATAGGGCTGGATTATATAATAAACTGTGAAAAGGTTGTGACAAGTGGCTAGCTCGTCGCCTACTCAATCACAAGCCCAAAACCCGATATACCATTAGTCACCTTTTACGACATGCTAGGCATAAGGAACACAGTACGCGCATTCTATTTAATGTAAACCAAATTGATGTTGTAATGAAAATATTATTCAAATTGATGTTTCATATTAACGAACTGGACAGGCAATTATTCAGCGAAAGTCTTCGCACAAAATTGAAAACGGCAATCGAACATGATTACCCCATACTACTTCCAAGCGGGAATATTCCCTAATCCACTTATCCAGTACACGCTACAAATAATCCACCAACCAATTTGGGATCTCGAAAAAGTCATTCGGCGAAGTTATTAACGGAATGCCGTCTTAGACCTGATGAATTATGCAAACGAATACAACCAGAGGCTCAGAGAGCCACTTTTAAAATTCTAATATTACTTTTGAAGTTAAACACAAAAATGCTCAAATGAGGTTGAGGGGACATTCTACTTGTTTCAAACGGGGAGTACACTTTTTTCAATAAGGTCTTTTGATCTATTAGTTAATTTTGGTTAATTAATAACATACACAATCACATAGCTCACAAGCTCAATAGCATGCTTTACACGCAAAGGCTCAAATCCGAAATCGAATTTTAATTTAAGATTGTTAAAAAATCTATTTATCTGGCTAACTCGAATTTTAGGAAACTTACATAGATACCTACACAGATCAAATCGGCGTACGGGTCGCAATAAAGGATTATTTTTTTTTGGATTTTTTTTTTAAACAATATTATTTTTGTTCAAGCGATCAATACAATATAATTGATACGTTCTTATAGTAAATACTAGATTAAAGTAATTTGTATCGATTTTTTTCCGGGAACTTTATTAATTTAAGTTGGATTAGAAATTCTTAAATTACGAGGGTTAAGTTGCTATTACTTGATGTCTCTAATGCACCCAAAACTGACCTATAATTTCCACACTTGTTTTCTAAAATCATCTTTCTCATTTTTTTCTATGGTGCTAATCGATAGATATAGGTATATCGGTCGTCATGGACTACCACAATTATAATAAGAGTTTTTATTATATATATTTACGTTTGGAAATAATCCTGGACTCCGCAAAATATGCTTTATTTACATTATAATAATAATGAATTCTCCAGACTGACACACCAATTCCCTAGTTCCAAACTAAGCTTATGCTTTTGCTATGGATACTACGTGAACGGATAGACATACTTAAATACGTTTATAAACATCCATGACTCGAGACTTCGAACCCGCGACCCTTGGTTTCGTGGCCAGAGTCTCTAACCACTCGACCAACGGGCCAGTCGAAACATTAGAGCCACAGTATGACATGCGTCTTTAAAATATGTGCTTGCAGACTATTTTTTTTTTTTTTTTTTTTACTTGAGGAATGCATTTATGCACCATCCAAATAGAATCCTGGGTGGACCCATAAGGGTGAGTCGGGCTCGAAACCGGTAGCAATCTCCGGAGACCCTACCGACTAAACCTCAAGGCTGTCGTTCTTCGGGCGCTAACGGGACCCCCACTGTCGGGATTCATCTCGAAAAGTGTGCTTGACTATCACTAACATATCTTAACTTAGAAATTAGCTAAATTAGCACCTTGGCTACAGCGAACGTCAAATTAATGCTAACGCCTTTTAATCAATAAAAGGGACTTAATCAAACTAATTCAAGGCTTGTTAAGCAGAAACTGTACGGAATGCCTGTGCAAGTGTTGGTGCATAGGACATCTTCATTCCTCGCATACCGCGCCCAAAGGCTGTCGGCTCGTGCCTGGATTTGATTCAAATTACAGCGGCGTTGGAATTCTCTCACTTTGCCATGGTTTTCCATCTGTGAAAATCGTGTTGAAAATGGGAAAAGAGTTCGCAGCGCGACTGGATTTCTGTCTGTGAGTCTGGAATTCGGAATGAATGTTTAATGATTTAAGTTACATACGTAAGTACATGCATGTTAATACGCCCTGTAGGCTAAGAAGAGTCCTAAGGAAAGTAGGCTCCTTTCCCTACTTTTAACCATACATACACATACAAATATATAACATCTCGCGCATAATCCCCGAAGGTGTAAGCAGAGTCAAAGAAGCAGGAAGCCCCTTTAACCACATTCAGCCAAAAATAAAACCGGGCTGGGTCAGATGGGTTAGATGTCTCTGATTTTGAAAAGTATATAATAACACAATTTAAAAATAAATCATCAAAATCGGAGCTGTTTCTGAGGACTTTTTAGTTTATGGCTTATTGACTCGACTAACATATTCGGCAAAAAACGCGGATGATACTTACTTGTTTATTAATGCCACTGGCATAGTATGTTTTAAAAAGTAATCCAATGATTCAAATAAAGAAATAAATTCTTCAGACTGAAACACCAATGCTCTAGTTCCAAACTTATGCTTATCCTTTGGATACTAGGTGCACGGATAGACATACTTAAATACGTTTATAAACATCCATGACTCGAGTCCAAATGTCCATGTTCATCACACGATACATTTGTCCCTAACGGCATCCGATCCGGCGACCCTTGGTTTCGTGACCAAGGTCTCTGTCCACTCGACCAAAGGGCCAAACCAAAAGGCAATTTACTCAACCAAAGGTTCATCATTCCAATTCATTTCAAAACAATCAAAAAGCTATTTTCATACGTATTTATTTCGTTGCAACGGAGAAGCAACAATTTGCGATACCACTGACTCTTCTACCGATAGACCCAGACTTTACCGACAAGCAAACCAGCCTTATTAACGCAGAAACATTTCCAGTTCTCATCAAGTCGTACACTCAGAACGAACTTATAAGACTCCCATTTTCGCTGTTCTTACAATCGTTTACTTTGAATGAACTGCTAAACTAAACGGTCTGCCGGCCTGCCCATACCGCGAACCAATCTTCGGACTGCGCATTGCAAGGAACAAGTTTACTTGATTTTCTCTCATAGTTTCTTGGCATACTATTGTTAGGTGCTGTACATTATAACTGGTTTGAGTTAGACAGTTAGAAAATTCTTGGTTCAGATTAATTCTATTGATAGACTCACACATTATTTATGTATAAAACACTAGCTTCTGCCCGCGGCTTCGCACACGTGGTACATCGATAAAACATAGCCTATATGTGATTCGGGTGTACTATATGAGCTATATTATTCTAAAGTTTTATTAAAATCCATTTAGTAGATTTTTTTGTGAAAGAGTAACAAACATCCATCCATACATACAAATTTTCGCATTTATAATATCTATAGGATGTTAAAATCTTAATAGTGAAGTGCCGTAAGGCGCAAAAATTTTAAAACCTCGGAGTCCAGGGCCAGTCAATGAATCTTTATAAAAACTGGAAACTTGGAATGCCTAGTTAGAAGCTCAAATAACAAAGTAAAAAAAAACATACTTGTTCGCTCTTGTACAAGAATTATACACTATTTTTACCTAGAGGCATATATGTATATTTGAATATTTATCTTACTCAACACATTTGAGGTATAGACTCAACACATTTGAGATACAGACTAAACACAATTGAGATACAGACTCAAAATATTTGACTACAACTTTTTTCTCATTTTAGTGTTCCCATTAGAACTTTTCGGAATAAACTTCCTTTTTGGCTTAAGCCTAAAGTTTAATCATACAAAGTCGAGTACAGTAACTAGTATGGACAAGTTTAACCAGCAGCAAAGATTACACTTCTATATTTAACCCGACATGGGAATCCGGACGCCGCCCGCGCCAGGCAAACACGACGAAATCTAACATTCGTTACAATGTTTGTTCCGCCCCAAATAAATTTCATTAAAAAGTTCCGCCGAATAAATTTAATTAGATTCAAAACAAACTCAAGTCCGCGATTAGACTGTGCTAAGTCGATTTCGTATGGAAAACTCTTGGGCGCATTTTCACTGAGGGGCCATAAATATAAAAAAAAAATATAAATGTATAACACAACAGGTAGCGATAGTTTGTGCTATGAATATAAAGCTAAGAGACATAAGTACTTAAATAAAAACCCATGAATCATGTACAAATCTACGTGTCTCATTATCATAAGTTCCTTGCCGAGGCTATAAAAAAAGCAGCGTAGAATTTTCCAAAAACGTAATCCATTGAAAACCGGTTTAGATCGGATTTAAAATAAAAAAATAGTATTAGCAATGGTTCGATAATCGCAAGTCCAACACCCAATAAATCATTATAACTGCTATTGCGCATTCGGTAGTGCCCCTGTCCTATGCACCAAGAGTTGTGATTTGAGAAACTATTGCTGATTCTGATATCTATAACATAAGAGCCTAAGCTACTTACCGCGGAATCAGAGAAATAAAAGTGATCTTGTCTGATGTTATGTGTTTTGCGAAATGTGGTAAAGATGTACCTATGCTGCTTCTTATACTCTACCCCTTCTGTGATTATGGGTGTGATGATTTGACTATTTATAAACGTACTAGCAGCACCCCGCGGTTTCACCCGTGTAGTTCCCGTTTCCCGATAAAATATAGCATATATTATTCGCTGATAAGGTAACTTTCTATTGGTGAAAGAATTATTCAAATCATTTCAGTAGTTTTGGAGCCTATTCGATACAAACAAACAAGCAATCATATCTTTCCTCTTTATTTATATTAGCATAGATTACTGCAGCATCTTGGTGTATCAGGCCCAAAGAAACTCTTAAATCGGCATTGCGCAGCTCGATCTGCAAAATCGATTGTCAATACCGGCGACCTGTCTAACTCGCCGATAATATTTCGAACTTAGCCTATTCATCAGACGGACAATTAAAGTGTTGAGATGGTTTTAATTGAGTTTTGAAGGAATTCTGCCCGGTAAACTGCGGGAGTCTGCCAGATTAAGATTGAACGGTACGATGCCTCTGAGGGTTATGGAGTTTGGACTTTACTCCTGTTGTTTTATCGCATTGTTTCTTATCTTTCTGGGACGCGAATAGGTAGATCTTGGGAGACAAGTTTCTCAACGGTCGACATTTAGATAGATAGGCAAGACTATTGATACTTGATTAGGCTTTGTAGCTTATTTTTTATCTCAAAATAGGTTGTTTTGCCCATGTTGGTCTAATGCCTTAAAAATTATGTGCTAACCGCGTTCATTGCCTAGCATGTCGTAAAAGGCGACTGTGGCTAAAGAGGCTTGCTGTCGCTTTGACTCTGTCTAACAGGCGTGTTGTTATCTAAATCTAAAGGCGACAAATGATATATCGAGCCGCTTGTCACTGCTTTTTCACAATTTTCCATCTAACCCAGCCCGGCTTTATTTTTGGCTGAATGTGGTTGAAGGGGCATGCTGCCTCTTTAACTCTGCCTACCCCTTCGGGGATTATGGGCGTGATGTTATGTATGTATGTATGATGTTAGGAGTCATAAACCGTAGAGCTTGTATGAAAAGGATCATGAATGTTAAAGAGGCGAGTGAGGTGTGTAAGGATCGTGCCATATGGCGTTTGGTTATCTCTGCCTAGCCCGCTAGGGAAGTGGCGTGAAGTTTTAGTTAGTTAGTTAGTTAGTACATATACAATTATATAATAATAATAGATGTATATAACATAGCCTCGTATTTCCGATTAGGCACATCTGAAATGTATCGACTCGCAATATGAAGACCTTAATCATTCCATCCTTTTTTTGAGATAGCTGAGTAAATAATCCAGAATCAATTCAGTCAGAATGGCCCATCGAAAATACATTACATCTGTAGATTGAGATTCACCTCGCAAAAAATAATCTCGTCTCAGATTACCTGCGGGCGGTGATTATGAGAACGGAATTATGATTTGCTTGAACAGGGTCGAGGGATTGTGTGAGCCAGCTGGCCAGGGTAGGAAAAAATCTTAATCAATTTCTTTATAGGTTTCAGTAACTTAACGGCTATTGTATAGTTGCATAGTTACAATTTTAAATAAATAACTAACTAATTGACTAACTAAACTTCACGCCACTTCCCTAGCGGGGTAGGCAGAGAGAACAGAACGCCATATGGCACGATCCTTACACACCTCACTCGCCTCTTCAACATTCATGATCCTTTTCATACATTTAAATAAATAAATTTGATACATTTATGGTATATCTAAGCTAACATTATATGTAGTATTTTTTTTTATTTGAATATGCCAGTCTTATTTTACTTAACTCAAAAATATTATAGCCCATACATCTGAATAACACATAGGCTATGTTTTATCGATGTACTATTCGAGCGAAGCCGCGGGCAGAAGAGTCTTTTTTAACAGTAAGTAGCTCAATAATGAAATGAATTGCTGAAAACTACACATTAAAATGACAATAGATGATAACCATGGCTAAATTTGTCTGGTCCTCTTTGAAAGGGTAACACATTAGTTATATATAAATAAAATAATATTTCCACACTGACACACCAAATCCGGTGGTTCGGACATGTGGAAAGAATGGATGACGAAATATTGACTAAACAGATATACAATGCGAAAATGGAAGGATGTAGGAGCCACGGAAGACCCAGGCTCACCTACCACGACCAGACTGGTCGTGTATTACCAGAAGCTGATGTTAGGAGTTATAAAAACCGTAGACCTTGTATCAAAAGGATCATGAATGTTGAAGAGGCGAGTGAGGTGTGTAAGGATCGTGCCATATGGCGTTCGGTTCTCTCTGCCTACCCGGCTAGGGAGGTGGCGTGAAGTTTAGTTAGTTAGTTAGTTTCACACCAAATAAGTACCTATATACCTATAATAAGTACCCTAGATCCAAACTAAGCGTAAGCTTATACTACTATACTATATGAACGAACTACTACGAACGAGCTATGTGAACGATACTAACTGAACGATACATACGTAAATACGTTTATTAATACCCATGACTCGAGTACAAATGTAAATTTTCATCACACGAAACATTTGCCCCGAGCGGGATTTGAACCCGCGACCTTCGTTTTCGTAGTCAGGGTCTCTGACCACTCGACCAACGGGCCTGTCAAGTTCAGATGGCAGATCGAAAAGTCCAAAATTCTAGTCCAAGTAGATCCCACCTAAGCATATGAAATAATCCCAGTAAGATCGTTGGTAGACCTCACAGCAAGACTAACAAAAGAGAATTCCTAATTCCCAAACCAGCTATTAATTATCCAGCGCTAGGTCTTGCAATCCAGTTTCACGTCGGAAATGAGCCTAATGAATACCGATGGTGAGTGGCAAGTGGGAGCTCGGTTAAACTGTTGCTTGGCTTTTGTTCTGCAAGTTTCTTTTATTTAGGTACTTATTACAATTAGCTCTTCAGAACAATGAGGAGGAAATGCACTCCGATATTAGCGATGGAATGTCTTTGAGCTGGTGTAGGGGGATAAAGTATTTTGCTTTATATATATGTGAAAGAAAGACTTTCTTTAGAATACTTATCGTTATTGCCCGTGATAGTTAATGCTTGCATGAGATGCAACTAGATTTGCGAAGCCCTAATTTGAAAATAAAGCCACATTTTTGTCAAGAAAAGCAGTTTGCCGTCTATGTATAAACTGTTATTTGGACAATACATACAGGCACTTCAAATTTATTTATCCATATAGACATACCTATTACTGCAATCCCCGATGGAGCAGGCAAATTGTAAATTGAAAAATGTCTACGCTCAAGTAATGATAAAACACACAATATTAACAAACCATACAACTAAATGCTTTCGAACAAATGAGCAGACAACTCGAGTTATCCACCGATGCGAATTAACACATCAAATGTGAATACTGAAATGGCAACCGACGATAATTAGCAAAACTGTTCGGTCTAATTGCCTTGGCGTGTCCTGCTTTTGTTCTGCCGTTCGATTTTATCTAGTCATCGCCGTTTCGAGTACATCTGCACTGAATGTACTCAACTTGCACTGAAACCGATCTCGGTTTAATTTTTTAAGGTTCTGACTTCTGCATTTTTAGGTTGTACGTAATTATCTTGCTATAGAAGCAAAACGAGATAGCATATTTGGTTGGTTACATTCGGAAATATGGTTAAATCTCTTCAACCGGACATTCCATGTGTAATATTGATTGATTAAACCTACATTCCATATGAAATCTTAAGCGTTTTATGAGATGCACTGAATGTGGTATTTAAAGAATAAGAATCTGGGATGGGACATGGCGTTATTTTAAATGTTACAATACATGTCTATACACGTAAATAACTTCACCGTTGCTAATAAATGCTAGCTAAATGCTGTAAATCTGCACTTAGATTTTCAAAATGAGCTAATATTGATACTGATTGTAAATGAGACAGCATTATTAGTATATTTAGGTACATACTCGGATTGAAACCAGCACTCCATATAAATGAAATATATTTATACTCTAAGCTAAACATTCGCGTCTCGGCAACGTTCACATGGGCCGAAATTGTTTACTACAAGCATAAGCTGTCTGAATTCACGAACGAGTGAAATAAATTGCTGGGATGGGCGAGCCGGGCGCGGGGGGAGGTTAGGTGAGGAAATTCAGATTAGATTGAAGGAACTTTAGATTGGATTGAATTTTCCCGCCACCTTGTTTAAATTAGTATGGGCGAGATGCCTGATGCGTTCGATCCCTGGAGCCGAGGAAAAATGGGACATTTTCGGGAGTTGCAAATAGTTGTGGGTGTAATGGTTCTTTTTTTTGGCGTGTATGGTCAGATAAAAATTAATTTCTTCCGGTTAAGAACTTGTTAAATCCAGAGAATATCAACTATAATTTTTTGTTTTTTCTAAATTTAAATATTAGCAATATGCATTTTTTTTCATTTAAAGTTGAATTTTATTTTTGTTTTTTTATTTATTTTGTCTATCATAATTGTTCGACGTTGCCAGAAAAATCATGTATTTGACGTTTGTGTGAGGTTTTCTATATTGCGGCAACAGTTTTTTTTTTTCGAATTAAAGGAATCAGCTATCTTGTTCGATTTTGATCCTTTTTTTAATTTTGATAACGTGTATGCTGATACATTTAATGACGATCGATTAAGACACAACAAAAAAAAAACAAATGTACTAACAGTTTTTTAAATATTTATAACATAATAATGATAAGCACTTTATAGTCGAATATATGACGAAATAGAATTCTATACGCCCAAAGCCGTGGATGGAAGTTAGTTGTCACGGCAAAATGATGACGTCATCTGACATTGTTATGGCGACATCCAGAGGGGTCTGGATCCAATTTCCGCGCTTGTGGGTAGGTAAAGTCGGTCAACCGCCGTGACAAATTATGTGCTACTTGTGAAATTATCTTGACAACTTGAATTATTTAGAGGTTTTAATGGAGGATGGTAGTAAAAATGTGTTTCCTATTTTTTGTTAAATATAAATTAACAAGAAGGGACAATGCAATCAGTCTAGATATTTTTTTTTTGCCAATTCTGCGTACCAGTTTATTTAATCAAAGTTTTAACTCTAAGATAGCATAAAGGATATTTGCTTTCCCATGAAAACTCATATCACAAAACATACTTATCATAAGTCACATAATAAATATATTTAGATTTAAAAAAATCCAAACCTACCTGGATTTGAACAAAAACAGCTCACAAATGATTGCATATCCTTACCATTGAGCGACCACTCTCGCTCGCATTCTCTCATCATAACAAATTGAAATCATGACGTCAGCATCGCAGCGACAAAACCGATCAAGGTCAGGTTCCTAGGCTGTACCGGCGATGACAGATTGGTTGCGACCGCTGAAATTGTTTAGACAATATAAATTTATTAAGAGGCGATTTTTCAAAGCACCCGCCGCGCGATTAATCGTGACGTCTAAATGAACAGACTTGGCTAGCTTTCGTAAGCTGTGCGGGCAATTATCGACCTTTTTGCATTGCTGTTGGGTGGTAAATTGTGTGATGCGTCATTTTGCGAAGCAGAAAAAGGTTTTAAACCTCTTTATTTTAAACTCTACTTGGATTTTCTTAATATACCTATAGTACACATTTTTATCTAATTCCGCTGTCCTATTTTCTTTATATGTTCCATTGTTATTCTACATATATAAGAGGAAGTATGAAAGTGGCACCAGTGGTAGATAAGATGAGAGGAAACCGTTTATCTTGGTATGGGCATGTGATGAGAAGAGAGGAAGAACATGTGACAAAGAGAGTGATGAGTATAAATGTTAGTGGATGGAGAGGAAGAGGAAGGCCAAATAAGAGATGGATGGATTGTGTGAAAGATGATATGAGAGAAATGGGAGTGGATAGCTTGATGACGGCTGACCGGGACGTATGGAAAAGGAAGACATGCTGCGCCGACCCCAGATGAACTGGGAGAAGGGCAAGAGGATGATGATGATGATGTTCCATTGTTATTCTACATGTTTTACATCATGACATTCTTACAAAACTACAAATGAGAAAATTATTTCGTAATCTTCTTACGATTTTATGCATACCTTTAACACTTATCGGAATGTAGTGATTTTACTACGTGAAAACTTTAACCGGAGACTCTCTTATATGTTTGTAAAATCAGTAAATATATATATTTTATCTTTTCTGGAACATTTCACTACTATAATCCGAAACCCTACAGCACTCCGGTATTACATACATCCCAAATCAATCACAGACGAGCTTGTTATCTATGTTTTCCTTTAGTCCACCAATTTGTCCACCGTAGTGCGGGGATACTATCCGTTCTGGAACATATCACTACTCGCACGTTCCAAAACGGATGTCGCCCGTTCCAAACGCTATCCATACATCATGTTCCCTTACGCCACCGACGTAATTATTTCCAAGAGACACGCTATTACACGCCGCTTTAAAAGCTCCCAGAGCTTCTGAGTGATAGTGAGTGTAATTCCTTTCTCTAGAGCTTTGCCATCATCAATCATTCGAAAGCACATGGTCGTCTTTAGTCTTGGGACTTTGCCTTGAAGTGGGAGAGCTTGCCGAGTTTTTAGTTGGTTCTCTAGAGATTGGAAGCGCTGTTAATGTTTTTAGGGTTTTGCTGAGTGAAATAGAGCTTTGTTTGTCTTGAAGCGGATAATTTATTTATAGAACATATTAATTGTGCTTCGCGTAGTTCCCGTTTCCGTGAGACTATAGGGATCAGCGTGTCATCTACGTATTTAATATTATAAATTAAGATAAAGAGAAGATGAATAAGATAAAGAGAAAAGCTTTGATTGTTTGTTTGTATCAAATATACTCTAAAACTGCTTAACCGATTTGAATAATTCTTTCACCAATAGAAAGCCACTTTATCAGCGAGTAATATAGGCTATATTTTATCCCCGTATTCCTACGGGAACGGGAACTACGCGGGTGAAACCGCGGGGCGCTGCTAGTCAGTTATATTTTGCCATAGCTGATAAATAGCTTTATATTGGTGATAATTTTTTCAAAATTGGTTCAGTGGTTTAGGTGTTAAGGCGTCACAACGAAACAAACTTACATCCGTATTTATAGTATTAGTTATAATAAATAATGAAATTAGTGTTTTAAAAAACAGATTTAAAAGATTATATACTTAGAATTTTATCTCTTGATGGAAGATAATGCGAATGCACTGAATGTTTTGTTCCTTATATTTAGAAAATATATCCTGACGTTTTTAAGTAATGTGTAGATATAATGTGTGTGCATAGAAGTTGTTTTGCTATGAATCAATAAACAACGTTTTTCAATAATGATATCCACCGCATCAAATACAACCTTGATTTATGATACCACAACCCAAGCTAGGGGACCATCGTATTCAGTTATGCCGCAACCATTAGTTATTGATATAAAACCACCCAAGTTCGAGTCAGAGTTTTTCATGTATTGTATCCTACCACCGGGCAATATTCAAGATCGAACAAAAATCGCTACAAATATGTTTGATGCTCTAAAGTCCCAAATTATTGGTTTTTATTTTATATTTACTTATTCAAACTGTATTGGCAATAGAACAAATTCTTTGAAAATGACATGTATCCCTCTATTACGGTACATGAAATTATTATTGCAGACAAATTGGTCTGGGACTTGGCCCATGTTGATCTGGGACAAAAAAAAAAAAGAATGTGCCAACTGTGTTTCTTGCCTAGCATGTCGTAAAAGGCGACTAATGGTTTACGGGCTTTTGGGTATGTGATTGAGTAGGCGACGAGCTAGCCACTTGTCACTCCTCTTGCACAGCTTTCCATCCAACCCAGGCCACTGTCCCATGTTGGTCTGGGACTTAAAAAGAATATGCCAACTGTGGTTCTTACCTAGCATGTCGTAAAAGGCGATTAATGGTATATACGGGTTTTGGGTGTGTGATTGTGTGGGCGACAGATTAGCTGCTTGTCACAGCTTTTTCACAATTTTCCATCTAACTCAGCCCGACTTTGTTATTGGCTGAATGTGGTTGAAGGGGCATACTGCCCCTTTGACTCTGCCTACCCCTTCGGGGATTATGGGCGTGATGTTATGTATGTATGTATGTATGTATGTACAAACGGCATGTGAACATATACCTACACCCCCTTTAGTTATGAAATCTTAAAAATTAGTAATTTACTTACAAAGGCCACTGACAGGCAGATGAATGAACATGAGGCTTAGAAACCTGGAACCACTCACTAATATGATATAATCTATTATAGAATTTTACCGTATAGCATCCAAAATTCGGACATGTGGAAATAATGGATGACAAAAGATTGACTAAACAGATATACAATGCGAAAGTGGATGTAGGAGCCGCGGAAGGCTCAGGCTCACCTACCACGAACAGATTGGTCTTGTATTTAATTAACAGAACGTGATATTAGGAGTCATAAAAACCGTAGAGCTTGTATGAAAAGGATCATGAATATTGAAGAGGCAAGTGAGGTGTGTAAGGATCGTGCCATATGGCGTTCGGTTCTCTCTGCCTACCCCGCTAGGGAAGTGAAGTTTAGTTAGTTAGCATCCAAAATATGCAAGAAATCCACTCACAATGGATGAACACCCCAGAACTAACCCTTAACTGTACCCAGATATGCGGGGTCAATTGGTGCCTTCGAATATAACCCTAAAAAGATGTAAATCTCGAGACATCTCTATAGTTCTCAGTGATGTTCCATTTTTCTTCGCTCCATAATTATCCCCCTACCCCCCGACGGAATCCTGGCAAGATGAATTTCGTCGCAAACACGCGTCACTGTTTCATTTTTCAGGCTTGAGGTACGTTATGAATTATATTTCTGCTGACTGTGAAAGCCGGGCTTCGAGGAAATTAAAAAGTTCAGTAATGGCGCCGTGCTCTGCGGGCGATCAGCGGTTTTGGTCGTGTTTTGTTTTAAGAATCTGCTTATGGACTTGTTTTTAGCGACTTAATTATTTAGTGGCGTATGGGAAGTTTGGCTTTTTTGTTTTAAATAGTTTAGACTGATTATTTGGTAGGTAATACCATAGGGAAATGGGACAAATTAGCATTTTTGCGCCTTTTAGCTCAAGCTTGGACTGGAACTGTAAAATACTTTATGATGACTTATAATGCAAGTAATGATTTATTAGGTTTTGGGTCTATGATTATGTTTGCGACGAGCTAGCCACTATTTCAAAATGTCCCATCTGACCCCATTGTAATATGTATTTCTGATAAAGTAGGTGGCACTTTTTCAGTTTTTTTTTTCATTTTGACTAAATAGTTTTCTTACCCCTTCTAGGATCGCAACCTAAATAGTACAAATGTATGTATGTATTCTACAAAAAAATCAAATTTGATAGACATGCCAACAAATATCTATAGTCTAAGCTCATTTCACCATAACGACGCTTAAGAACCAAGACCATCTATCTACAAAAAGTCGACTTCACAGGAGACGAAAAAAACGTTTTATTTTCTTAAATTTATTACGTCACGTAACTTAGGTGGTATTGGTATTTTTTCATAACTTCTTATTTAATGCGAATTTGAGGTTACCGATCAAAGGAAACGATGCGTAAATTAATCATAAAAATAACTGCATTAAAAAGTAAAAAGCGCCAAAAGTGTAGATAGATGGTCTTGGTTCTTAAGCGTCGATAACACCTTTACTTAGTTACAAATTCCTCACAAAGTTATCCCGAAACGTCGCTTACAATATTCTTCAACAGGAACAGCTTACCTTCAACACGTTTCTCTACTTAATTACTTACTTCACTAGCAGGTAACTTCGAAGGCATTCAGATTCTACTGCAATTAATGGTGAAGACGATGCATATTGTAATACTCTTTGTGTCTTCCTTGAAATAACATTTTCATTTCTGGGAAATGGAATTGTATACCTCGCTGGAGGCAAAATGCAAGACTGGAATAAAGGCTGAGATATTTCGTAATGAGAATTATGAAATGCTTGTTACATATTAACTAAATATATAAAATTTTAAATAGTAAGATGAATTAAAAGATCATAAAATTTTAAGAAGCCACTGAGGTGTGTAAGGATCGTGCCATATGGCGTCCGGTTCTCTCTGCCTACCCCGCTAGGAAGTGGCCTGAAGTTTAGTTATTTATAGTTGAAATAAAAGTAAGGGCACCGATTATTTATCAGTAAGATATGGTGTGTAGAACATGGATATGTACCATGTACCACCAAATCATATCTAGTAAAGCTCCTGTTGCAATTTTAAATAATAAACAAAGCTTCAATATAATATTTGAAATTTATGGTTAACTTCTTAATGAAGTGTTCACCTGCAGTGTGATGTAGCTATAAGTGTAGCTTATTGAGGTTTACAAAATTGTATACTTGACATTTAAAATAGTAACTTCCAAGTTTCTTGCCGGTTTTAATCTCGATAGAGTCTACTTTCCGAACTGGTGGTAATATTGTTTCTCCGATTTTTTTTGTATATTGACTATTTATAAGTGCTTTTTTGAAGTCTATATAAATTAAAATATTTTGGATTTGAATATAGAGCAGAAAGTGTAAAGACGTTAACTGTTCCCGCAGGAATAAAAAGTACATTAACGCGAGTTATTCACCAAAAATATTCGTTACATCTTCAACGTTATTCACTCCATACCCTTTGAAAACCATAACCTAATTAGACAATCAATCCCTCGCAAACTTCAGCCCACTCTACCTTCCCTTTTAAATAAAAGCTCATACGAGCAAATTATATTATTGGACATAAGATTCCCATTCACTGTGGCCCTTTCATAGATGAATGGAAGCCCATTCGATTTCTTGTCCAGCCCGACCTCTATACAGGCTGTATAGGGAAAAAAAGAACGATGCCTAATTGCTATCACGGCTTTTAGATTGGGCCACGAGACGCGCGATTGCTATAGAATGAATAGGGTGTCCGTAATATTGTACGGTGCAGGGTAAATGCGCTAGCTACGGGGTTTTTACGGGACATACATATTGCAATTTTTTGTGGAACTGAATTTTGATGAATGGTGGTACATACATACATAACATCACGCCTATAATCCCCGAAGGTAGAGTAAAGGGAGCAGCAGACCCCTTTAACCACATTCACCCAAAAACAAAACGGGACTGGGTTAGATGGAAAATTGTGGAAAAGAAGTGACAAGTGGCTAGCTTGTTGCCTACACAATCACATACCCAAAACCCGATATACCATTAGTCGCCTTTTACAACAAGCTAGGCAAGTAATGCAGTTGGCGCATTCTTTTTAAGTCCCAGACCAATATGGGACAAGTATTTGTAACTTTATCGAGACACTTTAGACAGAACAGCTTCACATGTTAAATAATAGTTACATATCCATAGTGATCCAAATACGCAGGTCCCTTAATTTTTTTCACACTTTTTATTAAGCCGCCATCCAGACTGTTGAATCTATTTTTGTAAAGTAATGAATAGTAAAAATCAACTTGATCCCGAGGTTAAAAAAAATTGTTTTACATAAAGCAGTAAAAAAAACAATAAAAAGCTACATAGTTTATACCTTGACTGGCTTGACGGCGCATTCGGTAGTGACCCATGCGCTAAGAGTTGTGGGTTCGATCCCACCCAGAGCAAACATTCATCTGATAAATACTTCTGTTTGTTCTGTGTCTGGGTCTTTATATCCAATATTCAATTATATATTTGCAACCATTGTTGATTCTGATCCGTAACACAAGCGCTAAAGTTACTACCAATGAGTCCGATCAATGTATGTGATGTCGTCGGACATTTATTATTTTATTACCTTTTTCGACGTAAACTTCTGTACTAGATAAGGTAGAAATGCAATCACAATAATTCCCTAACCTGATTGCGAATCCCGCTACCTCTCTGGCCCTTCACAGCACCGCTACTCCCTCACAGCCAAGGGAGGGCCGCTACTCCTGAATGACAAATTAGAAGGTCTGGCAGAGCACGAAATTGCCCTCCGTATTATTTATTGAATTTAAGCCATTTTTTAATGTTACCCACCGCCATTAGAAAGAGAGAGAACACTTGCTCAGAAAGTGCCCCACAGTTTTTAGAAATGGCAAATGAGAGGGTGCTGTCGTACAGGAATGCGAGATGAAAAATCGAGATTAAAAAAAAAAAAAGATCAAGCTATAATTTAGTTAGACACCATCACCCCCGCAATTTCGAAGGGGTAGGCAGAGTCAAAGAAGCAATAAGCATCTTAAACCTCTCATCTTCATCTTAGCGTTATGTCCCATGCTTAGACGGGGTCCGTTCAGACCATGATCCAGGATTCAGCGAGTCTGGTAATTACAGCGAAACGACTGCCGATCTGACCTTCGTAACCCTAAGATAGGGGAACCAGACAGTTTTTGAATCATGTTTACAAATCCAAAGTTGTTTAAATTTGCAGGTTTCATCACGATGTTTACCTTCACCGTCGAGCTAGTGGTATAAATAAATAAATCCGCACTCCTCGGTTTAGACGCGCGTGTCCTTACCATTGAGCTACCACCGCTTATTTTAAACGTCTATCGTCCAAAAGAAAACTTACTAAGAGTTAAAGAGTGGATTAGAAATTTTGAAGTAAATATGACAAATAGCTAGTAGTTGCCGAAAAGCATACTCATACTCAATATCTTTAATCACCGAGACGAGGTGAGGAACACAGTTGGCATATTTTTTGAGCCCCAGATTAATATGGGACAAGATTTATAATGATATTATGAATAACTATAGGAAGATGATGATGACGATAATGATTTAAAATATAAGGATAAGAATTAGTTCTTTGCCATTAGTACAGAAGCTCAGTGTTGCCAGCCCTCAACGTTACTCCGAGAGGGCCGACGACCTCTCATTATGCGGTCTGACCTAAAAACGTCAAATGATTTCTTGTCTTTGATCATTCTGTATAGGTACTGGGATAATGTTTTTGTCGTATTATTGTTTCCCATTCGTTAGTCGTGAAGAAAATAACGATGAAAATACGCAGGGTAATTGGGGGATAATTGTTTTATTTACGAATTGTGTTGCTTTTTTTTTTGTTTAATGAAATCAAAAACTTTATACTGCCCACGATAGTTCTGTGGAATCAACTTTCAGCAGCGGTATTTTCGAGCGGATACGATTTGGAGACCCTCAAGAAAAGAGCCTAGAAATTTCTTAAAGGCCGGCAAGGCACTTGCCATTCCCCTGGTATTGCAGGTGTCCATGTGCTAAGGTGGTCGCTTACCATCAGGTGACCCTAAAGCTCGTTTGCCATCTCTTGTATAAAAAAAATATTCTGAAATGATTATTTGAGTGAAAGAGTCGAGTCAAAGAAATTTGTCTTATTAGCTCCATTCAAAATCTTGCAAAATTCAATTATTATTATTTACATGACATAAGTCATTTTCGTAGACTTAAATTAAAATAGCAGTATTTGCAAGGCCACCCTTGCTAAAACTTTTATTTTATGAAGCTGGAAAGAGAAGAGAAAGAGAGGAAAAATAGAAAAAGTTGAAAAGAGAAGACGTGTGCGTTCCATGAGCAAATTCCAAAAATATTAATGGGAGGTTAGGTCGGCAGTATTCTTAATGCATATGCAAGAAAGATTAATGACTCTAACAGAAGCAAACGGTGTCACTCAGGATCATAGCTAGTGGAAGAATGTGCTCTCTACCCACTCTTGGGGAAAAACGTGATGTAATGTAATTCCGCTGCGTAGAGTTACGAAAATCAGTCGCATCAACGGAAACATCAAATAAATATAATGTAATAATGTAATGTAACGTAATATAATGCAATTTAATGTAATGTAATGTAATCATACTAATATTATAAAGAGGATAGATTTGATTGTTTGTTTGAATTAAATAGGCTTCGAAACTACTAAACCGATTTGAAAAATTCTTTTACCAATAGAAAGCTACTTTATCAGCAAGGAACATAGGCTACAGGAAAGGGAACTACGCGTGTAAAACCGCGAGGCGCTGCTAGTAAAATATAAAATGTCGGCTGGCTCAATAGCACATTCGGTAATGTACTTGTCTTATGCGCCAAGAGTTGCGAGTTCAATCCCTATCCAGGACAAACATTCGTGCGATAAACCAGGACAAACTTGTGTTTGTTCTGTGTCTGGATGTTAAAATCTATTACGTATGTATTATTAAAAACACTATTATCCGGAATACAAGTGCAAATGGTAACTCGAAATCAGATCAATCTATGTGATGTAGTCTGATATTTATTTATGATATGTTATTCAACGTAATATAATATAATGTAACGTAATACAATGTAACATTACCTTTGTTCCCAGGAAATCGAGCATTGCTACTACCACGGCACGGTGAAGGACTACCCGGGTGCGTCGGCCGCCTTCCACACGTGCAACGGGGTGTCCGGCGTCATCCATATCGGGAACGAGACGTTCGTCATCCACCCCTTCTACGGGGGTGATTTATCGGTCAGTGCCGCTTGCTTGCCTTTTTCATAGTTGTAACAGTTTGATGATGAACATATAAAAAGAGTAAGGGTCAGAATTGCCTATCTTTCTCATAGTTTATACATAGATAGATCAGTTTGAAGATGAACAAAATAGGAATCAGAATTGCTTAACATTCTCATAGTTTGTACATATACAATATCAAACAGGTCCACTGTTTGACGTTTAAGAAAATTTAGGTCAGAAAAAAGTCAAACCATAGATAAGTGCGTTAGGAGAAGTTAACAATTTGAAGTAGATTATATTTAAAGTTCTACGGCAGTAATTTATCAATTTGCATATCATACTGACAGTTTAAAGAAATGTCAGTTGTCAATAAATAGCAGTTATATAATCCTTCTTTGGATAGTGTTCTTTTTTATTGAAGACGAGTAATTTTAGGTGTGTGAATTTCGTTTAATGAAGTTGTATATATAAACTTGTTATTTAAATTAAAATAATTTAAATACCATTAGGAAAAATACGTTATAAATCTTAATATATATTTCTAGAGTTCGTGAAATAAAAAAACTAATAGCTTAGACGTGCCTAAAGTTTTTAAACCTAATAAATACTGAATACTCCCCGTATCCCTGCGGATAAAAAATATACATTTTGCAAAAAACTTCGTCATCACGTAGTGAGTTATCTTAATCTACTTGAGTGTTTGCCAAGGCCGTAACTTGGAGCCAGTTCGCTAAATCTAATATAATTAGTGCATATCCTGATATTACTTTTTACTTGGCAAACATACAAAATGAGAAATCGCATTAAGCTGTTATTTTAACGCGAAAATTTGTACTTTTTTATACCGGGCCAACATGGCATTATTTAATGGATAGTTGAAATAAAACCATATTTTAGACTTTATTTGAATTACAATTACAAATATTTATAATATATTTTTACGCAAATGTGTAGGTACTTATATTTTTTTTTAAGCAAAATTTAATCAGTCGGATTTTTATGTTTATACAGATAACGACACTAAAAAATATTACAGAACATTTTGCGAAGTGAACATTCTGCGAAAGTAACGTTTTGCGAAACAGACATTCTGCAAAAGATACCTGTTGCGACCAGTGGACATTTTGAGAAGCGGACATTCGGTATCTGAGCCTATTCAAACAATGCATTTAAAACAATGCCAGTATATTAAACTTCTTCTATTTTGACATCGGGAATAAAACAACGTAATAAAAATATACATATAAAAGATGACTCCAACACATAAGAAAGAGAATGAATTTATCTGGATTATATTATTATTATATTTATATTTTGACTAGCTCGATGGCGCATTCGGTAGTGACCCTGCCCTATGCGCCAAGAGTTGTGGGTTCGATCATCACCCAGTACAAACATTCGTATGATGAATACTTGTGTTTGTTCCGTGTCTGGGTGTTAATATCCAACATTTAAGTATATATTTGTAATACCACTGTTTCTGATATCCGTAACACAAGTGCTTAAGCTACTTATCTCGGAGTCAGATCAATGTATGTGATGTAGTCGGATATTTATTTATTTATATCATCACTTAACATCCAATAAAAGATTTTTTTTTTCAATCTTTTTCAATTTAACATGCAGTGCATTAATAGCCGAGTGTTGATGAAGAAAGTTAATGTAAGATGTTAAATTTACAAGGTTTACTTTTTAAGTCCCAGACCAACATAGGACATATTAGTAACTTTATCGATAAACTTCAGACAGAACAGCTTGACATGTTCAATCGTTGTTACATATCCATAGCTATCCCATACGCAGGTCCCTTAACTTTACTTGGATTATATAATCACTTAACTTTAATAATAATAAATTCTTCAGACTGACACACCAATTCCCTAGTCCCAAACTAAGCTTATGCTTGTGCTATGGATACTAGGTGAACGGATAGACATACTTATATACGTTTATAAACATCCATGACTCGAGTACAAATGTCCATGTTCATCACACGAAACATTTGCCCCTAGCGGGATTCGAACCCGCGACCCTTTGGTTTCGTGGCCGGGGTCTCTGACCACTCGACCAACGGGCTAGTCTAAACTTTACTTAGCTATTATGAATTAATACTGAATATTTCCTAAACCCACTAGGTGTTTGGATTGAATCCACATCCTTCTATGTAAAGAGCCATGAGTAATTGCTGGTTCTACTGATTATTATTGATATCCGATATTATTAATCAAATGCAACATCTCAATCTGTTCGAATACATAACAATGTACGTGTAACTGTTATTAATAACATTTCCAATACCTAGTGTTGTCGACAGTCTATCGATAATATCATTGAAATGTATTGTTATATACAGGAAAAGAAAAATTAGGTTGATTGCAATTAGTTTTATTACTAGTTTAGTAGGTAGCTCAATGGTAAGGACACGCGCCTCTTAACCGAGGAGTGCGGGTTCAAACCCGGGCATGTACCTCTAGATTTTAAAAAATCTATGTACATATTTATACCACTAGCTCGACGGTGAGGGAAAACATCGTGATGAAACCTGCAAATTCAAAACAACTTTGAATTTGTAACCATGATCCAAAAATTGTCTGGTTCCCCTATGTAAGGGTTACGAAGGTCAGATCGGCAGTCGCTTCAATGTAATTACCAGACTCGCTAAATCCTGGATCATGGTCTAAGCGGACCCCGTCTAAGCACGGGACATAACGCTAGGAAGATGACTAGTTTAGTAGGTAAAAAACTTAAGACTTTCTCAATAAAGGATCAAACAGGTAATTAAAATTAAAACATTACATTTATTTACACAGTCTTCAAAAAGCACTTTTACATAGTTTAACAAAAAAAGAAATGATATAAAATTATGTACAAGTAATAATATTGAGTACTATTGTGTACTACTTAGCACTGGAATCTTTAGAAGGCTTATGTGCTATATTTTATTTTAGGCTAATAATGTGCTATATAAAGCTGTTTGTTTCTTTATATTAATAAATTCATTCATTCATTCAAGTCGACCCTGACTAGGAACAGTAAACTAATGGATAGTGCTAAGCATATAGTTGCTATTGATATTATTATCGATATTCTGAGTAGTTTACGTAACAACACTACTAATAGCACACACTTACCGACTAAGCATCGCTTCTGAACGGACGTCCTCGTAATTATGTCAAACGAGCCCAATTAAAGACCTCTCGAATTACATAGTAATTAGCCGATATTCAATACCTACAGGCGTTATAATTACCGCTTGTTATTAGTGCGCAGATAACATCTACGGCTCAATTTACATTCGGGCTGAAGACAAAAACTAATTACGAATGTTGGTAATTCTGGTCTAGCTAGCATTGCCTGCGGAATATTTTCCTTAATCCCATTTGAAAACAGATACCATTTAATGAACGTAATTACAGACTCGAGGTCTTGAAATACGTATCTTTTGAAATTACTTGCTTAGTTGTGATTTTAGTTGGAGTTGTTTTGGCGTGTAATTACTTTTGAAATTAATTACACTTTGTTATAACTTGTTATTATAAGATATATTTCTGTGTAGCAAATCTGTATATTAAAAAGTCTTTGAAATAATTGTCACACATCAGAGAAGCTGCAGGTTTATTGCATAGAAAAACTCATTTAGTATTAACGTCGTTTATTTTGGAAATGACAGGAAATCTATAGTGGATCCTGTGGGATCAATCAATATTCTCCGGGATAAAGGTAAGCTTCAGATTTATATGTGTGAGTACCAAATTTCATCACAATAAGTTCATCGTATATTACTGATAGAAAAGGTGCCGCATTTAGAATATTAGAAAAGAAGTAGGTTGTCGACCTTTTTTCTGAAAAAAAAAAAAACAATCTGTAGATCCCACGGAAGAGTCTCTGTATAAGATTAAATTCCACTTAAGCAAAATATTGTTATTAATACTTTTTTTAAATCGATATTCTCAAGGATGTAAAGTATCGATGGACTATCGAATTTTGACACTATCTCGTACAGCACTAGTCTTAATGAAACGCATACAGGAAGCAACGAATGAACGAATGAACTTCAAAGCTAATCTTAAAGAGGCACTACTGAAAAGTTTCCATCAACTACACCGGTTACAAAGTTGCGCGAGTAGAACTTCGCCGCGGTTTCGGGTCTTCTTTCGGAACCGGTACATCATAAGTTTTGAATTATGAGCGGGGAGTACATTTTAAAAGTTAACCCAATGTTTCCCAGTCGGCAGTTGAGGGTTAACTTCGCCGGTCTGGTAGGCGGAATATTGTTGCGTCATAATTTTGTGTAGATGGCGGAGATATTTTTGCAAGTATTGTAAAAATATCTCAAGATATTTTTGTCATACTGTACAGTATACTTATATATACAAAATATATACGTAAAGGTACTGTTAAGGTAATATATACCTCTGTGGTTTAAAAAATTTGAGCATACAGCTATACCACTATCTCGGTAATGAATAACAAATAACACAATCAGATAAATTTACATGTGTATTCCTTGTTTCAAGGTTATCAGGGTCAACTGGAGGCACACACTTAACACAAACCTCACTAAACTTAGAACTATCATCAAACTGAACTTAGTTTCTGATGCATGAAGACTTAGCTAGCATTTTTACTAACATTATGTCCATGCTAGTTGAAAAATCTATTAATTCGGATTTACATATATACATAACATCACGCCCATAATCCCCGAAGGGGTAGGCAGAGTCAAAGGGGTAGCATGCCCCTTCAACCACATTCAGACAAAAATAAAGCCTGGCTGGGTTAGATGGAAAATTGTGAAAAAGCAGTAACAAGCGGCTAACCTGTCGCCTACACAATCACACACCCAAAACCCGATATACCATTGTCGCCTTTTACGACATGCTAGGCAAGAACCACAGTCGGCATATTCTTTTTAAGTCCCAGACCAATATGGGACAGTGGGCTGGGTTGGATGGAAAGCTGTGAAAAAGGAGTGACAAGTGTCTAGCTCGTCGCCTACTCAGTCACATACCCAAAAGCCCGTAAACCATTAGTCGCCTTTTACGACATGCTAGGCAAGAACCACAGTTGGCACATTCTTTTTTTTTATCCCAGATCAACATGGAACAAATAATTCGGATTTCTTACCCTCAACTCAAGTTTCAACGTAAATCTATTAAATTTCGAGGTGGAATCGCGTAAAAAATCCAGCGAACTTGTTACGCCCGTAAAAATGTAATTAAAAGCACAGCATCAAACAAAATTACTTATAATTAACGAGCCCCAACAATACCTCCGAGGTCCATTATGGCCGACGTTCGTAAATTAACAAATGGAATAAAAACGTCTGGGATTTGCACATCACAGCGTTTTTCATTTGCAATAATTATGTTGTTTTCTCAAACCAGATTGAGTTCAACGTACTACGTCTAATTTATTCGTCTAGCCCAGCTATACTCAATGTGTGTTCCGCGGAACCCTGGGGTTCCGTGAAGCCTTTCTGGGGGTTCCACGAAAATTGGTACTTATCATAACTCCTGGGGAAAAATCCGTTAAAAGTCGATTATTACACCCCCCCCCCCCGCACTGCCGCCCGCGCTGTTCTAGGGTCCCGTCAAATACTCCGCTTCCTAAAAGGGTTCCATAGCATAAAAAGTTTGAGAAGCACTGGTCTAGCCAATACTTTATTAGTAGCAAACTCAATATGTTAATGCTTGCTCCTGTCTATCGTTTCATTTCTATCAAATCCCCTCTCTCTTTCTCTAAGTTGACCCAAATTAGTAAGAGAGATGTCCTACATGTTAATAATCTACATCGAGTTTCTTCTATATACATACATACATAACTTCACGCCCATAATCCCCGAAGGAGTAAGCGGAGTCGAAAGGGCAGCATGCCTTCTTCAACCACATTCGGCCAAAAATAAAGCCGAACTGGGTTAGATGGAAAATTGTGAAAAAGCAGTGACAAGCGGCTAACCTGCCGCCTACACAACCACATACCCAAAACCCGATATACCATTAGTCGCCTTTTACGACATACTAAGCAAGAACAATAGTTGGTATATTCTTTTTAAGTCCCAGACCAACATGGGGCAGTGGGCTGGGTTAGATGGTAAACTGTAAAAAAAGAAGTGACAAGTGTAAAAAAGTTATTCTATCAGACGTTAATATAAAACATTGAATGTTAATTCACTAAAAGCAACTATAGGGAATTATTTCCTTCCCTCATAGCAATCACAATCGCCGGATTACAAGGTCCCAATAAACAAGCGAATTACAAATCGTTCTGCGTAATTAAGCGTAATACGGCGTAATACTCGGCTTAGAGCAATTTATGAGTTTTAAAGTGCTAAATAAATACGCAATAACGAGCATGGCTTATACGAGAGTGTGGTCGGGAAGATTACGGGTTGTCTAAAATCTAACCGCAAGATTCATTACTTTCATATACAGGGTCATTCGTAAAACATCAACAACCATGAGTAAATTACTAACATTATAAACAACAACATTTTTTCAACGAATTTTCTTAAATGGAACAAAAAAAATCGTATTTTCATACAAACTACATCAGCTGTTTGGTCATTTAGTGTAAAAAGCCGTTTTTTTTTTCGATTTAAGAAAAGTCGTAGAACAAACGTTGTTATTTACAATGTCGGTAATCTAATTCTGCGAGGTTGTTGATGTTTTACAAATGACCCTGTATATTTATGTCTACAATGTTTCATATTACATTGTAAGTGATGGATTCATTAATGAAGTCTTAACTGTAATTGGACCCATTTTTTTTTTTTCCAAAAATAGATGAAGGAGTATTCTTAGACACTACACTACTTACTGTCTGCTCAACCTTTTGGGAATATAAGACGTGATGTTGTGCATTTGTATATATGTACTAACTAGCTGACCCGGCGCACTTCGTAACACCCCGTTTCCGGATTTTCAATCCCTTTTTTTTTAATATACCGCGCAACTTTTTTTATTTTTTTTCTTTCATGAGAACCTTCACTTAACAATAACAAACACAACTAAAAAAGAATTAGTGAAATCGGTACAGCCGTTCTCAAGTTAAAGCTTTGGGGCGGACCCACTCTTATCACTTAGGGGTATGAAAAATTACGGCCGATTCTCAAACCTACCGAATATACATGTAAAATTGAATAAAAAACGATCAAGCTGCTTCGGAGGAGTTTGGTAACAAACACCGCGACACGAGAATTTTGTATATTAGATTTAAGTGTATATACTTATGCAAAGTATATTTTTATTTATAACTACCTTACGTGTACTTTGGTAATACGGTAGTTACCTAGTCACATCTACACAGGCTATATTTTTCCGTGAGTCACTCAGGAATAGCTGTGGATAAAAACCTGTTTAGATATGTAAACATTGCATTTATTTTCGATTGATGAACGTAGCACCTTAGTAGTCAGTCCTTGTACTAGAAGATGTCGCTCCGCCATCGTATGCGTCTAATAAGACTTTAATGGGTAACAAATTGATTCACTCGCGCGCTTATGTGCGAATAATTAGTTTTTGAACTCGTTAATCGTGTTTTGAGGCGCTGTTGATCTTTGTTTAATGTATGCGGTTCGTTAGAAAGTGCGTCGCTTTACATGCATCTTAACTTTGTAAGAACATAGTCTATAACATATTTATCATATGAAGATATGTCCTTAGTTGGATTTGAACTCGCGATCTTTTACGACTGGAGTCTCTAACCATTTTTATGTTTGTCTAGGACAGGGATGGCGAACCATTGGCACGCGTGCCATAAGTGGCACGTCATACAAAATGGTAGGCACGCATTTTGAACAATGCTAGACAATAACATCTACATCAAGCGCTACCCAGGCACTTAACGAACCATTTATATAGGTTTTTTTGACTCTTTGGCACGTTTGCTCAAAACGGTTCGGCATTCCTGGTCTAGGATCTAATAATAATGTGCTACGTTGTGATATTTGCCTGTCATCATGTCGTATAAAGCAGCTTGTCTTTAAGTGTTATATACTAATGGCATATTGTTTATGAGGTTCACTGCGATGAATTATAATTGTTCCTCATTTTTCCAAATTGGTAATTTCACCACCAATGGTGTACCGGATATTGGGTATCTTGTTGGGGGCGGAAATATTAAAATAACGGTTTAAATTTTACAGATTTATTTAGTAATCTTCCCTACCCCGCTAGGGAAGTGGCGTGCAGTTTAGTTGGTTAGTTATTTAGTAAATCCGTCTTGGGTAACAATATCTGTGGGGTGGCGGAAAAGCGAGTATTTGAACCAACCCCCCATCGGGGCGTGATTATGTGATTGTATAAGTATAGAGTTTGCCACTACCGCCTAGCGTGATGGTATTATCCGTACCAAGCAACCTGTCATCACATAAAGCTAGCCAGATGATTCAATTACCATACATAGGTACATCGCAAAGACTGTCGCCATACGTACCCCACTCCGGTGCCCGTAATTAACCCAATTACGAGTCATTCCGCGTAATCCTGGGACGCGGGACAAAGAGCGAAGGTCAAGCTGACCTTTGTTTTGCGTTCGGGGAGTATTTGCAAAAAAACGGCAAAGCGCGAATTGGGATACAGCACTGTTGGTTATTTTTGACGTGTCGACTAGATGTACTTGGTGTATGGCAACAATAGCTCAGTTATTAGGAATAGAGGTTAAGTGTCGTCTACTTTTAGTGACGACTTACCAGAAAGTTAAGCTGTAGTTAAGAAATTGTATTCTTAATTTTAATAATAATATATATCTCTATATCTATCTTGTCCCGTGTTGGTCTAGGACTTAAAAATAAATTGAAAACTATGTTTCTTACCTAGCATGTCGTAAAAGGCGACTAATGGTATATCGGGTTTTGAGTATGTGATTGTGCAGGCGACAAGCTAGCCACTTGTCACTACTTTTTCACAATTTTCCGTCCAACCCAGCCCAGTTTTATTTTTGGCTGAATGTGGTTAAAGGGGCCTGATGCCCCTTTAACTCTGCCTACCCCTTCGGGGATTATGGGCGTGATGTTATGTTTGTGTTTATATCTATCTCATCTACTTCTCAATCAGATTAACTAGGTCATCATGTTTTTCCTTTTCATTTACATTTGTATAAGTGTATGTGACTATCATCCACTTTAGCTGGATAAGCCCTAAGGCCCTTGACAGGCCCGTTGGTCAAGTGCTCAGAGACCCTGGCCACGAAACCAAGGGTCGGGGGTTCGAATCCCACTAGGGGCAATGTTTCGTGTGATGAACATGGATATTTGTACTCGAGTCATGGATGTTTATAAAACATATTTAAGTATGTCTATCTGTTCACCTAGTATCCATAGCACAAGATTATAAGCTTAGTTTGGAACTAGGGCATTGGTGTGTCAATCTGGAGATTTTATTTTGTTTATTTATTAAAGGTTACAAATCAGATGGCAATCGTTTCTATGTATTAAATTTAACATTGTATCGATGAGGCTGTTGAATCTAATAATATACGAGATAATATTTTTCGTTAGCTTAATTCTAAAGTTTATGCGGCCGAAGTCGCAACAAAAACTAGTATATCACAATACAACAACCATGACAGCTGGTACCCTAATTATAAGCCGGGGAACACACGATCGCCGTAACTCCGTAACTGTCACGCCGGGTGACAGTTGTAGGTACGAGATAATCCAGCCCTTATCGTGTGGCATAAATTTGCGGCCACGTGGGGCCTGTCGCGTGGCGGCCCGCCGGGCCCCGGGGTCTGCAGTTGCACGCTTTGTGCGCTTAGCCTTACAATTGAAATTTGCAAAGAAATTTGGTTCGATTCTAAATAACTGTGTGATTCAACACTTTATATTTGTCGTGTTAGAAATATAAACATACGATATCAAGGCTGTAATTCTCGAAGGATTGAAAAGAAAGAAAGAACGCAAATGCATTGATTGATCACAAAACAGAACAAAAGACAAGATTAGGCCGAGTTAAAGGAGGTTACATAAGCTCCTTAAAGCAAATACAGCCAAAAATGAAATTGAGTGTGGTTAAATTGTAAAAAAGTGACAAGCGGCTAGCTCGTCGCCTACACTATAATACCTAACCGATACATCATCAATGAGGGTTTTAAAAAATACAAAAGCCGCCAGATGGCACGAGGGAGTCTCGTGGTCTTACCACTGTCACTAGTGGCTCCTTGTTGACAGCTAGTCAGTTTGGTCTGACAACTAACCAATGAGGGGGTTGACAAAACCGCAAGTCACAGTTACGCCATCTTTTGGATGTTTTAATTCAAAAAACCCTCATTGCCTATTATGTCATTTTAGGCAAGGGTTTATTGCCTAGCACACCGCAAAAGGCGATTGGTATGTGATAAAATAATAAACAACTTTATTTTTATAATTATATACATATTTTTGCATGTGTTGGCTTTACAAAGTAACTTTAATACCTAATGCCCTTAGCATAGTTGACCTTTACAAATCCAATTAATTTGTAACCACTTATTTCACAAGAGCCCCTAATACTTATAGACGTTATCTCGAACCTAAATTCCTCATCAATATTAAGTTTCAGAGGTAATTTATTCATAATAATCGGAAACTAATAGATGGGGACCAAGTGGTGCGCCCTGAGGGAGACCTGTGTCGGGACCAGGGTAGACGGGTGGCTGTGACGAAGGTACCTACGATCGATTTTGATGTTGTAACCTGGTTATATGTTGAAAAGGAGTTTGTAATTGCAAATAAGCTTACTATAACGAGATTAGGGTTATTACGAGATGACTTTGGTAAAGTAGTTTTAGATTAATTTAATACGGCTCGTTAACTTAGCTCTTAACCTTCGCGCCTTAGTCGTGTAGAATAAGCTGACATAAATAAATTTATTTCTCTTGAAATTATAATTTCAAGAAAATTTAAGAAATTACTCTTGATATTTCATGTCAGAACCTTTAAGTGAAATTCATAATTATATTAGTAGATATGTCGGAAACAAATTTCTGCTGAATTAGTTAAAATTTTAATACTCTGTTAAATAATAATATATTATATCAGAATTCTAAATTCAAATACAATGATAATATCATTGTTACGTTTCAATGACTAAAAAAATAGCAATTCTTTTAAGTAATAATTATTCTTGTTATTTCGTAACAGCTAAACTAATATTTGACTCTCGGTATTAACAGATTTTATTTCACTAATTAACCGATTATGTTTTACAGTTTATTGTACAAAAACAAGTTGATCCTAATCTTTAATAGCCGTAATTATTTATAAATCTGAGCTTCATAATACCTAAGTTGTTTTAAGTTATACCTGAAGGTTCTATCTTCAAGATATTTGCGCAATCAAAGCTTGGTTTACGATAAAAACTGTTTAGTCTCGTAAAGGGCCAGCCCAATTAGTGGGCATAGATTACAGCAAACGTGATAAATGTCTATGGATTAGAAGGGCTCAGCGTTTCACGCGTCTTTGAGTTAGTATTTTGTTGTATGATACTAAAAGAGACTGTTTGTATATTTATTATACTTTGAGGTACGGAAAAATTGCTTGTTATATAACTCATCATCATCTTCCTAGCGTTATGTCCCTTGTTTAGACGGGGTCCGCTTAGCCATGATCCAGGATTTAGCAAGTCTGGTAATGACATTGAAGCGACTGCCGATCTGACCTTCGTAACCCTAAGATAGGGGAACCAGACAATTTTTGGATCATGGTTACAAATCCAAGTTGTTTGAATTTGCAGGTTTCATCACGATGTTTTCCCTCACCGCCGAGCTAGTGGTATAAATACGTACATAGATTTGAAAAATCCAGAGGTACGTGCCGGGTTTGAACCCGCACTCCTCGGTTAAGAGGGGCGTGTCCTTACCATTGAGCTACCACAGCTCTTTTCTTATATAACTATTAGACCCGTAATTCAACCGTTTTGTGCCGCAAGCCGTGTGTACTCCGAACACACTCGAACCGCACATAGCTCCGCGGCGTTTGCATCTTCCAAATGTAATAGGGGCATGTTTCATCAACAAATATTTGTTGTTCTCGTGCGGGAACTGAGCGCAGCGAGACTGAGCCCGAGGCGCGCCGCCCAATCATCGGAAGTAATTAATTATACACAAGCAGTTCTCTGTGCTACCTACTGGCGGGCAACCTTCGTCACGCACGTCATAATCAATCACCGCATAATATCGCGTGAACTGATTGAACGGTAACCGTCGTCTGTTCGTTTGTGCTCGCTGTGACCCAGTTTGAGACTGGAGTGATCTCTTGCCGCGTGATTGGCGTGTCGTGTTTTATTTGTTAAGTATGTCGGATTTGGTTTGGTTTTTATGGAACAGTTAGGTATCTGCATATGGTATTTTATAGACTTTAACTAGTGGTTTAGAAATATTCTTATCTGAATTGCACGTTGTCGTGCAATAAATAAATATATATTTTTGGACAGATAAAAAAATTTATATATAATAATGTGTTTTTGAACCAGACGCTATTTCAAAAATTGTTTCATGCAATGAATTATACTACAATCACACCATTAGTCTTACTTAACAGTTGAAGTTAAAAACAGATCTCTTAAATCCCACTTTTGTAATAACAAACATTTACACGCAAACACGTACACAAGCATCCCTCCGCCCGGCGTCGTTCACGTCAAAACGCACGGCCCGTCTAATCCGTCACGACGCTTATCACGCGCGGGATAATCTAAGCGGAGTGCGCACATTTTCAAAAATAAAGGCTCTGTAAAATGACATGAAGTATGAGGGCCGCTATTGCATAAATTCTTACAGGGTAAATGTTTCAAACAATTCTTATGCCGTAGATCGTTGATATTGCAAAATAATTTAAAAAGCCACCTCAGAAAGTCTCATTTGAAGAAAACATGTTAGTTTTTGTGTTGATTTCGCGTATTTAACTCATACCATATGAGTTGAATACGCGAATAAAAAAATGTATTAATTCATGCTTGTTTAGATAATTAATTGTTCCCATAAGAGGTATTCCATTTTTATTATATCCCCCTAAATTACTACTGATCGAATTGTTAACACTGTACCTACTTATACTATAACTTTGAATGTGCTGTAATTTTTTAGGCCGCTTACACCTGAAACAAACTAAACTCAAAATGTTCTTATACTTTCACTCTTAGATGCCTGCAACGTTCATTCACTCACTACACAACGAGTTATAGCCGCCACGTCAATGGTAGCTCCGTGAGCAATGACGCCGTAACTGGGATTCATCTAAAGTTGCTAAATAAACCCGCTAGTCACGACGTCTCGCCTACGAGTTGCGTGATTAATGTTAAAACACCCGACTTGCTTCCTACCTTCGGATAACGTGAATCATTGTAGGCAAAAACTTTCCCGCCCCTAGGCCAAGCATAGCCGGTATAACATTAAGATGATGAATGTACGTATCAATCGGCGTTAAGTGTTACTTTCATAGCAAAATATTTCACATAATGCGTTTCCGCTGGCGAGAATTTCTCTCCCAATTATAGGCGACGTGATAAATTTCACATCGTTTTTAGTAAGGGATTTTCTTGAGGCTGCCAGAAAATAAATATAACACTTAGTTATTATCAAAAAATGGAGTACACATTACTGTGTGAATTAATTCTTATCAGATCATCTATTATAAAGTCGTGTTATAAACACGACTGTAGGTATTTGAAAATTTTATACGACCCATTACGTTCGTATAATATTACATACATAAGTTTAAGGTATTTTTTTTTTATTATATTTGTAAAAGAACGTATCTAATAGTTCTATCATATTTTTTGTACGTGCGATACAATATTTCAAGATATCTACTTTAGGTGACAGAAAATTAGGATAAATGGAAGATATATTTGCGGTCGTGTACGTTGTTGTACGAATATATGTACAATGTACATTTCCGGACATAAGCTAACTAACTAAACTTCACGCCACTTCCCTAAAATTCCGTACAAACAATTCAATACCTTCATTATTAAAATATAAGAAAAGTTTTATATTTTAATTTGCACCAACTAGCTTAAAAAGAGGCCCGTTCTACAAACTGTTTTAACACGAGAACATTGTCTATCTATTTTAGCAATTTCAAAGACAAAACGTGACCCAAACTTAGTTTAACTTTGAGGATTATTTTGAGTTTGTGAAGTGGAGTGTTATCACGTCGCGAGGTGAAAAGAAATATTTACGTAGAATTCAAATGGGATTAACAAAGTAAAAGGTTAACAGGTGTTTATTTAAAGATTTTAAATTGTTTGAGCTATCCTTTCAGCTTGAGCCGTTTAGGACTATTTTATTTGTTTAGTAATGAGTTAAACCATTTTCAAATATTGCAGTAGTGTTTATAAATACCATACAATTCACTTTACGCATGACTGTAATACAATTTATAATGTGAATGGTGATTGGTTAAAATTGGTTACATTTAAATTAATAGTGACGTCAGTTGCATTACATCCAAGGGTTGTTGATTCAAACTGGATAACTTCTAGATATTTAGCTTAGTACATCGTATTTAGATATATCGTATTCAGCTAATAACACAAGAATCATATGGAAATCTGCGTAGTCAAATAAACGTATTAATATGTCTATTCATTAGCCTAGTATCCATAGTACAACAAGCTTAAATTAGAACTAAGGAAATTGGTGTGTCAGTCTGGACAGTTCATTTATTTATTTAAAAACCCCTTCAGTTTCAACACGCTTGCATATGATCCTAGCTATACTATATGTAATATGTCGAACTTCCAAATTCTCTAATTGACATGAAACTTTTTTTTATTCATATTCCACACACAACCTATTCAGGCACTCCGCTAAAGTACCTATTCTTAAGGTCTTAATATTAGCAGCCCTATTAATTCATTACTTTGCGAGGCAGTAATGTATCACCTCTCCCGTCCGGTGCACGGTAAATCCTAATTATCCCGACATATTATTACAGAGTGGGCCTCGTCGATTACTCCTGCGGATTATAGGGGACGTGACAAACGCCAGGATGAGGGATTCGAGCGCTGCACTCACGCGACTTGGAGTGCACGTAGCGTCTAACATGTTCCGACATAAATTAGAAGCCGTTAAAAGCGTTTGGTTAAACTTACAAATAGGGTTAGTTGTCCTCAGTGTGATGTTTGACCGATGACAAGGATAAGATAATGCACGTACGTTAAGTTAGTGCATACTCTTTACATATGTCGTCTTTGAAACTATTCCCACCGGAAGATTTATATTTGAAACAATAACATCCATAGATGATTGTATTAATATGTTGAAATCTGACCTCATCCTCCTAGCGTTATGTCAATCAGGCTCGGCTTAGACCGTGATACCAAATTGAGCTAATCTGACTGTTACATTGATATAGTTGCAATCTGACATACATAACTCTTGGGCAGAGGATTTAAACAGATTGGAGTTGTCCAATTATTAATTATTGAAATACTCATTATTTTTTATCCATTTAAGGAAGCTATATCACTAGTATTCCTCACCGATAAACTAGTCCAAGTCAATCTGTCCAACTCTAAAAGACCAGAGCTGAACCCACTTCCACGTACGCTCGTGTCCATAACACTGAGCCACCCGTCCAAAATAATCTTTGCGAATACGTGTGTAAATCTGTTCACAGTTTCGTCCGCGCCAAGCGCTTGCAGGTGCAAACTCAATCCGCTCACGAAACCGGACGATCGTCCGCGGAAACTAATTTCGCAAATAATATTCGTCGCTCGCAGACAGTTGGAGTCTAATCCGCTTACAGTAATCCCCTTGCAGAGACCCGCCTCAGCTACGTCCAAACTGGGGACACACAAAATAATGGTTCAGCTATTTTTCTTATATATTTGTTACCTTTAAGGGCAGCTCAATGGTAAAGACGTCACATCTGACTTGTATTGGTTCAAATCTGAGCACGTACTGTCGGAAATAAACTTGCTGAATTTGCTAATATGTTTTTGAGGACAGTGGTCAAAATTATTTCACTACCGACTATACCTATGCTCAAGTTTAAGTACTTACTTATACTACTATCACAGCAATGAGTTGCTTAAATTTTATAAGCTAGCTTATTGTTTGTATTCCAAATACATCCCTCAAGAATGGAAAAACTCATATTAATACAAACATAACATCACGTCCATAATCCCCGAAGTGGTAGGCAGAGCTCAGGGACAGCAGGCCCCTTTAACCACATTCAGCCAAAAATAAAACTGGGCTGGGTTAGATGGAAAATTGTGAAAATTAGTAACAAGTGGCTAGTTTGTCGCCTACACAATCACATACCCAAAACCCGATATACCATTAGTCGCATTTTACGACATGCTAGGCACGAAACACAGTGGCACATTCTTTATAAGTCCCAAACCAACACAGGATAATGGGCTGGGTTAGGTGGATAATTGTGAAAAAGTAGTGTACTCATATTAATAATTGCATAAAAAAACTCGGTAAAAATATAACTTTTCATACGTAAACACTACATACAAAAATACGTTTAATATTTTGAAATAAATATTATGTTTACGTCGGGATTTTCTTCTCAACAAAAAATCCCTTAGCTTTTGAGATATAACACACTATAGCGGAACGTAATTTACATGAAGTCTTAATTATGCTACAGTTAAAATTTTGCTTAAGCCTATGTGATAACAGGGGGAATTAAAAACAGTATCTCATGTCGATAGAATTAGATAACTAGATATATATAACATCTTGTCGTTAAGGCAGTATATCTAATATATCTTATGTATATCAAACCTAAGGGCTACATATATTCTAAAGCAAAATAATATTTTTATGTTTACTTTAAGTAAATAGCAAAAGTACTGAAATAACTGCGAATAGACTATACTATTTAAGACTATGCATGCACTTTGTTGCTAAATATATTTCTATGTAGAGACAATATTTGTTTTTTATCTTTACATAGAATAAAACAAAGTCGCTGCTTCTGTCTGTTCGCCCTAATCTTTTAAACTACGGAAAAATTGTTGATGCGGTTTCACTAATAGATGAGCGATTCAATAGGATGGTTTATATTTATAGTTCATATTGTTCTGAGGTTGCAAAGCAGGTGCGGGTCCCTAGTTTTTTTAAAAAAACTACAGGAAATTCGTTTTAAGCCGAGTGATAGACGAAAAAGAAAAAATATAATTTATAAAGGTTAATACAATGTTCTATCACATGTATATATTTAGTTCTTATGGGGAAAATCAATCAATCAATACTTAAATATTGGATATTAACACACAGGCACAGAACAAACACAAGTATTCATCACACTAATGTTTGTCCTGGGTGGGGATCGAACCCACAACTCTTGGCGCATGGAGCAGAATCACTACTAAATGCGCCGTCGAGCCTGTCCCGAAGTTTTCCTATTACCGCTGTCCTCATTACACTGTGACGTCACTAAGCACACCTGACTCCCAACAGTAATTTATTAAAGTGTTTATTTATTGTGCGTCGAACAAATTTGTACAAGTTATTAAAACTGTCTAGACGATTCTGTAATCCTAACCGAGCAACATTCGCGTGACTTTCATAATAATCTCCTATTGTTATGGAGAGTGGGGACAGACAGGTATACGGATTATTAATCGTTTTATAGATATGTATTTTGATACACGAGTTACTGTACGGCTTAGTACGTCTATAATTATACTTTCTATACCTACCTAAGTACTGTACATGTAGCTTTACCTACCAGCCAGTCGTCTATGATAAGATAAGAACATATTTTTGCATCCTAAAACAATTTATATGAGGCTCATTTGTATTTACTGAGTAAAATACTTCCTCGAAACAAGCCATTTTTTATTTATTTCATAAAAGGCAAAGGAAAATATAAAATTTTACATGAAATACGTAACGCAACCTATGTCCCACGCGCATATGATAGGATAGAAAGGCAGTGAGACATCTTGCTTATAGTGCATTAAAAATGATTGTGTAGAATGTTATAATATTGAAATAAATGTATACATTTATACATCAAATTGGTGATTATTGATATCATTATTCATCATCTTCCTAGCGTTATGTCCCGTGTTTAGACGGGGTCCGCTTAGCCATGATCCAGGATTTAGCGAGTCTGGTAATTACATTGAAGCGACTGCCGATCTGACCTTCGCAACCCTAAGATAGGGGAACCAGACAATTTTTGGATCATGGTTACAAATCCAAAGTTGTTTGAATTTGCAGGTTTCATCACGATGTTTTCCCTCACCGCCGAGCTAGTGGAATAAATACGTACATAGATTTGAAAAATCCAGAGGTACGTGCCGGGCTTGAACCCGCACTCCTTGATTAAGAGGCGCGTGTCCTTACCATTGAGCTACCACCGCTCTATTGGTATCATTATTGCTCTACCATAATTAGAGTTACCAATAAATTATCATCAATCTACTGAAAGCAGAGTTTTCTAATGTATGCCTTTAATTTAACTTATATTTGAAAGATTACATTTAAATGTTAAATTAATGATAGGATAAGTTTCTATTTTTGTTATCTAGGTTAATGGAAAGCAAAATACTTGTCCCTACAATCCATTGAAAACTGCTTGACTTTAATTTTTAAATATTCATTTAGATAACCAACAAGAAAGAATATTATTTTAGTTAGGAATACTAAATACCAGTATATGGGTATAAGTACCCGTATAAACTTAGCGTATACTATCACCAGTTACTAGCGTTATATAATACATACTTTCGAAATAAGCATCTACTTTCTGCTGTCATATATACGCTGGTACATAAGGGGCAAACGGCCAGCAACAGATTATTGTCGACATGACAAATTCTAGCGCGCGTGACGCGAACACGTGCTGTATAATACGTCACGCCATAATATCGCACGGGCTGTTGAGGGTTATTATTTTTCTCTTGACACGCGACGTTTATAAAGAGCGTGGCGAACTTTGATATGATTTTTCTTTTATTATCCAGACTCACTTGTCTAGAAAATTAAACCAGATATTTTTATGTTATAAGTTTATACTGCAGTATTATTGGAGAGCATAAAACTTAAAGATTTTTATCTGCATCACCATAACCGTATTTTTAAAGCTTGAATGAACACATTTCAAATCGTATTTTTAATCTTTAGAAAAACACAATCTGTGTCAGACTAAATATGCAGGTTTTTTCTCTATGATATTTCTCGCCGACAAGCTAGTGGTTTAAATATGTACCGAAATTTAAAAAACACAGAATTAAGTTTTCTGTGTGTACTACATAAAACCCCTTACCTTGAACTACCACTGCTTTTCAGACATAAAAAATTCAAACCTTATTCGAAGCCGCTTTTCTGATATTTTCAATATATATATTATACTTACTAATGGCGAAGTGAACCGGAAATCCTTACAATCCATCTTACTCGACTTCTTAAACTCCCACAACGTCTTAAAAACTCGTACAACTTTGCCAACCTCAAAAATCCCTCTTTCTCATTAAGACGCTAAAAAGTTAACAGAATTAAGGATAAATAATAAATAGGCGGGCACTTAACACGTAGCAGCGAAAACCCCAAATCACCCCGAGTCGTCCCGTACTTTTATTTCACTTTGCCTTTTATTCCTTGTGATTAATGCCGACTCCGAAATGGCGGCCATATTTTTTGGCTTCTTTAATTCTACGTTGCGTGATATTTTTGTGCTTAGTCAGTATGCAGATTAAAAATAATGTAATGTCATCCCTGTTAAAAAAAGCAATTTATAGAACAAGTAACAAAGCATTACGATATATTTGAATGTTAGATATATGAGGTAACCAAAATGTTTTGATATGGTCTTGTCTCTGATGTAATATTTAACGATATTTGTTTTTGCAACTAGTTACAGCACACTTACGTAGTTGCTCAGTTCATTCGAATTTACACCGTCATCTACTGAAAACAAACTCGCCGACAGAGAATAGTGCATAAAAAATCTCCTTTATTTCCCCTGATTAATGCCGGCCTCAAACAAAGGTGTTGGCGTCTAATTCTGCGCGGCGTGACATTTCCCGCAGAGCTTTCACGCTCTCCATAATAGCAGGATCGGCTGATACTGGCTTCGTGCAAATCGACTTGCTAACGTATGACTGTGTGTATATGCCCATGATTTATTGAAGCGCTAGAAATTTGACCTTTATTTTGGATAGAATTAAATGGGTCTTGTATTAATTTATCATTATATATGTCATACTTGAGTTTAACATTTCTGTATAATCGCTAAAGTATGTCACATGTCTAAATCGTTTCTTCAAAAAAAAATTACATTAATAGCTTTTATCTGTTTAAAATGGTACAGAAGAGTATCAAGTCGCCAATCCCTTAATTTGTATTAACATTATATTTATTTACAAATAGCTTAAACATGACTCCATATTTTAACAAAGATGTAGTAATTGTGGAATTAGATTTACACGTAAAATAATGATGTTAAAACAACCGTCGACTAAACTACAAATAATTCTGTCAACGTAGCCTTCACAAGCCCTAAGCCTCGTAGCATTATCGTAGACGCGCTACGTGTGCTACGGTCGTAGTAGCTATGTATGTGTGCCCGTTACACGATTTAGTTTTCGCGTCACGGCTCACTGGAGCTACGGTTAAACTGTGTTATGTTATATGAATGAAAACTAGCTTAAAAAATATTAGCTTTCTCCATTCACTCCTTGTTAAATAAAAACATTAGCTATGCCGAAGCGCATTCTCCTCATTCCGCGTAATTTTCGTAAAAAGAGGTACACAAATCTTTTATTACAAAATAATGTATAGATTTATTGTAGGCTCTTTGACTTTGCCTACCCCTTTGGGGATTATAGGCGTGATGTTATGTATGTATGTATGTATTTACTGTAGGCAGTGTGCTAATCCTATTTTCATACTTATCGATTTCCTACTCAATTAAAATTCCAATCGTCTTTATTTAGTTAAGCCTCAAAAAGCACTTACAAATCGTAAATTTTACATAAAATCTTTAAAGCAATGTGAATCTACCACCGGTTCGGAATGATTACTTACTTCTAGGTATACTTATGGGTATAGGCCTAATACATAAAGGCTAGATAGTAGGCTGTATATTACTATAGCTGGTATACACGATGGTGAAGTTTCGAGGGGTATCGGGCGGAGCGCGTAATGAATGGCTTGTCTCCGTCAGGCTCAGTCGGTGCCACTTAGAAATCATAGACGTGGTGATTCAATTTCTTTGTTGGAAATGGCAACTCATCCGCCTGCGGAGCGTGGTAGTAGGTAGCTGGGAGGGATGTTTGATTAGCTTTAGCTGTGATTTTTTGTTGGTGCGATCAAAATGACCACTGATACTAGCCCGGAATGAAAAGAAAATCCGATGTAATATATTATATTGTTACAAATGTTAGGTACATATGTTATGTATTAATGTTTATTTTATTTCACTGCTAAACAATGAAGTTAGACAAGAAAACTGCGGGAAACAATTGCGTGAAAGTAATTTGCATGTACTTTTGGACACAGAACAAAAAGTTAAAATAATTTCTTGAATAAAATAATAGATATTAATTCATAAAAATGCGCTTTAACGGTAAAGTAATAAATACCCACTCTGATTACGTTATTTCATGTTTATTAAAGTTGAGATGAGCTTTTAAATTTTCTAATTTTAATTATCATTTTGTTACAAGAATTTATTTTTGGTAAGCCATTAGTGAATTAACCTTAACGGCAACGAAACGTCAAATTCCAATAATTAATATTAATTATAAATAATTTCTCCAGACTGATACACCAATTCCCTAGTTCCAAACTAAGCATAAGCTTGTGCTATGGATACTAGGTGAACGGATAGACATACTTAAATACGTTTGTAAACATCCATCACTCGAGTACAAATGTCAATCACACGAAATATTTGCCCCTAGCGCGAACCCGCGACCATAGGTTTCGTAGCCAGTATCTAACCACTGGACCAACGGGCCAGTCGAAATACTTATCTAATCCAAAGAATAAAAATCCATAGCACTCCCAGCTACATACCTCCATCCACCAAACCCGTTCTCGTCCTATAGATCTTTATCTATCAATTATCTAGATTCAGCGATAGACTCCACCCCCGGCCGCCTAACGCAGACGCCCCCTCCCCCTTAATAAACTCAGAGCTCAAAATAAACTGAGAAGCCCGGAGTCTCATCCTTTCCACGAGTAATGAGTACAGTTCTTTGTGAAATAGAGCTTTTGTTCGCTGCCTTTGTTCGGGAGGGTTGATTTGTGGCATTTGATAAGCCTCGCTCTGACAGTGTGTTTCCAATTGTCCCCGGATTGATATTTAATTCGGTTTTTTTATGGCGTTTACAGGGTTAAGTTAAGCGGTTGGGATCTGGTTTGTTTCATTAATAAATTCAAATATTGAACGTTTATAATTTGCCTTAACTATTCTATAGAAGCTACTTGACTTGGCTCAATTTTATTTGAATGTCGGATTTCTCAGATGTGTTTATCTTATAATTTGATCCTATCATTGTAATAATAAGAAAATCTGTATTCACTGATTTTTATAAAATTTAGCTAACCCGGTGATCTTCGTTCCGCTGTTAGGTGGATGACACATAATCGGGTTAAATAAATTGAGATGTAATCTATCCTATCTTTCAAGTTGGATCAAACTGCACACGCTGTGCAAATTTGATTAAGACCGGTTAAGTAGTTTCGGAGTCCATCGCGGACAAACAACGTGACGCGTAATTTATTTAAATTTACCAACTTTGACAGGCCCGTTGGTCGAGTGGTCAGAGACCCTGGCCACGAAACGAAGGGTCGCGGGTTCGAATCCCGCTAGGGGCAAATGTTTCGTGTGATGAACATGGACATTTGTACTCGAGTCATAGATGTTTATAAACGTATTTAAGTATGTCTATCCCTTCACCTAGTATCCATAGCACAGGTATAAGCTTAGTTTCGAAGAAGGGAATTGGTGTGTTATTCAGGATAATTTATTATTATATATTTGAATTTAATATAACTTATCTAGGATGTTGCTATTATAAGTTGGGTTTGTTATATGTAGGCGACGAGCTAGATGCCTTGTCACTTCTTTTCATAATTTCCATGTAACCTAACTCGTTTTTTGGCTAAATGTGATTAAGGTAGCTCATTTGTTGGAAGTAAGCAATTTAATTAAAATATCTAAAAATAAATTATTGACAAAAATAGCCGTAACAGTGAAGAAATTTCGCGTCCCGGTGAAAGTTTGAAATCCTTCATTGAGGCACGCCTCGTCATTTATATCTTAGAAATAGAGACGAAAGTCGCTCATCTTTTGTCGCCGACTGTACCACCACTGCCTCGCATATCATGATGGAATTCCATCCAAACAGTTAGAAGGGCTAATTCGCAAGAGTGGTTCTGGGTGAGCCGTTTAAAAAACGGCCACATTAGAGGCACGGCTTCATTATGCGGAGTGAGGATTTGGAATAGCGACTTATTGTGTATCGGGCAATCGGTTTAATGCGCCATTTGTTTTTCGCCAATTGTTCTTTTATTCGAACCGATCTAATTTCAGACCCGATACGGTCTGGAAAGAGTCGGTTGAATTAATCGATGCTGCAAGAGGCCTTGTTGAACAAATGTAGCATAGGATATGGTTATAAGAGAAGTGTTGGTTTAAATCTGAGCACGTCCTCTCAATTACCAAAAATATAAATACATTTTATACTAATAGCTTTATGATGAGGATAAATATCGAGAGAAGCCTCTGTGTAAACTACGCGTTCACACTAAAATTGGAAGTACTTACTTCCGCTGAGATAGGTGTTGCTTGCTCGGGGACCTAGGCCGAACTAACCATCGCGGTGTATCGTATATATACTTAGTGGCGAGAGAAACTTCGTCAGCGCGATGCAGGATTGTATGGCGTTTCTCTATGTTCGATCGACGTCACCTGTTAACGTCTTACTGGAGCTATAATCTTGACTATCTTGTGGCGCGGTCGACACTATTATAAAAGTGATTTAAGATATACTATTTAGACACGATGATTGAACAAATGATTGGACTGAGTAAATGGTTGAAGAACCTAGGACTAGCCATATGCAACACCGTTTCGGCATGAACAGCGACCGCCGCCGATTGTTTGTCGTCGCTCAAGCGATGTTCGCGGTGCTGTTCAACCCACTCTAGAAATTAGATTCGGATCGCTCTGCGGTGTCTGAGTTGATTCGCAGGTAGCTACGCCCCAACTTACGCCGCAGGTCACTAAAAACGTCTTATTCGCATCGTTTCGGTGCGAACAGCGCCGGCGAATGTTTGCCGTCGCTCAAGCGATGTTCACGGTGCTGTTCAACCCACTCTAGAAATTAGATTCGGATCGCTCTGCGGTGTTTGAGTTGCGTCGCGGGTCGCGCCGCTTGATTACTTCGGTGCTTAGATGTTGAACTAGTGATTTGGGGATGCGTCCCGCGGGAGTTCTGTAAGTGATCTGCTTAATAGTCTATTTATGTGTACGGTTAAGCAACATACGCTGTAGTAATTAAATTTTAAAGTATATTATTCGGGCTACTTTATCAATTCCTATGTCTTTTAAGAATTACGCTTAGCTTATTTATATAATGGATTAAACTTAAAACCCGACTAAAACTCTACTTTACGAGTCACAAATTTAAATAACAGCAATAAATAAAGAATTGTGAACGGTGGTAGCTCAATGGTAAGGACATGCGCCTCTTATCCAAGAGGCGCGGATTCAAACCCAGACACATATTTCTGGAATTTTCAAATCTATGTACATATTTATGTACCACGGCCTTGGTGGTGAAGGAAAACATCTTGATGAAACCTGTACATTCAAACAACTAAATGAGTCAAATTTGTCTAGTTCCCCTGTATAAGGGTTACGAAGATCAGATCGGCAGTAGCTTCAACGTTTTTACCAGGCTCGTTAAATCCTAGCGCATGGTCTAAGTGGACCCGTCAAAATACGGGACATAGCGCTAGGAAGGTGATTAATAAATAAATAATCATAAAAAAATACGAACATATTTTTCAATTCTCTGGGTATAAGTACAATAACCAGGTTTAACAGATGAACATTTTCTCTCAATAGATTGAAGAAGCATTTAAACAACATTAGGTTTTGCAGCTTCCTAATTAGTATAGGTACTACTACTATTATATAAATATACAATTAGAAACAAAAAATAAATCAAGGACGAGTTGGAAAATATTTCTTGTTTTACGAAACGCCGTACGCCGTTTCAATACCGACTATAATACGCGTGTTTTTTTATTTCTAAAAAAGCAATTCGAATACAAACAAGCAAAGGAATTAAATCCAACCATCGCCGGCGTTCCTAATTGTTCGGAATAATCCGTTCAGATTTGATTTCACTCGGCCAGTACGAAATTAAGGCCGTGTCAGATTTCCCGTTTAATCGATTATCTCTCGATGCTTTTGTTATATGGGATTGCTTTTCTATTAAATGTGCTGGCAGCTGGAAATTTCGGGATTTCTATTAATGGGACTAATGATACTTTGGTGGAATTAGTGTTAATAGAAGTTATTTGATCGGCCGTTTGGACTCGTACTAGCTATGAAATTAAAGGTCGCGGATTTTAAAACCTGTAGGAACGAATGATCGTTTGACGAACACTGGCTATTTGTATTCGAGTCATGGATTGTATATGCTTATTCGGGTTAATCTATCCGTTGTCTGTGCAGTATCCATAGCGCAGACACAATCTATTTGAGATCTCGAGATCTGGTATGAAAATAAGAACAGTATCCATTCTGTACTTTTGGAAACGAGTGATTTGTTGAGTCTGTACGACCGCATGGAATGGAAAATAGTTTATTGTAAGCGAGATTTGTAAATTTTTCCAAGATAAATATTATAGATGTCATGTTGTTTTGGGGCGTAAAAAGAATATGCCAACTGTGTTTCTTGCCTAGCATGTCGCAAAAGGTGACTAATGGTATATCGGGGTTTGAGTGTGTGATTGTGTAGGCGAAGAGCTAGCCACTTGACACTACTTTTTCAGTTTTCCATCTAACCCAGCCCAGTTTTAGCTTTGGCTGAATGTGGTTGCTGCCCCTTTGACTGTGACCCCTTCGGGGATTACAGATGTGATGATATGTATGTATGTATGAAAATTATATAAATAAAAAAACTCTTAAGGGTTAAATGAGTCTTCACTACCAAATTTTGGCGTAAAATCGTAAGAGTATATTTATTTTCTATAATATCAATAAAGATTAAAATACGAAAGATTCATCAATTTCTACGAATTTACAATCCACCTAACTCGCCCCGTGGATTACTCGATATTCGATATCAAATCAAGCGGTGTTGTATCACGTGACAGGGTTGTTACGCGTGACAGCGGAGCTAATACTATGGAACAGTAATTAATGCGAGGGATCGAGTGACGTGAGGGCGATGCACTCGAGATCCAGTAACGATACAACTAAGCCACTTCACTATGATTTACTAATTATGGTACATATATCACGCTCGTAATCCCTAAAGGGGTAGGGGTTAAAGGGGTGGAAAACCTCTATTAGCCAAAAATAAAACTAGGTTGGGTTAGATGGAAAATGGTGATTTGGTCTTGTGGTTCAGTAGGCCAAACCAAAGGCAGGTTCCTTTCTTGTTAGGGGCAATTGTTCTGATGATGACACAGTCCATGCAGAATAAATTTTTAGTTGATTAAAATTAGACTTTGCAAAGTACTTAGATTAGCAAAATTTATTTGTTATATTTTTCTTTGTAGACCGACTCATCTCCGAAAAGTTGAAAGGGTAATTTAGACTACTATTAATAAAAAAAAGAATCAATTTTTGTTTTATAGCTGATTCCACTCGAACAAACAGGCAACATAAAAATAAAAAAAACCGCAGCTTTTACCATAAATCCAACCTCATTAATCGCATCAACGGAATGAGCATCATAAATTCCAAATAACCTTATCCAACGCTCGATATTGATCGATTAGGAAAGTTAATCTAAATTGATATTGGATTGAAATGACTTGAAATGACTCGTGCAATACGATTCCGGCTTGGTGTAATTATAAATGGTTAATTAACGGCCCTGTTCGATATTTCTGCCGCGAGCCTATTTGGAATTCCATTTTAACTTCAAATTATGACTACTGGATAACGCGGTGTAATGAAATTGGAATCTGCACACATTTTAGGGTTAATTTGTCTGTGATGTATTTGAGTGGTAATTATGGAGTGATGTCTGTGTTTTTTTTATAGAAAATGTCGGATTCGACGGTGAGTTCTTATGGCATACAGAAATGCTCAGCTCAATTTTGTTTATGGCAAATATTTTGTTGAAGAATCTCCACCCCTTGGGCTTGGTTAATGCTTTTAGCATTGAGATTTCTGATGGCATGCGTGATAATATTAACTGACGTATGTGAATTTTTTTTCATACATACGTACATAACATCACACCCATAATCCCCAAAGGAGTAGGCAGAGTCAAATTTATTTGTATCTGTATCTCATATTTATACTTAGACCGGTACAGTTCATAACTTTATCGACGGATTACGATTTCGCGAGGTAATACAAACCAGAGTTTCACAAATATACGATGACTGTAGGTACTTAGTACATATTATACATTTACAAGGCGTTTTTATTTAATATGCATTTATTCTAAGGAACTAATTAAAAATATTCAAATAGCATTTCTTTTATCTTTAAAAAAAAAAAAATTTTTAAATATTAAAAAGAATAAAAATTTTTTTTCCTAAATTAGCAATTATTTTTAAGTCCATACAAAATTTGTTCAGCGAATTGGCTTTATTGTATAAAAAATAAAAAATAAAATTCTTATGTTTTTTATAGAATTTAAAATATTAAAAAAAAAAGTTAAATAAGAGGTTTTACACAAGCTAAAAGTAACCCTGTAGCAATTCTCATTGCGAATTATCATCTCTCCATTTCCATGCAACATATTCGCGACAGAAGTTTTCCTAATAAATCTCATGCACACCAGTTTCGGGGGCGATGGGACTCCCAGAGTCCCACAGCAATTTTTGCAAATTTGTTCAGTTGACTTTCCATTCCCGACGCAATGGCAGCGGTGTTTATTTTTTTTTTCCACCTCACCGCGTCCCTCAGGGCGGGATTAACGAGGACTCTATGCATTTTTCATTTGAGATCATCGTAAAAGTGTTGGTGGCGTCTTAACGTTTAGCGTTTTGCGAAATTACGGAATTGGGCCATTGTGAGTTTGGTTAGAGGTTCAAGAAAATGTTTGAGTATTTAGTAAATATAAAAAAACATGTTTTTTTTCCGAAACACAAGTAGTTCCGATAAAATCGTTTCATTAAACAGTTTGTTTTTTTTTTTTTGTGTGTATAAATAAATTCATTTTATATTTAAAAATGAATTTAGTAATGAGCTGCTATTTTGAAATTATAACCAAGCACTTCTTAAATTGATTTCTTTTACTTATGGTATAGATTTCTTCGCTAAACTGTTATCATACTTCTATATGGAGTTTAAGAAGTTGCATTCTTATTATTTTACTAACCTATTAAGGCCCGTATAACTGACTCCAATACTCCATGAGTGCGCAATAATTATAATGTTAGCTTTAATTATACAAAACCTATTTTAATTACTTTCGCCCATGTATAGTATGCCCTAAAATAATTGTAAACCCACCTACCGGTAAACTTAATTTGCAAGTAATTCAATTTTGAGGAGCCTAAGAGGAAACTGGAATTAAATCAATGATAAGATCTATATAAAAAAAAAAATAGTATATAATATGAAAGTATGTGATAATTTGCACACACATTTGCACATATGAATCTACTTTTTAGTTCAAAACTCTTCCATGCATCACGATTGGTTTAATAAAACAAAAAAAATATTTATGCACGTTTAGCTTGACTTTACAAGAGCAATTTTAAAAAATACTCGTTAAGTATAGCTGGCATCAACAAAATTAATTTCCGCGGGAAAATAATAAATATCTCAAAAAAAAATTAAGAGAGAGTTTTAACATCTATACTTCTGTACTAATATTATAAAGAGAAAAAAAATTATTGTTTGTTTGTTTACATTGAATAGGCTCCGAAACTACTGGACCGATTTGAATAATTATTTTACCAATGAAAGCCTCCGTATTCCTAAGGTTACGGGAACTACGCGGGTGAAAGTACTTTATTAAATAAAGTGGTTTACTTTTTTTATATTAATTTTAATCATAGAATACCTCAAATTTAAATTAAAACTATTTGTATTTGAGAGTATATATATCTATGAAATGTATATATTGTATTTGTATTAGATAACAAAAAGTGTCTTAGACGAAAAACAAGCAAAGAAACGCCCTTTGCTCCTAAAACATCTAGATCTTAGACACGTAAGATATAGGGCCTTTAATGCGATACGACCGCGTAACGGCGCCGATAGGGCCAGGCCCATCGCCGTGGGCCCATTATGGCCCATCGGACCCATTTGGGCGGGCCGCAGCCGTCCCAGCAATACATTGGGTAGAAGTAATTGCTGCCTATCGCTTCTATTTCTTTTTAGAGGCCTGTTTAAGAAATTTATGTAAGATTCAGGAGATAGACTGATGATGTCCTTTAAAAAGTGTATCTAGTCTGAAGGAAGAAATTAAGACGTAATTATTGTCTTACAAGTTTTATTTTATAGTAATCCAAAGATACCTGTTTGTCGCTTTGAATATAACGAAAGATGTCTATCAGTACGAGTACAAACTGATTTCACTAAATTGGAGCAAAGGCCCAAAGTGAGTCTTGGTCTTCGATGATTATGAGCATCTGCAGATGATTACGATCTGCGCGGTTGCGCAGAATAGTTGAGATGGCAGGCGGTAGCGCAGGATAGACCAAGATGACAGTTTAAGTGATGAAAAGTGATCTATATTTTAAATAATAGCAAACATAAAAAACAAAGAAAGAACAACTTTCGGAACACAATATTTAATCTTTTCTGGCAAGCAATAAATTCTAACGAGGCAATTATCACACCATACTTTTCACAGCTTTTTCCATTACAATTCACTTTATTGGCACTAACGCTTATTTTTCCGGAAACTGCTTTACAACCGACTAGTGACAGTTATGCTTAAGAGAACTGTTAAAACTTGAGCAATCTCTGAACGCTTTAAAAGGTAAAGTTAAGCAGTAAAATTTTATCTCTCTTTTTCCATCGGTAGGCAATTTTCAGGCCGTCATAAATATGGGTGGAGGCATAAATACGCCAAATTAGCTATAAATTATTTGAGAGATATTGTAGGGTGAGCTTAATACTGATAACAGTTGCAGCATAGTTCTTGCTATTGTAGTTAAAATTAGAAAATGTCTAAAACACGTTGTACGTGCCTATAAAATTTGAGGGTTTCCCTCGATTTTCCGGGGATCCCTTCGTCAGATCCTGACTTGGTGGCAATGGGACCATCTCTTTCGAATAGAAAAAAAAATTTGGAAATCGGTTAACAATTCTCAGAGATATCGATATCAGAGATATCAGAGATAACAGAGATATCAGTAACATACATATAAAAAAAAAAAAAAACATTCAGTCGAATTGAGAACCTCCTCCTTTTTTTTTGAAGTCGGTTAAAAAGGAGTAAATTACCATTTGTGAGTTGTTAAAATATTATACAATAATAGTAATATTTAACTGCTTCGATGGCGCATTCGGTAGTGACCCTGTCCCTTGCGCCAAGAGTTGTGAGTTCGATCCCCGGCCAGGACAAACATTCGTTTAATGAATACTTACTTATGTCTATTCTGTGTATGGGTGTTAATATTCATTATTTAAATATATGTATGTATATATGTAATACCACTGTTGATTTTGATATCCGTAACCCAAGTGCTTAAACCAATATGCATTTCTCTATGTATCATTAGTCGATTTTTACGACATGTTAGACAAGAAAAGAGCCTTGAATTCAACCTACCCAGTCGAAGATTGCGGGCATGACGTTACGTCATATAGATAAGGATGTACATAAAAGTCGATACGTTCTTTTAAAGTCCCAGATCACGAGATGTTTATATAAAAACTAAGCGAACCGTTTCCACACGTCCCCAACTTGGGTCTTTGCCCCAAAAAGCCTTCACCGCCTGCTAACTACCGATAATCAGCTCTCGGGGCCGGCCACAAGACGTGACCGACACAGGTGCGCGTTACAATGATGCTTCATTTACTTAATAAACTGGCCCATTTTGTAATTGATACTATATAAACGCAATGGAACGATCACTTCGATCGAATATATATGTATAGTGTTTATATTTACTGAGTTTTAACAGAGTAATATATTTTTATTTTTGTAAAGATTTAGAACTTTAATCCGTAGGACCACATCCTAGCCATGTTTTGACTAGCTCAATGGCGCATTCGGTAGTGACCCTGCCCCATGCGCCAAGAGTTGCGGGTTCGATCATCACCCAGGACAAACATTCGTGTGATGAATACTTGTGTTTGTTCTGTGTCTGGGTGTTAATATCCAATATTTAAGTATATATTTGTAATACCACTGTTGATTCTGATATCCGTAACACAAGTGCTTCAGCTACTTACCTCGGAGTCAGATCAATGTATGTAATCATCATCATCTTCCTAGCGTTATTATAGTGTTATTTCCCGTGCTTAGGCGGGGTCCGCTTAGACCATGATCCAGGATTTAGCGAGTCTGGTAACAACATTGAAGCGACTGCTGATTTGACCTTCGTAAACCTAAGATAGGGGAACCAGACAATTTTTGGATCATGGTTACAAATCCAAAGTTGTTTGAATTTGCAGGTTTCATCACGATGTTTTCGTAATACGTACATAGATTGAAAAATTCAGAGGTACGTGCCCGGGTTTGAACCCGCACTCCTCGGTTAAGAGGCGCGTGCCCTTACCATTGAGCTACGGTGGTAGCTGACTAGCTAGCTAGCTAGCTAGACCGGTGTGTCTGCATCAATCAATCAAGATCAATGTATATATTGTAGTGTGATATATTACTGATCACCTGTACTGTTCGTAATTGGCCCAGTCGAATCTCGTCACAATAGCGCCCCTGGCGGCAACTCAGGGCTCTGGATCATTTTCGAGTGGGGACAAAATTTCCGCCAACGGACGCGGGGTAACGAGGCGTTTCAAATTTTTACCCTCTGCCCCAATTTTGGTCGAGGCAATTTCGGCAACTTCATTGTGATAAAAACGTTTAGTCTGTTACGAGTTTAGAATTTTCGTTTTTTTTTTTTTTGTTACGAGGTAGAAACGGTAGCAAAGAAAACTAAATTTGAGCATGCTATTTGTCCTGAATTTTAAATATTAGTGTCCCATGTTGATCTAGGACTTAAAAAGTATGTGCCAACTGTGTTCCTTACCTAGCATATCTTCAAAACTACTAATGGAATATCGGCTTTTGGGTGTGTGATTTTGTCAGCGACAAGCTAGGCACTTGTACACAATTTTCTATCTAACCCAGCCCAGTTTTATTTTTGGCTAAATGTGCTTAAGGGAGCATGCTGCCCCTTTGACTCTTCCTACCCCTTCGGGGATTACGGGCGTTATGTTATGTATGTATGTAAGTTTAAATAGAGTTTGATAGATACTCTGCATTGTATAAATACTGATCCAACAAACATCAAAATTTTATGTTATCTTTACATCTTTAAACCGGCTTATCACCTAAACGGTCAAACAGATATTGACAGAATTTTCACTGGCAGCTAAGAGGTGTTTTCATAAAAAAAATAAGGTATCCCAATAAAAAAAATAAAAGAAAATTGTTAGAAATAGTAAGCGGTTGTCCACATTTAAAGCGGCTAGTTTAATTTCATTTTTAATAATATTAAAGTCAAAGTCAAAATATTCTTTATTTATATAGGTTTCAAGGAAACACTTTCAAATTGTCAAATTCAAGTAAAGCTATATCATTCTACTACACCGGTAGTAGAATGATATAGCTTTCTACCTACCGAGTTTCTTGGTACCGACCAAGAAACTCGGTAGTTACACTTTACAACACAATTTATACGATGGTGTATGAATCATATATAATTAGGAGATCCTTTCTCCCAAGTAATACTTAAGAGGAGGTCGCCACTTTTCAATAAATACCCAAAGTAGATATATAAAATTCACGAAGCTAATTGAAGTAGGGAACAGAGTTATATTGTTATTTGCCTCATAGATATTATCCTTATTAAATGTTGTATTATAGATATTTGTAGAGGCTCGTCCATTTTTGGGGGTAGGATGTGGGGTAATTGAATTGAGGGCGGTTCCCCGAAAAGGTTATTGTTTTAACCAATTGGAGGGCGTAGTGGCTACTGTAATATATTGGTTTTTGACTTCACATTAAAGAACTAACTATTCCTTGTACTGACATATGGCGTTCGGTTCTCTCTGCCCACCCCGCTAGGGAAGTGGCGAGAAGTTTAGTTAGTTATTTCTTATCTACGGTGTTTTAGCTAGAACACATTATATAATAAGCCATATGTTAAGATCGTTAAGTCTTCTTCAGTATTGTGATTTTGAAACTAGCTGTATTTGGGTGACTCTCAGTTTGTTAACGAGCCTAAACCGTATACTCCGCATAGACACACTCCGCATAGAAATCCCGAATTCCACACTAAAAAAAGCTAATAAGAATAAATTCTTCAGACTTCTTCAGACAGAGATTGATTCCCTTAACATTATACTCACGCTATGGTTATTGGGTAAAATATAGACATGTATACATGCTTGACTCCAGTACAAATGTCCATTTTCAACACACAAACATTTGGCTCTAACAAGTTTCGAACCCGCAACCTTTGGTTTTGAGGCCAGAATCTTTGGCCACTCCACAATAAATTATTAAATATATCTCTACCGAATTGAAATAAACATTAATTTCATACTACTTTTCCACAGATATACGCCATCCCAAACTAATTACATATGCATATAATTTATCCATATTAAATGTATTTCGCGTTCATTATAAAGGCTGTTTAAAGAGCGAAACATGTAGGCAATCTGTAGCGATGTCAGGCGCGCACGGCGCGTTATTTATCGCGGCGTAACTCTGTGGCGGCGTACTATGCGCGCCGCAACGCTGTGGCGACCGATGGTATTTTATTACTTTTAACGTGCCTACTTAAGTTATAAAAACGAGACAAGTCATAACCGCATTTTTTAAAAGCTTACTTTATCAATGCAAACTCTTTTGAATTGCTCGATAGCGCATTCGGTAGTGACCCTGTCATATGCGCCAAGAATTGTGGGTTAACCCCAACTAGAACAAACAATCGTGTGATGAATACTTGTGTTTGTTCTGTGTCTGGGTGTTGATATCTAATATTTAAGTATATGTTTGTAATGCAACTGTTGAATCTGATATTCGTAACACAAATGCTTCATTTCATTAAACTTTCGCAAGATGAAATCTCTTTGCATTTTAAACTTTACACATGCCAGGATGTGTTAGACATCTTCCACCATGCCACAAAAAAAAATTCTAAAACTTGCACAAGACAATTTTGTGTACACTGTGACACGAAATGTTCTGTCCATGCAACCGGCCAATATTTTTTGCACCACATCACGACGTTAATGTGTGCGTTGTGGTACATTATACCCTTTTTCTTATCTTTTTTCTCGCAGTGCCGGCTCTTTGTAATGGCCAGTGTGCGTAAAATTGTCCATTAACGCCTCGCTGAGCGTACAAGGATATATTAAAGAACATTAAAGGTCTTCAACAATGTGTTGGCTACAACCTTTCACACAAACCTAAATGGTAAAGAGAGAAATAACATACAGCATTAAAATAGGAGCGGTGTTAGCTAAATGGTAAAGGCATACGCCTCATGCGAAGTGTGCTGAATGAAATCCTGGCCTGAACTCTGGCTTTTTCAAATCTATGAATAGATTCATAAATAATAATAATAAAGGCCTTAAAGGCCCGAGCTTGTCCCGTGATTGTGCCGAGAGACATAATAATAATCATAAATATCCGACGACATCACATACATTGATCTGACTCCGTGGTAAGTAGCTTAAGCACTTGTGTTGCGGATATCAGAATCAACAGTGGTATTACAAATATATAGGTACTTAAATATTGGATATTAACACCCAGACACAGAACAAACACAAGTATTCATCACACGAATGTTTGTCCTGGGAGGGAATCGAACCCACAACTCTGGCCGCTTGGTCACTACCGAATGCGCCATCGAGCCAGTCAAATAAAACACTCGGCTATGAGTGAAAAAATATTGATGAATCCTGCATCCAATAACTATGGATGTGTAATCATCAAATATATTTAATTCATGACCGTAACTAAAAATAAGCGACTGTTTTTTATTTTCCTCTTTCATGTCTCATTCAAATTAACATGAAAATTTGCATGCACATTGTCAGGGTTACAATATACGAGCCGTAAACATTTCAACAGGAAAAAAACACTGTTCGTGAGCGTCAAAATACTATACTCACGCAACCGACGCCACGGTAAAAAGCTACTACTATAATAAATAGCCTAGGGAATCCATCAATTTATTTCAATATCCTCACTCCTCCGCCGGCGGGCAGCACGTATCCCCTCCCCTCCTCATTTCCTCCCAATTCGGCTATCCGGGTCCCGGCTAATATATGCGGCGCCCAGGATTAAGCTATACGTCGATGAGTATCATTTGAATATTACGAGGATTAAAAAAGTAAGCCTTGTCCTTTTAAACGTATTCATTTTTAAATAAAAACGCGCTTCCATTTTCGTTTGCGTGTGTTGTGTTTTGCAGTGAAATATGTAGATATACTATCTAGGAGTTTAAATCTAGTTATATAGTGCTAGGGAGCAGTGGTAGCTCAATGGTAAGGACACGCGCCTCTTAACCGAGGATAGCGGGTTCAAACCCGGGCACGTACCTCTGGATTTTTCAAGTCTATGTACGTATTTATACCACGAGCTCGACGGTGAAGGAAAACATCGTGATGAAACCTGCAAATTCAAACAACTTTGGATTTGTAACCATGATCCAAAGATTGTCTGGTTCCCCTATCTTAGGGTTACGAAGGTCAGATCGGCAGTCGTTCAATGTAACCCTGTCTAAACACGGGACATAACGCTAGGAAGATGATATAGAGCTAGACTATTTTCATTCTTAGAGCGGGTTGATTCATGAGAATTAAACGACTTTTTGCATGTACATGTATAATAAATCATTTGCATTCTAAGAATTAATGCGATTGCGCCACAAGATAGTCAAGATTATAGCTCCAATAATATGTCAACAGATGTCGTTGATCGAAAATGCAGAAACGCCATACATTCCTACATCGCGCTGACGAAGTTAATCTAGCTATTAAGTATATCTTTATACAATATAAAACAAAGTTGCCGTTTTTGTCGCGTATATCTTTCGCGTAGATCTTTTCAACTACGCAAAGGATGTTGATGCAGTTTTCACCAATAGATAGAGCGATTCAAGGGAAAGGTTTATATGTAAATTTCATATTGTTTTGTGCTCACCGTGCGAAGCCAGGGCGGGTCGCTAGTGTACATTAACCGAGACGGTTAGTCGGACCTAGGTCCCCTAGCACGCAACACCTAGGCGATAGTACTTCCTATTGTTCGTATAGAGAGGAATTCTCAGTGATAAGTAACTGTCGTATTTTGGAATGTAAAATCTTTCTAATACTAAAATTGCGAAAGTTCGTGAGAACGGATGTATAGATAGATGATTATGTCCCTTTCACGCAAAAACAACTCCGAGAGTCAATGATGAAATTTGGCATAGAGATAGATTATAAACTTAAGTAGCACATACGCTATGCTACATCGATTTAATACGCGAGCATTTTTATGCTCATTTTTCTTTAATAATAGGGATGATGACTGCATTAAAAAACTATAATTCTATTTAGTCCGTCAGTTAGATTATACAAAAATACTAGACACATATTTTTCGCTTTATCAAATTAACAAAAAATCACAAAGATAATGAGCATCAAAGTTTTAGAGTGGGGGCTTGTGACGTCACTACTTTGTAAAAATTGTACGTAGGTGTGACGTCACGCGCAACTTGTAAGCATTGTATCTTCGTCAATGTTTGTTTGACAAAAGAAATAAAAAAATACGTGTTCAATATTTTTTTATAATCTAACTGACGGACTAAACAGATTTTTTTAGTCATCTAGCCTATTAACCCCGGTGCGGGAATCGAACTGTTACGTTCGGCGCAAAGTCTACACCATTTCACCAATGCACCAGTAACACCCAGACCCGAAAAAACCACCTGTTTGATCAACAATAAGTTCCGATGCGGATCGAACTCCATACATACGACGCGAAGTCTACATCACTGCACCAACGGTCTACCAGTACCCTCGTGTCGGAACCGCTGTGACATCTCAGTGCTTCAAGCCACAGATTCCTCAGCTGATCGGGCTGACTCACAAACATGCCCCTGATAACATTCCGAAGATTTCTCAGTTTAATTATCCGACGGGGTGGATTTAACATTCCTTGAATTTTACTTGAGGATTAAGTGAATAAGGTCGGTGGTAGCTGATTGAGTAAGAATTACCTTATACAAGGGGTTCAAACCCTAGTATTTCAAAAAATGTTTGAATTTGACAGGCCCGTTGGTTGAGTAGTTAAAGACCTTGGGCACGACACCAAGGGTCGCGGGTTCGAAAATCGCTAGGGATAAGTGTTTCGTGTGATCATCATGGACATTTGTACTCGAATCATGGATGTTTATAAACGGGCCCTGGGAGTCCCACACACCACGCCGTTCCCACGAATGGCGTGAGGTGCGTAAGGCATTCCCCACGAGAATAAAAAAAGGGAAGATCATGATGTCTCTCCAAAAACACAAAAGTAAAAATAGGCCAAGTTCTTGTATCACATATAGTGGCAAGAGGTTATGCATAATAAGTACAATATACTTTACTTTCATACAGTGTCTCGAAAGGTAAGCAGAGACCCCCCCTCTCCCCCCACTTGATGGATGGCTACTCCGGAAGGCACTTTTTGCTTTCCCTAAAACGTGACATGCCGTGAGGAACCAGCATCTGCCATTCAGATTTGTTGCCTGTCTGAACAGATTCATTCTGAGGATTTATTTCTTAAGAGGTTATCTGTGACATTGGTTCATGCCAGAAGAGGGCAATTTTAAGCATGCTATTTAATGTCTCGTTGCGTCACATCATCACTATCACTACATATACATCATCTTCCTAGCGTTATGTCCCGTGTTTAGACGGGGTCCGCTTAAACCATGATCCAGGATTTAGCGAGTCTGGTTATTACATTGAAGCGACTGCCGGTCTGACCTTCGTAACCCTCAGATAGGGGAACAGCACTATCACTACATAGTTTAAAATAAAATCGCTTTCCGCGGTCTGTCTGTCCCTCCCTATGTATGCTTAGAAGTTTGAAACTACGCAACGGATTTTGATGCAGTTTTTTTTAATAGATAGAGTGATTCAAGAGGAATGTATTAGTATTTATTTGTTAAGTTTTTGTATACATTGGAACCGCAGTGCGCTCCTGTCGGGTTGCCGAGGATACGGGGGCGGGCAACGGCAACACCCAGCTCCTCCTCTTCCTCGGCAATCTAAGTCCAAGTCCTCGGCAAAAAAATACGAAAAAACTCAAAAACTACTGAACCGATTTCGTAAATTCTTTTACCATTAATATGCTACATTATCATGGCCGCTAGTCTTCAATAAACTGCTAGACTCAATACCTCTCCTTTAAGGTTTTGCTATAATCGCGTTATAATAAAAAGAAATATCCAACTTGGCTATTCTTCAGTAAGAATAGTGATAAAAATAGTTAATTAATTCTTAAATACAAGGTTTTAAGTGTAATGTATAAAGCTTTTATTTCGTCACTCCCTCTTCTCAAAAACTTGTCCTTATTTACGAATCTATTTGCCACTCAAAGAAGTTCTGTATCTATAAAGTCATACCTTATTATAAATGAGAAATTACCTGTAATTAACCAACTTGAGCTTGAATTCCAATCGAAGTTGCCAATACTCTTTTCAATTCATTCGAACAAAATGACGCCAGATTCGGAGCTATTGGCAAACAAAAGTTTAACAAGATTGCTCGTTTAATAGAAGATTTCTCATCGACCCATTTATTAATTAACTCGATTTATTTAGTTAACTTTAAACAAGATGACTAGCGATGGAATAAGCGAAACATCTCGGAAGTTTTTGATGAAGATTCGGTCGGAAACTGATCGAACGAATTTATTGATTCGCGATTCGTGTTTTCCCCGAGATTAATTGATGTTGCTGTAAATCTTAGAATGTTTACAATCTTTCCGTTTTCTCAGACAATTTTGTTGTGCACCTTGAACTGATTTCGAGAACTGATAAATACATAAACATCTAATCCCAACAATATTGCAAAACCGAAATAACTCTGTCGCATATCATGCTTAATCTATCTGATGAAATGTAGTGCATACATACATACATAACATCACGCCCATAATCCCCGAAGGGGTAGGCAGATTCAAGGGGGCAGCTATGTAGTGTATCATCACAAGTTCTAATTACACATGAGAGTTTCTTTAAGCAATATCAATGTAGCATAGAACTACTGTGAAAATAGTCTCACTTATTCCATTCCTGAACTAATCAAAAGAACAACTGGGAATAAAATGTCTAATTCTCGAATACACAACGAGTGTGTCTTTTTAGTAAACAATAACAGACTTACTTGTTTTACCACTGAACCAGTCAATAAAACTGCTGGGAATAAAAATATCTAAACCTCATTTACCCAACAAGTGCCATAAAAATAATACAGTCTCACTTGTTCTATATGTGGACAAGTCAATAGGACTACTGGGAATAAAATGTACACCAAAGTGCGTCTTTGCTGCTCCGTACAGCTGCAACTGTATCCACCGTGACAGAGTGGCGAGTTCCGCCTTCGGGGGTTGTTTGAAAAATGCGAGCTCGCCCATTTATTGGGGCATAGCTCAGGCGAATGGGCTCTTAGCGGTTGAGCTCGGCTGTTTATTTTGTTTATAACGCGCGGTTGCAATATTTGCTGTGGCGTTTTTCACTTTGACTTTTCCCGTATGATCTATTGCGGTGGGTTTTGGGGGACTTTATTCGTATTGCGGCTTATGGGATGAGGTGTTTGTTGTGTTGAACGATTTAACTATTAGCGATATTTTGCTTCCCCTATTTCCTCTGTTGAAATCTGAGTTGGTTACACTATAGCTTTCTGTATTATCGGTTTGCTTGCTTAGTCGTTGAAATTGACTGGCTCGATGGCGCATTCGGTAGTGACCCTGTCCTATGCGCCAAGAGTTGTGGGTTCGATCCCCACTCAGGACAAATATTCGTGTGATGAATACTTTTGTTTGTTCTGTGTCTGGATGTTAATATTTGATATTTAAGTATATATTTGTAATACCACTGTTGATTCTGATATCCGTAACACAAGTGCTTAAGCTACTTACCACGGAGTCAGATCAATGTATGTGATGTAGTCGGATATAAATGTATGTACGAGTATAACTTAGGGGCTTAGTTGGCTAGTGCAATCGAAGCTTGATTGTGAAGATCAAGCAATACTTACTGTGGAAGAAGTTGGATGGGTGGTCAAAACCGAGTAACAATTAGATGATGTACGAGCATAACTCTAAAACGACTGCACCAAATTGCAACTATCAGGACCAGGCTTGTCCTTTAACCATATTCAGCCAAAAATAAAACTGGGCTGGGTTAGATGGAAAATTGTGAAAAAGTAGTGACAAGTGGCTAGCTTGTCGCCTACACAATCACATACCCAAAACCCCATATACCATTAGTCGCTTTTAAAGACATGCTAGGCAAGAAACACAGTTGGCAAATTGTTTTATAGTCCCAGACCAACACGGGACCTTTACTACCAAATAGATTTTATCTTTTTTCCACTCGACAAACGTATAATATCACCTAGACACATCCGCTTTTAAAAGCTTTAAAAATCCACTGCTGTGTCCAGTCCTCACAAACGAAAACGCAACTCTGATTTTAGAACGAGTAGTACCTAATACAAAGTTTTATGGGACTATAACTCAAATGAATGTGGCTTTTAGTTTGAGGTTTATAAGACTCATAGTTTCGTTATAAGGTGTTGTATTTTTCCTTTTAATCCCCACTAATGTTCTGCTGTTACGGGTTTATTGCTATAAGAGTATTGCCATAACTATCTCAGTATATTATCTTTCATGAAACGGCTTGGATCGTTTGGGAATCTTTTGGTGTTTTGTGTTGTTTTGTTTTGAGGGAGATTGGTGGCTAAATGGTTAAGAAATTTGCCGCAAATGTCGGGGCAATTCAAACTTTTTTTTTATATTTGTATGTGCGTACATATATTATATCATAAGCTGGGTAGTGTAAGGGTCTTGACGTGACTACCATCTGATTTTTGTTACCGACAACGTTCAAAGAACACATTCATAGTTGTTTGAATGTCCAGTTTTTTAACGATGTAGTCTCTATAAATAATAATTTATTTATTATAATAATGACTATATAAATAGGGATAAATAAAAAAAATCCCCAGACTAACACACCAATTCCCTAGTTCCAAACTAAGCTTATAAGCTTGTGCTATGGATACAGGTAAACGAAGACATACTTAAATAAGTTTATAAACATACATGACTCGAGTACAAATGTCCATGTTCATCACACGAAACATTTTCCCTTACCGAGGTCAAGCCAGGCCAAGGCCTTGGTTTCTTGGCCAGGGTCTCTGACCACTCGACCAACGGGCCTGTCTATATAATATAATCAGGTGATATGAATCCGTACATAGAGAATGCATAATAAAAATGCACAGAATGCGTGCCGGTTTCATCACAATGTTTGCCTTCACCGCTGGTGATTTAAATACGAACACCATACATAGAGAGTGGGCACAGGCCCACTGGTGATGATGAAACCGTTCATCACCATCACGTCACCGCCGAAAAAGTGATATAAACACGTACATAAATTAAAAAATCCAGAGATGCCGTGGTTGAACCTGCACTCCTCGGATATGACGCCTTACTAGGGTTGCCATCCGTCCGGGTTTCCCCGGATTTGTCCTAGTTTAGGGCATCCGGGGAGCGTCCGGGCGGGGCTTCATTTGTAGTCCGTGTTTAAAAATGTAAAGTCTTGGGCCACCCCTACACAAGCACTGTGCCCGCACGCCGCATCAACCGACTAACCGACCCGCTAAATTCATTTTCAACTGTATATTATTACAATGACTATGTTTAAAAAAATTTATTGATATGTCCGGGTTCAGGGCTCTAAAATCCGGGGCTTTCACGCGTTTGGTCCTGGTTGCCAAATTTTGAAGATGGCAACCCTACGCCTTACCATTGCGCTATCATCGTTCCAATGCACTCGCCGATGCATATTTATCCGGTAATCACTGCACGGCGCGAGCGCACCAAACTCCAACACATTTGCAATGCGTGACTGATATTGTTGGACCGCGCCTCGCGACATGACTCAAATGGTGGATGCTACCGTTTTGAATAAATTATGCTAATAAACTCTGTGCGATGATGCGAGGGGTAAATTGGGTTTTGGAACATGTCGCTTTATTGTATGGGGTTTAGACCCATCGTAGCGAATTCGGAAGTGGTGTAGTAGTAAGAGAGCTATCGATGGAACAAATAGGCTGCCTATATAAATATTTTTCGAAGTTTCAAACTACTGAAGCGGGCTATGAATAACTTTTTCTTGAATTGTGTTTTTAATAGTCTAGTAACGCACTTGTAATTATCTTAATAGATTGTCAGTTCACATAACATAACATCACGCCCATAATCCCCGAAGGGGTAGGCACAGTCCAAAGGGCACCAGACTGGCCTGGTTTAGATAGAAAATTGGGAAAAAATAGTGACAAGTGGCTTCTTATCACCTACACAAACACATACCCAAAAGCTGACAATTACATTCAACCAAATTTGAACTAAAATAAATTAAAAACTTATTAAAATACCTTCAATCAACAAATATATTTAACCGTAACCCGATTTGTCTGACATCTTATATAAGTGTTACAATATAAGGAGTCATATCAATGTTATTAAATTTACCAGACTTGGGGAAGATCCAAATCCAGGCTCATTTCAATAAGACCCCAACTAAGAACCAGAAATTGGTGGTTAAAGATATGATTTAAATACATTTTAATTTTTTGACATGAAAACCAAAACTACCGTCCTACTACCGTCATACTACCGTCCCACGAATCAACATCCCAGCGTCCATTACTCGTTTCAGCCTACCACTCATTCAGAGTCGCGGAAGGCTGAAATATCGCCTCTGTCGAAGCGCGCCTCGACCGAGGCCTGAGCTATGGGCGCTCGATTGTGAGGCCTCACGCCGCTAACTCCGCGGAATGATGGAGCCTCAATGAGATTCACAGTTGCGTGATATATAGGCTTTAAAACTGAATTCAGGATTGGGAGAATTTTTGTGGCGAACTTCTGCATACATAAATACATACTATCACGCGCATATTCCGTAAAGTAGTAGGAAGAGCAACAACCTTCTTTAACCATTTTGATGAACTATGAAAAGCAAGTGGCAAGTGGCTAGCTCGTCGCTAATACTAGGCTAGTTAACTCATAAAAAATTACAAGAAAATATTGCTCACGTATTTTTTATTTTGTTCAGCAAACCAAAAATGACGAAGATACAGCGTGTTAGAGTTCCGCGTGACGTCACTTGTTCTGTAAAATTTTAGGAACAAGTGATGTAAAAGCGCCCTGCTCCAGATCTTTATCTTTGTAATTTTAGATTATTCTACTATTCTATAAAGCAAAAAATATAAATTCAATATTTTTTCATAATCTAACTTACGGACTAAAAAAATATTTAAGTCAACTAGGCTATTACAAAATCTGCGTTTATGTTATAATTTCTTTTAAAGAATATACTAGTTACATGCAGCACTCGGCAATATCGTCAGAGAAGTTTTTAATTAAGTAATAACACTCTTGTGTTATTAAATTAACTAACCTAACATTTAAAAGAGTAACTATCGAGTTTCTTGCCGGTTTCTTCTCGATAGAATCTACCTTCCGAACCGGTGGTAGTATTATTTGTTCTTTTTTGTATATTGACTATTTATAAGGGCTTTCTTGAAGCCTATATAAATAAAGATATGTTGAATTTGAATTTGGATTTGAATTACACTATTGTGTGATTAATAACATTGCTTCTTAAAAATATGCATCGTATTTTTTCGAAGGATTCCTATTGCTATATTATAACCAATTTCAAAACAGTTTTTCATAAAAACTAAAATAACTTGTGTATTTCAGCCAGCATTATCAAACAGCTTATATCGAACAACTTAAGAATTATTAAAAAAATAAGACGATATATATAGGTCCAATATATATTTGAATATGGACGTGTTCCGTTGATGTTGAAACAAACAGCGCTGGCAACACAATCAGAGACTGGACAAACATTTGAGCCAACGTTGGCCATACGAATGTTACTCCCCGTAATCTTAATAATGCTGACGTTAAGTTATTATGTTGTTACGGAGTTTGTTTGCTTGACTTATAAAGTTCCAGTCGGGCGCTTAGCCACCCGGCATAATTAAGTGCTGGTTAATGAGTGCTAGGTGACTGTAATACCGTTTTTCCAGTGTTACCACAATACTTAAAGGGCTGTTCTTTATCTTTAAGAATGTAGTAAATAAGAACGTTACACGGTTTCTCTAACACGTTTTCATGGATAATGACTTATTGTGTTGGTATTTGTCTTGCCATGAAATTTCAGTAGCGGTGGTAGCTCAATGGTTAGGACACGCGCCTCTTAACCGAGGAGTGCGGGTTCAAACCCGGGCACGTACCTCTGGTTTTGCAAGTCTATGTACGTATTTATACCACTAGCTCGACGGCGAAGGAAAACATCGTGATGAAACCTGCAAATTCAAACAACTTTGGATTTGTAACTATGATCCAAAAATTGTCTGGTTCCCCTATCTTAGGGTTACGAAGGTCAGGTCGGCAGTCGCTTCAATGTAATTACCAGACTCGCTAAATCCTGGATCATGGTCTAAGCGGACCTCGTCTAAGCACGGGACATAACGCTAGGAAGATGATGATTTGTCTTGCCATGAAATTGAACGCTAAATGGTCATAAAGGATTATACTTATTCCAGTTACATATTTCAAAGTTTCACCATATTCTATCAGAGTCATTTTTAAAACATCAACAACATCGCAGGAGTAGATTACTGACCTTATAAACAACGACTTTAGTTCTACGACTTTTCCTAAATCGACAAAAAAAACGGCTTTCCATACTAAATGCCCAAACAGCTGATGTAGTTCGTATGAAAATTCGATTTTTTTATGTAACTAACTAACTAAACTTCTCGCCACTTCCCTAGCGGGGTAGGCAGAGAGAACCGAACGCCATATGTCACGATCCTTACACACCTCACTCGCCTCTTAAACATTCATAATCCTTTTCATACAAGCTCTACGGTTTTTATGACTCCTAACATCACCTTCTTTTAATACACGACCAATCTGGTCGTGGTAGGTGAGCCTGGGCCTTCCTCGGCTCCTACATCCTTCCACATTCGCATTGTATATCTGTTTAGCCAATCTTTCGTCATCCATTCTTTCCACGTGTCCGAACCACCGGAGCATGCCTCTTCTTACCTTGACTCCGACGCTGTCCTTCAGACCAACTCTCTTTCTTACATCATCATTCCGAACGCAGTCTGTGAGCGATACACCGCAGATTTTCCGCAGCGCGTATTTTTTATGTACATTTAAAAAATCGTACAACTAATGTTGTTGTTTATAATGCCAGTAATCTACTCCTGCGGGGTTGTTGATGTTTTACAAATGACCCTGTATAACGCCTTTATCCAGTTACCACCTATCTACAAAAAGAATTCGCCTACTATGTTCCTTGCCTAGCATCAGTGGCAGATTTACAATCTTGGCCGCCCTAGGCCCCAGATCATAATTCTCAGAACTAAAACGTCATCATTTAATTAATATCACGATTGGCCGCCTCTAATATCTGGCCGCCCTAGGCCCGGGCCTACTGGGCCTTAGGGTAAATCCGGCACTGCCTAGCATGTCGTAAAAGGCGACTAAAGGTATTTCGGGTGTTGGGTATGCGGTTGTGTAGGCGACGAGTTAGCCACTTGTCACAATTTTTACAATTTTCTATTTAACACACTCCGCAGTTCTAATTTTGGTCGAATGTGGTTAAAGGGGCTTGCTACCCCTTTGACTCTGCCTACTCCTTCGCGAATTACCGGCGTGATGTTATTTATTTACACTAGATTATTTTTAAATAAAATCTACGTTCCCGTACCAGTCTTGTGCATATCGACCAACTAACAAATGTTTGTCGCCAACATGTCGCCTGGCCGCAATACAATAACCAATGCGTCACGTTGGAATACAAATATTTGACCCAAGATGGCTGTTGTTAAGCTAGGGCTGCCAGCTGAATAAATAAAATAGTAAATAATAACGAATACAAAATATTTAATTTCACATGAAAATCATGATATGATATCTACATGGAAATAATACCGACGGGACTAAACGCGATATGCATTATGTAGTACATGAGTACTTACAGCTTGACGTCGATATGACGATAATGCAACGCGAAAGTTGAAAATAATATATGATATAGATCTACATGATTTTGCATTTATGCGAAAGTGGAAGGATGTAGGAGATTGGATAATAACACCCAGACACAGAACAAACACAAGCATTCGTCATTCGATTGTTTGTCCTGGGTTGGGATATAATCTACTTGGCGCATGGGAATTCAGTAGTGACCCTGTCTACCGAATGCGCCATCGAGCCAGTCGATATATTTGAAAAGCGATTCACTTTTTCTACCATAGTGACGGTGGCAAAAAGTGGTCAACCCTATATTCAACCCGTTGCGAACGATATATTACCGTCCAAGTCGCCGCGTGAATACGTCTTAATACGTCTTTTGTGTCGCCGCGAATTAACCCGCGCCGGCCGACGGGGGCACTATAGACCCGCCCGAACGGGTTTTATCAACCCTCCATAGCTAATAGAGTTTGGGCGCCTAATTGACTGTTCTGATACGTCGGTGTTGCCATTGTATTGATACGCGGTGAATTGTCAAAGATTTTTTCTATTATATTATATTTTTACAGAATATTATGGATCACATTAAAATTGGGGGAATATTGTGCAATATCTTGCACATGTCATCACTGACTAAATAAATAGAATAAATGACTAATTTAATTCTATTAATTCAATTTATTGAATTAATAGAATTAAAATAGTCATTTATTTTTACAAGCTAAAAAATCAGATGTACTTAACCGATTAATAGCAAATAGTAATCATTATATCACAAATTATTGTTTCAATTCTAAGGAATAATCGAATAATATTTCCCAGAATAATCACTGACCTGATTTTTATAAAATATTGGTATAAATATCGCATCAATCCAAACAGCCTAGAACCTGTTCTAGACATTTTGAGATTAGCTAAACTCTTCACAGGGACTCTGTAGAACCCAGCATGTTTTGTTGTAGAGTTTAATTCGTCGTTTGGCAGTAGGAACCTCGAAAGTAGCATTTGCTTATTTTTTCATAATTTGTTTTGTATGTCACATCAGACTTATTTAGCCACGAGATATTTGAATTCTTACGATTGTGTACCATTGATAACAATCATTTTTTTTTAAATAACAATAAACAGTACTATTCCGATCCATACATTTATTTCAGGAGGCAGTAGATTCTTCCTTCTGTAGAATTTTGTCAAAATCATTTACGAGGTTTTTGTTGCCAAACGACGTTATATCCTAGTTATATAAAAATTGACATCAACTATATAATAAAAAAAAAATAGTTTACCTGCAATATTCACAATAACAACAATAACACAGCTTACAGAAATGACAAACAAAAAAACAGCCCTTTTATATCCCACGGGTTAACCCCCGCCGGTCGATAGGGGTATTATATACCCGGCTCAATGGGTTTTATCAACCCTCCGTTTCTAATAGAGTTTGGGTACCTAATTGACTAGCCTGACGCGTCAGAGACAGCCTTTGTGCGTTATAGATTGTCGATAGATTAATTATAAGTTTGGTAAAGTCATTTTGGGGTGCTATCACAAAGATTTTTCTATAATGTATTCAATATACAAGTTTGAAAGTGATGTTAGGACGAAAGTTTGAAGGTTTTAATTCATTTTATAAATGTCGCATTTAAAAATTGCCTTTCTTTTCAAACCTATGTGTTTGATGCGTATATACTGAATCCTCTGACACCTAATTTGATCAAATCAGATCTAAATAAATCAGGCGAAAGTGCGAAACTTACCTAAGTAAAAAGTACATACATACCCATGTTGGTCTGGGACTTAAAAATAATATGCCAACTGTGTTTCTTGTCCAACATGTCGTAAAAAGACGGCGGGCTAGCTACTTGTCACTGATTGTCAAAACATCAAAGTAATTATGGTCGAATTTCGACTAGTGGGCGATCACTAGTTAAATTAAAATCTAGATGTAGCATCTAGATTTTTACTCTTTCTTTGTCGTAATCGAATAAAAATGTTGATTAATAGATTTGAAATAAATGTCACTGCCATTTCAAAATACGGCTTCTAGCACAATTTTTCAGACTTGAACTAATCATTCAATAAAATTGTTTTACGAGCAAGTTAGATTTACGACTACGTCCAGCTCCCAGTTCTATTGTTCAAACTTTGATACGTTACCAATAAATTTCGGGCTCTGCGCCCAACGCTGGCCGCCCAACATATTTCTGACCACATTTCAAATTGATTGCGTTGCATTCTGGCTGCGCCGATAGCGAACGACTGAATCTAGTGTGGTTTATGCGTGCGAGATATTATCGTAAAATGAAAAATCAACTATTTGAGACACCAGTAGATCAGTGTTACGGACGCGCGCCTCATGTTCAAGAGGTTAAATACCCCTACTAATTGCGTAATTAAAATAGAATGTAATACATTTATTTTATTTTATGTACAAATTAACAGGATACACATTTCAAAGTCATTATCAGGATATCACAACATGAATCTAACTAATAATACGGAAATATTAATAAATCTTGTGGATTTTATAAGTTCCCGTGGAATCTCGGTCCGGACCAAATGGTGAACATTAGGTCCGGACCGAGATTCCACGGGACAAGTCTCTTGACATTTGATACGCATCCCAAAAGCAATATATATTTCAAAATATAAATTTATATACATGACTTCACAGCATTGTAACATCATAATATGTAATTACGCCAATTTTGTTCACCAAATCCGTTAAATAATAGATGAAACGTATTAAAACAAATCGACTTACCAATAAATGACCTCACCACTCAAACAAAATCCAATATTCTTACCAAACGATACATGACATTGACACTATCGGCTATTGTGCTGCCACCTATAGCTTTCACAAGCGTTATTTACATTAACAGTAATTACAAAGGTCGCAAACACATGACGATGGACTTCGACATGCAATATTGTGTGTTCCTAACCGCATTTCAAATTGATAGCGTTGCAACGCTGCATCGATTGTTCTAGAATTTATGTTGTCATTGTGCGTCGATAGAACGGGTACTTCGCGCCCGTCTCGCTAATTTGGCTGTCGCGATAAATCGCCGGATTGGCGACGGTTGAGGCGCGATGAATGCGTCGCTTTACTGTTGTTGTATTATACGGACCCTTGAATGTGTGAATAATTGATGCGGGCCTCATTTTTTTTGTGATTTCAAAACATGTAATAAACAAGATACACAAAAAAAAAAAAACGAATATATATATTTTTTCTTTTGATTATAAATGAAATAAATGAGATTTTTATACTGCCTACGCTAAAATGTTGCCAAGAGAAAAAAAAGTCTTACTTTTTTCGTAAAAGACATCTTTTTATCAGTAAAAGAGTTTTTAAAATTCAGTAAGTATATAAAACCAATCCACCATTAAAATTCTAAAGCAAATTCCTTTTATAACACAAATAGACTATTCTTCTGACATATTAAAACAGTTTAACTATGTAAATAAATATCTCCCTCATTAGGGAAACGCGTTGTTTTCCAAGATAACAGCCATTTTGTATTCAGGAGAGACAGATGTACCTCTGTAATCCCAGGACTTGTATTTGTACGTAAACATGTATGCTTCCCGCAATTCTAGCAGACAATCCATCTTCTTATACAAAGATGTTACATTGCGCTACGCTCTTTACGCTAATTAACTCACCGATTTTTAACAGGGTCGACGGCTCATTCGTTAGTGACCCTGCCTCATGCGCCAAGAGTTGTAGGTTCGATCTCCACCCAGGACAAACATTCGTATGATGAATACTTGTGTTTGTTCTGTGTCTGGGTGTTAATATCCATCAACTCATTTGAAACAAATATTTTAATTGAGCTACGGACTTTCACGTATCTATGAGAATGAATAAACAATTTCTGCTTAATAGTTGCCAGCGCTATTTATCCAAGGAACGATTATCCCATATCGTCCTCGGGGAACCCGGTAATTAGTCCGCAGACCTCAAACTCCCCAGACGTGGCTGTAATTATTTGGATTTATAGTGCCAGGGCTTGCTGTGAGCGTAGTTGATAGTAATGATTTTTATTTAAAGACTAGCAGCGCACCGCCGTTTCACTCGCGTAGTTCCCGTCGCCGTGGGAATACGGGGATAAAATATAGACTATTTTACTCGCTGATAAAGTAGCTTTCCATTGGTAAAAGAATTATTCAAATCGGTTTAGTAGTTTCGGAGCCTATTCGATACAAACAAACAAACAATCAAATCTTGCCTCTATATAATATTAGTATAGAATATAGATTTATAAGTAGTCGATTTTTTATAGAAACATGTACCAATTTTTTGAGTCAGTTAAAATGTTACATATAATAATTGATTTCATTACTAATTCATTAAAATAGGATATGTACCTTTGCCAAAATCGACCAAATTTACAAGACAAAATAAAATTTTAGGTATTTTAAAATGCGCTATGTTTTTGCATTGTTAGCCCTAATTCTCACTTTCATCTGACTACTGTATAATAAAAAATGAGAATAAAGATTCAAGCAGGCTATTATTAATAATTCCATTTTGATAAATAAGATATCCAATGGATTTGTTACCGTGATTCTGAATAAAAAGCTATATTCCAACCGAGAGCATTTTATTACATTTGAGAGACCATTTTTTCCGGTTTCTGATTTATTTAATGACTAAATAACCACACTTCAAGCCACTGCCCTAGCGGGGTAGGCAGAACCGAACGCCATACGGTATGATCCTTACACACATCACTTCCTTCTACAACATTCTAATCCTTTTCATCGTTTCGATTTTTTAATATTTCATTCTTCTTGTCCCTTAATGGTCGGGGACTAAAAAATAATGTGCCAACTGTGTATCTTGCCTAGTATGTCGTAAAAGGCGACTAACGGTATATAGGGTTTTGGGTATGTGATTGTGTAGGCGACGAGCTAGCCACTTGTCACTACTTTTTCACAATTATCCATCTGACCCAGCCCAGTTTTCTTTTTGGCTGAACGTGGTAAAAGGGGCCTGCTGCCTATTTGACTCTGCCTACCCTTCGAGGATTATGGGCATGATGTTATGTTTAATTCTTCTCCAATATCCATCGACAATTTTCATGATATTGTATTACAGAAAGTTTCAATTCGTTCTGTGTACTGGAGTGAAACAGCACCCGGTTTAATTTATGTTCCCGTGAGCCAGCGACACGTGGAAAGCTGTAACGGCAAACGCCATGTACATTCCGCTGTTATTTCGCGACAAGTCAATAAAAGTTGGTCCGCGCACAACAGTTTGGAAGCTTCGTTTTGCACAAACAGTTTCAGCAACGCCGGGTAATTATCCCGGGGCGTGTGAATAACTTTGTCAAAAAACTAAGCGATAGTCAGATGAAAATAGTTAGAGCAAAAACGTATGAAGCTTCATAAAATATTTTGCTTTTAAGTTGTTGAACGATATTAACGTACTGAAATGTAACGTTAAACTCAAATGTGATATAAGTGTTGCGTACTCTATTAATAGTATTGGTTCTCTATGCTTACCCCGCTTAGGGAATAATGTGAAGCCAGTCATCATCTTCATAGCGTTATGTCCCGTGTTTAGACGGGGTCCGCTTAGACCATAATCCAGGACTTAGTGAGTCTAGTAATTACGTTGAAGCGACTGCCGATCTGACCTTGGTAACCCTAAGATAGGGGAACCAGACAACTTTTGGATCATGGTTACAAATCCAAAGTTGTTTGAATTTGCAGGTTTCATCACGATGTTTTCCCTCACCGCCGAGCTAGTGGTATATATGTACATAGATTTTAAAAATCCAGAGGTACGTGCCGGGTTTGTACCCGCACTCCTCGGTTAAGAGGCGCGTGTCCTTACCATTGAGCTACCACCGTTCAATGTGAAGCCAGTATTCAGTTTATTAATTCTATACCCTACTAATGTGAAAGTTTGTGTGTAAGCTTATTTCTTAATAAGATTTCAACAGCTAAATAGCTAAAATATGCCACATGGGACATTTATCCCATTGAGCGATCCTGTAGCATAATATTCTTATTCAATACTGAAGTCGACAGGTACAGACACGGACTGAAGACGGTGGTAGATTCATGTAGCTTTAAGGATCACCTATGTAAATTTGATGATATAAAAGTGTTTTCTTGAAGCCTAGATAAATAAATTTATTTTGAATTTGAAATTGAATTTGAAGGGCTGAGATCTAGTTTTTATATCGTACAATATTTCAAAAGTTTGATAAAACTAAAAATGTATAAATATTTATTAAGGACATCCTTACGTACATCATCATTCGGAGCCATTGATACTACTATACTAATATTATAAAGCTTATAAAGAGTCAAGGTAAGAAGAGGCATGCTCCGGTGGTTCGGACATGTGGAAAGAATGGATGACGAAAGATTGACTAAACAGATATACAATGCGAAAGTGGAAGGATGTAGGAGCCGCGGAAGGTGAGGTGTGTAAGGATCGTGCCACATGGCGTTCGGTTCACTCTGCCTACCCCGCTAGGGAAGTGGCGTGAAGTTTAGTTAGTTAGTTAGTTATAAAGCTAAAGATTTTGTTTGTTTACTTAAACGCGCTAATCTCAGTAACAGCTGGTCCGATTTCAAAAAATCTTTCAGTGTTAGATAGCCCATTTATCGAGTAAGGCTATTGGTTAATATAATATTATCTATAACGCGAGTTAAACAACTACACAACAACAAAAAATAAGCTGTTATAGTATAAAACGCTTCTCTTACACAAGACACGACCCTATCGACACATTTGCGTAAATAACACCAAGTCAGTATAAATCTCGTCATATTATTCTAGACTTGTTTTGAGATGTCTGCAGTAAAATGACAATATACTTTATGAAGTCAAGTAGTCGACGGGACAAAATGGAAAGCGTGACGAGAAATTATTATCGTGTTGACCTTTATGTGGAATTATTCAGCTATAACGTGGAGGAAGGCATTCTCAACGACAACTCGAGTGAAGTCTTTTGTTAGGGCATAAGTTGAACTATGAGTTATATTATTGTCTTTAAGTAATAGTGTATTATTTAATCAATAATCAATGTAACATTGGCTTATGATTTGAGCGTATAGTTTACCATAAAATTAAGGCTTATAATTTAAAAGTGACTGGTAATATGAAAGTGATTGGCTCGTTGGTCGGTCAGAGACCCTGGCCACGGAACTAAGGGTCGCGGGTTCGAATCCTGCTAGGGGCAAATGTTTCGTGTGATGAACATCGACATTTGTACTCGAGTCATGGATGTTTATAAACGTATTTAAGTATGTCTATCCGTTCACCTAGTATCCATAGCACAAGCATAAGCTTTGTTGGGACTAGGGAATTGGTGTGTCAGTCTGAAGAATTTATTATTTATTTAAAAAAAGGTATCAATGCAAAATGATGCCATTTGGACATATGTTCCAAATATTGACATTGAAATATTTTGATAAGTCCAAGAGAATGTATACCCAATGACTTAATATCAAATGGGAAGTAAAAAAAATCTAAATGATGACTAAATTCCTACTAACTTCGATTGATCTCTATCTTCGTTTGAAAACAAATCATCTGAATCCTCTGTCTCTAGAAAAATCAAGGCAACGTTCATATATCTATAATATAAAAATGAATCGCTGAATGTGTTGCTAAGCGCAAATCTCGAGAACAGCTGAACCGAGTGCGCTAATTCTTTTAGTTGTGTTTGTTATCAGCAGGTGAAGTTTCTTATAAAAAGAAAAAAATAAAGAAGGACGGAAAAAAAAGAGTATTTAAGAGGGTCAGCTAGTCTTAAATAAAGCTTAACTTATTCTTTATCTACATTTCCCCAAAACAACCCAATGAAACGCCTTATTTATTACGAATTAATTTTTGAGCCTCTCAACGCGGTAAATCCTCTTCAATAATCCTGAACTCCACCAAACAACGCTCGGCAAAGTTCAGCATTCAGAGTTCATGGGTCAAGTGACGAAGCTGAAATTCCCAAAGTGCTCGTATTAGCTCATTACCGTAAACAAGTCGTGAACTACCAACAAATCTGAGCTCACGTACTTCAACAAAAACAACGTTCAGAACTATCTACTTAGCTAAGCAAATATTTGTGCATGCATTGCAGATGCCGACACGCGGCCACAGTATACTTGCTATCAGTAGCAGCGATTTGCCCCATGTCGGTCTGGGACTTAAAAATAGTGTGCCAACTGTGTTCCTTGCTGAGCATGTAGTAAAATACGACTTATTGTATATCGGGTTTTGATTGTGTAGGCGACGAGCCAGCCACTTGTCACAACTTTTTCACAATTTCTCATCTAACTCAGCCCAGTTAAATTTTTTGGCTAAATGTGGTTAAGTGGGATAGCTGCTCCCTTCCCCTTCGGGGATTGCGGGCGAGCATAAGTATGTAGAAGAATATTCACTTATAAGGCGCACAATTCAATATGTGCTATTATCTTTCTAAAATTTTCCAATCTCCTGTGTTAGACTGGGACTTAGAAGAATTAACTAACTGTGTTGACACCAAGCATATTGTAAAAGGCGATAATGGTGTATTGGGTTTTTAATTGCGACTAGCTAGCTTGTTAAAATTATCTACTGGTTGGACTGTGATCCGAGATTTAACAAGGTTAATACGATGAAGTGACTACCATCTTTGGTCCGATATTGATATATCACTTGAAAATGCAAGTTAAAGTATTGCGGTGATGATTGATAGAGGGTAAATGAGGATCCTGTTATCTTTTTAAATGCCATAGCAATCATTTTGTATACTACCCCACAAACGTTTTACGGGGAGAGCGCCATGTTGCCGACGCTGGCCTTATTTTATATTAATACTTTTTACACCTTTTATTATTTTTGTATTCAAATTTAGAATTCTAATTTTTTTGATGTAAAGTACCTATTGTTTATCTAGCAGTCTGTAAATATACGTCTGTTCACACCTTGGCAGTCTCTCATTTATATGTGGTGTGCCTTAACACGCCACTGTCAAATGTCTTCTTACGACGCCAATCCCAAAATCACGACCATCAAAATTCCATTAAGCTTCGCCCACACGACACAATATCTTCGACTTGGTGAGCAAGGCGGCACCCGTCTATCGACTTAGTTCAGCAAATAGTTGCGCATGCATTGCAGATTAGACGTCCACTGTCGTAGATCAAACAGCAGAGGCAGAGGCAAACGTAATTAACTCCGACATGTTGGAAAAGCGGGAGGCCAAGTTTGCTGTTGTGCATTTCAAACGGAGAAAGATTCTGAGTGAACTTTCTAAGGCTGTGTAAGGGCTCGTTCTAAAGTTAACGTTTGCAGTGCTAAACTTCACGTGTGAAGTTATTGCCCTTTTAAAGTATTTATTAAATTTTAGTTTATATATCTAATTAGATATATCTTGGAGATATATTCAAATATATCAAATCAACAGTTTTGAGACGCTTGTTGTCTATAAAAATAAGAAAACAGGTTACATCCTAGCTATACAGTATAGTCTCGAAATTATTATAATTAGTTCACACAATTATAGAGGGAATTTGTACCTATTTCATAAAGGTATTTTGGCAGTAACGTCATAAAGTGCTAATCATAATTGTGATAAGACTTAGTAAATTTTGTTTAGAATATATTTATAGTTTTTAAAAGCGCTAATCAAACTTGTGAATAACACCAATTAAACACTAAGTCGTAAAAATATTTTCGTCAAAACAGTAATTCTAGCATAGTTTTCTGCGTTGGCAAAATTGCGTTTTGTTGCGCTAACTCATTTTACAAAAATGCGTTAACACATTCAGTTCAGTTAACTGAATTGCTACATTGCTATATACACATATTATATGAATTGTATTTCCTACAAAATAATATATATTCGAGATGACAGCTTTTAAAATGGCCCGAGGAAAACTGGAGGCAAATGAACTATTCTGTCAGTCGCCAGCGCGGCGCGACCCGCGAGTGCAATTTTCGCACTGACAAGTGTAATTTGAGCCGCCATCTTTAATGCGTCTGGCAGCTGTCAAGTTGCGTTTTCATTATTTCGTCGAGTGCTTTGTGCCGGAGTGAATGGGCGTATCGGACGATGGACGTTTGGTATAGTCGTGTATACACTCTCGATTTTGTTGTTATGATCAGTTGAAATAATCAATGCTTGTAAAAAAAATTACATACAGGGCTTTCGAGGGTTTTTAAAAATACAAAAACCGCCAGATGGCACGAGGGAGTCTCATGGTCTTATCACGGTCACTATCGGCTCCTTGTTGACAACATGTCAGTTTGGTCTGACAACTAACCAATAAGGAGGGTGACAAGACCGCAAGTCACAATTACGCCATCTTTTAGATGTTTTAATTCAAAAAACCCTCATTAAAATGTTAACCGTTTGTAGGTATCCATTATCTGATTGGCAGTTTAATGACCAATACTAGGATGTATTTATTTTATTAATTGAAAGAATAAATAAATATTTAAGATCTATACAACAATCCAAGTATTCTTAGCGTCAAAAAATATCCACGTGGATGATAGAGTTGGTTTTTATTAATGAATCTTGTACAATTTTTGTGCCTGACTGGATATTTTTATAACGCATATTTTTGGAACCCCTTTTAATTATGTGGATTAATCTTACTTGGATGTCATTTTGGAATCAAATTGGCTTACTAAAATAGTATTTTTTCTATGTTAGTCTCGAACTACTAATAGTGTGAGCTTCGGGTTTCTGATATGTAGGCGACGGGCTAGCTACTTGTCAGTATATATTCTTTCACAATTTTCCATCAGACCCAAATCAATTGTGGCTAAATTGTCGCTCCTTGGACTATGCTCTCGGGGATTGTGGGCATAGCGGTATGTGTTATAATGTACCTACATTTGTGTAACTAGCTGTGCCCGCAGTTTCACCCGCGTTTATAGTTAATGCTATATAGTCCTCGATAAATAGGCTATCTAATACTAAAATAATTTTTCAAATCGGACTAGTAGTTCCTGAGATTACCGCGTTCAAGCAAACGAATAAACGAACATTTAGCTTTATAATATTGGTTTAGATGACAATTTACAAGTGCCGCTTCGAAGCTTATATATAAAAAACAAAAAAGGAAAGAAAATATCTATAAAGTTAAGACTTTACGCCTTCTCAATGCACAGACAGACCAACCAAAGAGCAATTCGTATCAGCGGCACGTAATCTTCGTCCGAGTCGCAAGTTCGATCTGCATTCAGCGCCGGTCGGACTAAACTAACTCGCTAAACGCGGCGTCGCGATTATTAGCGGCCAAGAGTTGGACGGTCCGCGCCTGTAATTGACTTGGCGAATTGACGGTTGGCTTTTTTGCTGGGTTAAATTAGTTTTAGAGCTTGAATTCAATTACCGGACTGGATAAATTATAGATCATCTAGCCGACTAAGCATGGCACTTAGCGCTAAAAAGGCGAATAGTTAATTCTAAAACTAAATACGGTGCTCAAAATTTATGTAATGAGGATGATGGAGACTTTTGGAAAAAACGTTATGACTTGCTATTTAGGGATTGTGACAAAGAGACAAGACATAGACGAAATGAAACAAAAAAAATGGCGTCCACATTCAAAAGGATATATTATATGTATAATACGGGAATTGTTTTAGATAGCTGTAATATTTTTGTACACATTTCCTGCTTTTTTTATTTAAGCTATTTATTGAATTGAATTCAATACACAGTGTCATTGGACCATTCATATTGAACGTTTGTATACCTTAATTTTAGACCAGCAAACAGCAAATCCTCCATCCGAAAACAGCAAATCCTTTACTAGTGTAAAGGGTTGTAAAGAATCAATAAGTACAGCTCCAAATGAATTGCATAACATCACGCCTATAATCTCGTAAGGGCAGAGTCAAAGGGGCAGCTAGCCCCTTTAACCACATTCAGCCAAAAATAAAACTGGGCTGGGTTAGATGGAAAACTGTGAAAAAGTAGTGACAATTGGCTAGCTCGTCACCTACACAATCACATACCAAGAACCCGTTATACCATTAGTCGTCTTTTCCGACATGCTAGACAAGAACCACAGTTGATACATTATTTTTAAGTCCCAGATCAACATGGGACAATGGGCTGGGTTAGATGGAAAACTGAAAAAGTAGTGACAAGTGGCTAGCTCGTCGCCTACACAACCACATACCCAAAACCCCATATACCAATAGTCGTCTTTTTCGACATGATAAGTGCCGAACAGAAACAAGAAACACAGCGCATTTTTTTTTTTTAGAACGACAAATGAATTGCATGCCAAAAATCTCTAAGCCACGCACGTGCCTAGCCCGCTCAAAACACGAAAACTACAAATCTCACATAAAAATCCCGAAATGTTTCCCACCGCAAGCTTACGTTGCAAATCCGTAATTATTTTTCGAAATCCAATGGGCCTGGGAGACCTCACGCCTTCACGGTGAAGTTTTTTCTACCAATACATAATATTGGTTATGGCTCACCCACTAAAGAAAAACGCGTGTTTCAATCATGCGTGCATGCATGCTTGTCATTTCAATCTGAATACGGACCTCTCTATTTCATAAGTATTTAATTTGTACCACATTTGATGTTCAACTATGCCAACCAAAAATCACTTACTAAATTGAAGCAAATTTTTTTAAAACATCGTGATGAAACCTGCAAATTCAAAAATATGTGATGTCTTTCGGCTGAGATGATGATGATGATATATGTGTTGTTATATGTTATCCTGACTAGCATGTACTAGACCGATAGTTATATATAGGTTTCCAACGGGGGCGGTACCGCCCACTACTGGGCGCTGGAGATTTTTAATAAGGCAAATGGGGGCCATTATGACAGTTAGGGATACTACCTAATTAAAAAAATATAACATATTAAAATACTTGTTCCTATTTTTATTTTTAGGAAAAAACATCGTATCCAGCCACCTCACATGTTCAACCCTCAGCCACGACCACGAGTTCGCGTAGATACGCATAAGTTACAGAAAGATAACTAAATTAATTTGTAATTAATAATGGATAAAAATAAACTACCAATTTCATATGTCTGTAAAATAAACATGCAGACATAATATGATATTGTTAGATTATGTAAAGGGGATATTTTATGGTCTTATTAAGGGGGCGGTTATTGAAAAAAGGTTGGGAACCTATGTACTAGACGAAACGAGCTTGTGATATGGATACTAGGTGAACGGATAGGTATACTTAAATACATTAATAAACATCCATGACTCTAGTACAAAATTAAATGTCCATGTTCATCACACGAAACATTTTCCGATTCGAACCCGCGACCCTTGATTTCGTGGCCAGGGACTCTGACCATACGACCAACGGGCCATGATCATGGGCTACTTTTTTAAATAAAAATTTCTAGAACTCACAGTTCATACGATAGAGTTTACCACACTGAATTTCCCACCGAGGGAGCTTTATAATAATAATAAATATAAATATTCAACGACATCACATACATTGATCTGACTCCGAAGTAAGTAGCTTAAGCACTTGTGTTACGGATATCAGAAACAACAGTGGTATTACAAATATATACTTAAATATTGGATATTAACACCCAGACACAGAACAAACACAAGTATTCATTATACGAATGTTTGTCCTGGGTGGGGATCGAACCCACAACTCTTGGCGCATGGGGCAGGGTCACTACCGAATGCGCCATCGAGCTTGTCAAATGCTGAGCTTTGCTATCTTATAAGTATATTCAAGGTAACGCTCAGTAGACAAAGATTCCTTGCAGTTAGGAACTCCATTGTTAGGTGTACTTGAAGCTAGAACTAAACTAATTTGCGCTAAACACTCCAGCCGGAGTTTATTTAGCGAACAATTGAATTTAGCCGGCGAGCCTCAGTCAATTTTGTTATTGGAATTACTGAAATATAACTTAATTTGAACGTTGAAATACGCTTTGCTGAAGAGCAAGCATTAAAATGGGAGGTAAGATACTTTTTCTGGACTAAAGAAGTGGAAAAACAACTGCTTGAAAGAAGAAAACTTGGCCTTTTTTTACGTCGGGTAGCAGCATGTCCCAGAATGGAACCTCCTTGTTTTATAATTATAATTTTAAATAGTTCTGCTTTTTTTTACATTGTGTCATTATTGAACTGTTTTTTGCATGTATTAAAATATGTGTATGTTCCACCGGCGTTTTATTCATTTCATTGTTAAAGAAAGTAAGCGGTGGTAGCTCAATGGTAAGGACACGCGCCTCTTAACCAAGGAGTGCGGGTTCAAACCCGGGCACGTACCTGTGGATTTTTCAAGTCTATGTACGTATTTATACCACTAGCTCGACGGTGAAGGAAAACATCGTGATGAAACCTGCAAATTCAAACAACTTTGGATTTGTAACCATGATCCAACAATTGTCTGGTTCCCCCGTCTTAGGGTTACGAAGGTCAGATCGGCAGTCGCTTCAATGTAATTACCAGACTCGCTAAATCCTGGATCGTGGTCTAAGCGGACCCCGTCTAAGCACGGGACATAACGCTAGGAAGATGAATGTTAAAGAAATTAATCATATACATTATACATAGGTATTTCCACGACATTAAAAAGGAAACTACACTACCTGAGGCCAAGACTCACTTTGGGTCGCTGCGCCATACTTAGTTTAAAAGTCCAAATTCCAACCAAGCGGTTGATAAATGATTGACAGGCCGTTGGTCGAGCGGCCAGAGACCCTGGCCACGAAACTAAGGGTCGCGGGTTCGTATCCCGCTATGGACAAATGTTTCATGTGATGAACATAGACATTTGAACTCAAGTTCACCTAGTATCCATAGGACAAGCCTATAAGCTTAGTTTGGGACTAGGGATTTGGTGTGTCTGTCTGGAGGATTTATTTATTTATATTTATGCTCAAAAGCAATCAAAATATTAAACTAAAAGCCAGAACTACTATACTAATATCTGAATACAGAACACTACTCTGTTGTGTACCTTAGCTCCACCGAGTTACGTGCTAGAAGCTGGTTAAACTAAACTAATTTCAGCTAAACACTCGAGCCGGCCGGCATGCGTTTATTTAGCCAACAATTGAATTAAACCAGCCAACTCGCCGAGTTGAGGTCAAGCTTGTTTTTTGGACATTGTTTTGAACTAAAATTTTGCACCGCAATTTGCAATCCGATGTTCTATAAAGAGTTTATTAACTAACTAATCTTCGCGCCACTTCCCTATCGGGGTAGGCAGAGAGAACCGAACGCTATATAGCACGATCTTTACACACCTCACTTGCCTCTTCAACATTCATGATCCATTTCATACAAGCTCTACGATTTTTATGACTCTGACTGTTAATACACGAGCAATCTGGTCGTGGTAGCTGAGCCAGGGCCTTCCGCGGCTCCTACATCCTTCCACTTTCGCATTGTATATCTGTTTAGTCAATCTTTTGTCATCCATTCTTTCCACATGTCCGAACCACCGGAGCATGCCTCTTCTTACCTTGACTACGACGCTCTCTTTCAGACCGACTCTCTTTCTTACATCATCATTCCGAACGCAGTCTGTGAAAGGTCATTAACTAACTAAATATATGATGACAATATTCAGAGCGGTGGTATCTCAATGATAAGGACACGTGCACCATAACCGTGGGGTGTAGGTTCAATCCCGGGCACGTAACTCAGATTTTTAACTCAAATCTATGTCCCTTTTTATTCAAAGACAACTTCTTCAGAGATAAACTACTACACTCTATGGTAGCCCATAAATCACTGAGACATGAGATTTGAACTTGCTTCGCCTACGAAGTTGGCACATCCAAATCGTAAAATATCATTTGCTAAAGTGCCCGACTCACACCTACGGAATTTATCGCTTCACACCGAGCAAAGTTGTTCCACACAGCGCGAAGTTGCCTTGGCACGGGCAACCGCACTTGTCGAATTTACCCAGGACTCAAGAGGGGGATTGGGGGTCAGAACGCCCCTCGAACGTGATCTATTGCCTGCGGATCCTAAATGAAATTTAAAGCGGTTGGTAATGCGGTTGTAAATCATAAAAGTTTCCTGGGACTATCGGCGAGGCTGTGACGGTCACACCGGGGCAATAACATGTGCTTGCGACATATATGCTGCGCCTTTTCAATTTAGAAATCAGCTGGGTATATCCAGCATCAAAATCTTCCAATATTTCATGAAAACGAAATGAATAAAAAATATATATCTTATCAAGCACACACGTTTTTTTAAACAACATTTATTATACTTTTTCAATTTCAACATGAAACGGCTCCGACCACTCCCAACAGTTCTATTCCCACTAGTTCATATATGTTTTTCTTTCGTCAATCTTTTTTCATCCACTCTATCAATATTTCTCTAACGTTCAAGTCATCACTCAAACAACTGTTTGAATCTAACGAATTTAACAAATATTTTTGCTAGCAGTTAGTTAGTATATTAATATATATAAAGCTACCAAATGCTGGCCCACACATATTAAAATATCTCAAATTTCTACATAGTCAATTTCAAATCGCAAAATACACCACCGGCTCCGTCAGCCTGATTTACAAGAGCGCCGATGTATCGGAAACAAGCGACAATCCCAAATGTAAATGTGGGCAGCACCGATCGACCTGATTTGCATTGCAGCGGCCACTTAGGCGGCGAGTTTACCCGCCGCTCTGAAAAGCCTACTCTATAACCTATAGCTGTAAATATAGACTCACAGCTGATGGAATTGCCCTCTAGTAGTACTAGCGTAAACTTCAGTCGGAAAAAAACCGAACGCATTTTTATAAGTAGTCAGTCGTTAGTGGGTTGAAATTGCATTTTTTTTTGTGTAATGCCATGTATTGGCATAAGTGGGATATATATTAGTACCAGTTGTGCCATCGGGGGTATAATGGCGTATTTAGTTACAGTACTTGTGAGATTTTCGTTTAATTTAATGAGATTCATATAGCAATGTCTATGTATTAATTTACCTAATAATTACAAATTAAGATATAAGGAGCGAAACAGCGCAGTCAAAAGCACAGACCCTTTCTTTCAGGTTGGATTTCGATGTGTTTATAAAACATGACCCAAAATAAAAAACAAAGCATATATGAGATACTGTTTTAGCAGCATGAAGAGTAATTGTTTTTAAGGTAAGGTAACAGGTAAGTATGTATAGCCACACTGTGTAGCCAAACTGTCATTATCGTGTTTAATTTATCAGAATCTCTTATAAAAGCGCACTTAACGACTCCCACGAAAACCTCCTCATATCCCCGAAGATAGATAACCTATCTCCGCAGATAAATCAAACCGCACCAACACAACACTTAAAGTACTTTAAAGGTTCGCAGCTGGGCCTCTATCGACTGCGATCGCGTAAATATTCCCCAAATTACCGCCTCCCCGATAAGAGGCGCGTAAATTATACGCGACAATTTACGCGACCGGCGGATACGCCGCATTTCCTCGTCGGGAAATTCGGGTTACGGATCAGGGTTTTTTGTTGAGTAACGCGACGGCGGGTTGCGCTTACGTGTCGGCTGATTGAGAAGTCGGTTCCAATGAAGTGGTTTATTTAAAAAATAAGGAAAACACTAGAGGCATCTTGTGCCATTAACAATGGCTGTATAAAGAAGAGGTCAAAATCAGGTCTAAATGTTTATAAGTCTTTATAAACATATACATCATCTTCCTAGCGTTATGTCCCGTGCTTAGACGAGGTTCGCTTAGACCATGATCCAGGATTTAGCAAATCTGGTAATTACATTGAAGCGACTGCCGATCTGACCTTCGTAACCCTAATAGGGATAGCTACAATACCAAAGTTGTTTGAATTTGAATTTTCCAGTTTCACCACGATGTTTTCCCTCACCGTCGAGCTAGTAGTATAAATACGTACATAGATTTGGAAAATCCAGAGGTACGTGCCCGAGTTTGAACCCGCATTCTTCGGTTAAGAGGCGCGTGTCTTTACCATTGAGCTACCAACGCTACTCAGTCTTTATAAACATATTATTGGGTCGTAATTATTGCTTGGAAGTCGTCTTTTTTCCTACCATTGTCAGTCTTTCTCGTCTATATCACCTCACTGTCAGGCCAAAAGGTCGTAATAATAGCATTAATCGATATTAAAGATATGTCATCTAAAAAAGCTTTCCATCCAACCCAGCCCACTGTCCCGTGTTGGTCTAGAACTTAAAAAGAATATGCCAACTGTGGTTCTTGCCTAGCATGTCGTAAAAGGCGACTAATGTTATATCGGGTTTTGGGTGTGTGATTGTATAGGCGACAGGTTAGCCGCTTGTCACTGCTTTTTCACAATTTTCCATCTAACCCAGCCCGGCTTTATTTTTGGCTGAATGTGGTTGAAGGGGTATGCTGCCCCTTTGACTCTGCCTACCCCTTCGGGGTTCTGCCTACCCCTTATTATGGGCGTGATGTTATGTATGTATGTATGCATCTAAAATAGCCAGCAAATTGTGTAAGACCGTCTATTTTGCTTGTTACATACTGAACAAAGGCTATGCTAACAAAAAATGACTTGATTTTATTGCCAACTTAAAAATAAAAAAACTGTTTTTGTTAATAGGGATTTTAAGTGTTGACCTATAGGCACTTGCAGAACTGACGCGTTTTGTTCCACTCTTTGATGTTTTGATTAGGGGTTCACTCTTGCAGTAAATTAAATAAAACCATACCCCACATCAGTCCAAATGCAACACATTAATAAACGTATATTCCCATCGGTCCCCATTTGGAGACAAATGGGAATTTCATCGCAGTGTAGATGTATGTAAATGTGTATAAAGTTTTCTCCCACATCCATAATATGTAGGTGAGCGTGTGGGTTCCGCTTCCCGTTTAAAAGCTAAACTCCGAGGGCAGTTTCGAGTAGGGTAGCCAACTTTGGAGTGTGGCGTAGTGCGTCTGCGATTCCACTGCAAATACGGGACAGTTAATGTGCTGTCCCTTTTCGTTTAGCAAAAGCCGCTTATGCTATATATAAGCGGCTACTTTACTCTTCCTCTATGCCATAGAGGAAGAGCTAGCGCTAAAGTTGTTATTTTTGAGTAAAATTTTACGATTTTGCAATAATGGGTAGATACTTGTAAATACAGTCTATTAATTTTTTTTAATTTTATGTTATTGACATATTGATGATTTTAGGGAAAACGTTTTAGGGAAAACAAGTTTAACCCAAGTTCTAAGCACCTTTAATTATTTAGAAAACATAACTAACTCCCCACCATATCCCAGCGGGGCACGCAGAGCGAACCGAACGCCATATGACGCGATCCTTACCCACATCACTCGCTACTTTGATCTTCATAATTCTTTTTATACAAGCTCTATGGTTATTATGACTTCTAATATCGCTAATTAATAATATTTATAGTAATAAATTCTCAAGACTGACACACCAATTCCATAGTCCCAAACTAAGATTATGCTTGTACTATGGATACTAGGTGAACGGATAGACATACTTAAATACGTTTATAAACATCCATGACTCGAATGCAAATGTTCATGTTCATCACACGAAACATTTGCCCTTAGCGGGATTCGTAACCTGCGACCCTTGGTTTCGTACCTAAGGTCTCCGACCACTCGACTAACGGGCCAGTAATTTATTAACAACACTAAGTGTGTAACGAACACACTACCAATTTACCTACATTTAGGTAATTCGGGGTCTTCCGCGATTCCTACATCCTTCCACTTCAATGAAAATAAAATATAAATATTCTCAAGACACCGAACTGACTAATATGTCGCCTACCAATCTGGGACGTCCCACACACGGCAGGCACATCTCTACCCAGTTCCGAAGCAAATATCCAACGAGGACAAACTTTTTCTTCCGCGTCTTTTCCCGAATAGTTTTTTCAGTCCGCGCGGACCGTGTTATGAGCGCAGTGGAAATAAAATTTTCTTTTTCTATTTACTCGCGAGCTGGTTATTTAACTTTGCGCCGTGAGGGCGTGTTGTGGATATGTGTAGGGTGGCTTCTGATAAGTATTACAATGGGATGTGTACAACCGGGCACCAGTCCATCATATAAATAATACATATATATATCAACACGCCCGAAATCCCCGAAGGGGTAGGCAGAGTTTAAGAGGCAGATAGCCCTCTTTACCGCAATTAGCCAAAAAATAAAACTAGGCTGGGTGAAATGGAAAATTATGAAAAAGTAGTGACAAGTAGTACTCTTCAAAGTCAAAGTCAAAATATTCTTTATTTATATAGGTTTCAAGGAAACACTTATAAATCGTCAAATACAGGTAAAGCTACAGCTATATGATTCTATCACCAGAATGTTGTATCTACTGAGAAGAATCTGGCAAGAAACTTGATAGTTCGCCTACACAATCACACATCCAAAATATAAATAAAAATATACAAATATCAGAGTACATCAGATACATTGATCTGACTCCGAGATAAGTAGCTTAAGCACTTGTGTTACGGATATCAGAATCAACAGCGGTATTACAAATATATACCTAAATATTGGATAACAACACCCAGACACAGAACAGACACAAGTATTCATCATACGAATGTTTATCCTGGGCGGGGATCGAACCCACAACTCTTGGCGCATAGGGCAGGGTCATTACCGAATGCGCCATCGTGCCGTTTTTAGCATAGCTCATTATGCATGATCCGTTTGTGGATTTTTCTGGTTGTGATTATCTGGACGAAGCTTAAGCCATGATATCAAAATCTGCAGATGAGGTTAATGTTAAGTATTATAATGGGATGTGCAGGACAAATGGCTGGCTTCTGGATTTCGTTAAATGCGGTTATATTTGCGGCTGGTCTAGTCAGAGACTTAGCCAACGACTTCAAGTCCGTAGATTTTAATCCTGCAAGAAAAAAAGTTAGTGTAAATACAGTTATATTTCCTAGTAGCCATGGAACAAGTTGATTTGCTAGTTTGAACATTTCTATTGATTTTTAATCACAGGCTTTGTGCTGAATATCTTACTAATATTATAAACGCGAAAGTTTATATGGATGAATCGATGTGTGGATGTTTGTTATTCTTTTACGCAAAAAGTATTGTAAAGAATTTAATGAAATTTTACAATAGTATAGCTTATAGATTAGAATAACACATAAGCTATGTTTCATCGATGTACCACGCGAGCAACGCCGCGGGCAGAAACTAGTATTACTATAAAACTGCAACTAAACTATCTTATAACTTATTTTTCCATAAAACTAAGTACCTACGTCCTTGGCTGCGCAAATATACAGCGTATTATCAATTTAAAACATAGCATAACATAACACAACATCACGCCCATAATCCCCGAAGGGGTAGGCAGAGTCAAAGGGGTAGCATGCCCCTTCAACCACATTCAGCCAAAAATAAAGCCGGGCTGGGTTAGATGAAAAATTGTGAAAAAGCAGTGACAAGCGGCTAACCTGTCGCCTACACAATCACACACCCAAAACCCGTTATATCTATTTAAAAAATTAACATAACGATGAACGAGTCCTTCTCACACTCATATAACGTTACTTGTTATACTGATCAAATGTTTTGATTGTGTATACAAACTTATCACAAAATTCATCTGTCTCATTTGATAAGTATATTAAAAATAAAATCACGAACATTTGACTCGCTTCCAAATGTATACGCGCCCTAGTAAGTGCGCTGTATAAACGCACCCCTCGGTCCGGCCCTGGGCGTGTTTTTGTCCGTACAAAGGCGCCGCTCCATATTCAGATCAAAGGCGATTATGCGCGAGCCGCCCTGTTAGACAAAGCCTCGATTCTGCATAGGGATGCAAGCGGTGTTTGTCGAAATATCGACGTTTATAATTGTGAAATGTCGATGTTCTTTTAAGCGATGTTATTTCTTTTTAATAAAATACCTTATTTAAAGTTTAACCAAAAAAAATTGCCAATATCTTTAAAAGTCAGTCCTTGACGATAGTATTTTAATTGATAAATTGTTGCATATTTTTTATGACCGTGTATTCGTCTGAAAATTGCCACTATAGGTACTTATAACTACACTGTGTTTAACTATATTACCTACCTACACAAATATTAAATTATCGTGTTTTTTGAGAGAGCGGTGGTAGCTCAATGGTAAGGACACGCGCCTCTTAACCGAGGAGTGCGGGTTCAAACCCGGGCATGTACTTCTGGATTTTTCAAATCTATGTACGTATTTATACCACTAGCTCGACGGTGAGGGAAAACATCGTGATGAAACCTGCAAATTCAAACCACTTTGGATTTGTAACCATGATCCAAAAAATTGTCTGGTTCCCTTATCTTAGGGTTACGAAGGTCAGATCGGCAGTCGCTTCAATGTAATTACCAGACTCGCTAAATCCTGGATCATGGTCTAAGCGGACCCCGTCTAAGCACGGGACATAACGCTAGGATGATGATGATTACTTTTTGTGTTTGTAGGTATGTGTATTTTAATATAATTTATTAATATAACTATAATTTATTATGGTCACTCAAGGTGCGGCCAGAATACCAGCGCTGCAGTGGCCTACGGGTCGGTGCAGCTCATGCTGAGGTCGCACCTTGTTGGCCACAAAACGGTCTCGTGTATTTTTTTTATTTTATTAGTATTATTTTTTCATGAAGGTTTTTATTGTTAGTATTTTTTTTATGATTACTTTGTAACTTTATGTCTTGTTGTTTTGTGGTCAATAAATGTTTTTTCTTTCTTTCTTTCTTTCTTTCAACTATCTCCTATATTTTACTTTTAAGTAAAGTTCGATATCTACAATTTTTTTTTTTATCAAAATCAAAACAATGTTTAGGCAAAGTAAATCCGAAAGGAGGTCTCCCTTTTGATATACTATTTCTAGCCTTTATTTAATATATGGGTAGTGAAATACATCGATATATGTTTGCGATGCTTACATCCCTAATCCTACAAGCCCCAAACTATAAGGCGCGTTGTGTACCGAGCTTTAGCTAGTTGTTATAAGGGCGCTGTGTGCAGGAAGAGCGGGAATTTAAATGAAAGTACCTTCAGAATAGCATAGGGGGGGTGTGCAAACTCATATAGAGGACTAAACTAAAACTTGAACAGCTAAGTATTAAACTAAGAGTTTAAAAACTGACCGCAATGATAGGTGTAGGAGTGTGAAGTTCAAATGCAAATATGATCTATACATACAAAGAGTAACTACCGAGTTTCTTGCCTGTTTCTTCTCGGAAGAAGCAAATTTCCGAACCGGTGGTAGATTCATATTATTAGTTGATTTTCCTGTTGAATTAACGATTTATAAGTGTTTGTTTCAAACCTATATAAATAAAGAGTATTTTGGATTTGACTTAAGAGTACTATTATAGTAATAAAAAAAATATTAAAATTAATTATCTGTCTTTCTCTAACTAACTCAACTGGCTCTATAGCGCATTTTGTAGTGACCCTACCCTATGCGCCAAGGGTTATAGGTTCGATCCCTACTCAGGACAAACACTCGTGTGATGAATACTTGTGTTTTTTCTGTGTCTGGGTGTTAGTATCTAATATTTAAGTATGTATTTGTAATACCACTGTTGTTTCTGATATCCGTAACACAAGTGCTTAAGCTACTTACCTCGGAGTCAGATTAATGTATGTGATGTCGTCTGATATTTATTTATTATTCATTTATTAGGAAGGTTGTGTAGCGCGAGATCCTGTAAATCCTACATGCTGTGAATTTTAAAATAAGTTTCTTTAAAACCAATATAGTTTTAAAACTAAAATTAGACTCCAAAAAAAACATGTTTTGATAAATAACTACTTTTTACAGCAAGTTAGGCTGTTCAAATCATAACTCTTTTATTTAGCTTGAAGGTAATCGACGAGGAAAGTTGATAATAATAGCAACAAGTGTTTGCTATAGTTGAAGAATATTACTTAATGTAGTAACATTATTTGCGGATTCGAGTCATCTGCTAGTCGAAACTCGTTTTATTTTATTACACACACATAGGTACACATAATATAAGGCCCATAATCCCCGAAGGGGTGGGCAGAGTCAAACGGGCCGCAGGCCCCTTTAAACACATTCAGCCAAAATAAAACTGGGCTGGGTTATATGGAAAAATATGAAAAAGTAGTGACAAGTGGCTGGTTCGTCGCCTACTAATTTCCTTTTATTAATTTTATTATTGTAATCGTATTGAGCTGGATATCGATTGTTGACCGCTTCGACTTGAAAGCTGGACCTTGGGAAGAACCATATGGCATCTCCGAGCACAATAAGCCGGCCTAATATCCGAAACACAGTAGATCGCTTTAGCGCAATCCATTATAGCGGGCCCGCTGTCTCTACCGGCGCGCATCTTACCTTAAAATCTACGTGGGCCTGCGCCAAATGACGCCAATTCGTCATAGTGACAATGACGGAAGGACGGGCCGACCGATGGCCAGATATGGGCCTTTATGTGCGAGGTACGTCCGGTGAATGGGGGCCCTTAAATTAGAAATTTTATGAATGGCCGCCCTGGAAACGGGAAATCAGGAGAGGAATGTATATCGTTTCGGGCGTTGTTGCTGGCACGACGATTCGTTTGTCATGTCTTGTTTCTATTCGGGATCTAACAAGTGTGGTTATTGCATCAGTTGTCAATCGACAGTAATTTTAAATAGTGGTAGACGAGAAACCAGACGAAAGGAATCATGAATCCATAGTTAAACTGTGTTTATAATGTTTCTCTTATTCGATATTTCTTCCTGCCTACCCCTTTGGGGATTATGAGCGTGATATTATGTATGTATGTATGATATTTCTTCACAAAACCAACAACAAGTCCATTAAACTTACCATTTCGTTCGGTGATTGAGAAAATCAGAGACCTGAAAGATATTTTCGTTTTCCAATGACGAGACCTAAGGTGCTTGTCTTGTTCGTGACCCCACCGGTGCATCAACTCCTCAACAAAACCTTCTGAGGTTGGCAACGTGCAAAAAGCACCTATTGACACCAAACGTCCAGCCTTCAGTGTGCAAAATGACAACTCTTATTTTCGAGCATCAAGTTGGTTAACCACTTCCCAAGGTCACTCGCTTGATGCCACGTCTAGAAAGAAAGAAAAAAAAACATTTATTGACAATACATCATCTTCCTAGCGTTATGTCCCGTGCTTAGACGGGGTCCGCTTAGACCATGATGTTAATTACATTGAAGCGACTGCCGATCTGACCTTCGTAACCCTAAGATAGGGGAACCAGACAATTTTTGGATCATGGTTACAAATCCAAAGTTGTTTGAATTTGCAGGTTTCATCACGATGTTTTCCTTCACCGTCGAGCTAGTGGTATAAATACGTACATAAACTTGAAAAATCCAGAGGTACATGCCCGGGTTTGAACCCACACTTCTCGGTTAAGAGGCGCGTGTCCTTACCATTGAACTACCACCGCTCCAAATTTATTGGCAACACATACACTAACAAAAATTAAACAGACATTATACAATAGGCTAATAGAAATAGGAAAAATTAAAAGATAATAAAGAATAAGAAAGAACCGTATGTGCTACCTACTAAGTCCCAGCCTCAGCATTATGCTGCTACGGCATCGGGTCACCGCAGAAGCGCTGGTATTCTGGCCGGACCTATCGCTATCTAGATACCACATCTGTGGTACCTAGATAGCGATGTTCCCTGATTGAATCGTCCACGGAAAATACTCGCGGCATATAAATTACTATCGTTCCGATATCGCGCCGTTATCAGCCACACCGCCTACGCATACTAAATCTCCGTAATCCCCCCAAAGACGTATAGCCATCTCTTATGGGAGGGGAGTGATTTTGAATAGTTTAAGATATTCACCTCGATTTATGAGTGCCTGAAGTCATTCTTAGGCCTCGAGATTTTTTGTGGAGCGAATAATGAAGTTTGTGATAAGTGGGTGTAGAATCATCTGTTCCAGTCGATTAAGCAGTGTCTTTCATTATAATGTCTAAGGGGAGCTATTAGGGTGGTGATATACAGGTGGTATGATTTAGGAGAAGGGAAGGTATATCTTCCGCAAGTGAAAATAAAGCATATATATATAATGTAATGACAACTCTCTCTCTCTCTGTATACACAGTAATGCAATCTTAATTGGAAAAAATGGTGCAACGCAACAAAATGCCAAATTCAAAATGTATTTTTATGATTCGTCAAATTCTATAAAAATATTGTATGACTCTATGGTCGGCTCTGGACGATCGGTTAGCTAAGAAAAACTTAACAAGAGTCATGGATGTTTATAAATGTATTTAAGTATATCTATCCGTTCACCAAACATCCATAGCATAAGCTTAATTTGGTACTAGGAAATTGGTGTGTCAGTCTGGAGTATTTATTTAATTTTATTTATTTATAAAAATACTATTATCTGGAAATTTATATGAATACGATTAAAAGTACTATCACTTACCTACCTCACCGATCACCACCAACATTCACACTCACCTTCACGAAGCATCCCAACATCTGCACTCAACATAAACTCAAGCGAAACCTCCCGCTTTTATTTATTATTCCACAGAATATATACCACATTTGGCATCATAAAAATCTCTTTATTGCATCAACGCGGTATCGGCAGCGAATGCCGTGAATAGCGTTAGGGAATCCATTACAGGCCGGTGTCTTCGTAAATAAGCCTCAGGTGGCGTCTGGCGAATGCACCCTTAAATCCACCTTCTTGTAAATTACATCGAGCGGGCTCGGGGACTCCATCTAGCGGGAAAGTTTGGGACAAGAAATATTGTTCAATATGAGATAACTGTTATTAATAGTATTAATACATAATATTGCGATCGAAATGAGCTCGTGGTTAACGACCCGCGGTTTTATCCGCGTAGTACCCGTTTCCGTGGGAATACGGGGATAAAATATAGCCTATGTTACTCTCTAATAAAGTAGTTTTTCATTGGTGGAAGAATTTTTTAGATCGATCCAGTAGTTTAGGAGGCTAAACAATGCAAACCATAAAATCTTTCCTCTTTAATGTCCTTCTAACCGATATCGGTCTCGGCCGCCAATCTCAACGAGGCTTAGCCAACTGCGCAGGAGATGTTTTCACAAGTGCGCAAACACAGGTGCACTCTCTGTTCCTTCACTCTCATAGTCCGGTGAGACGGCAATTCAACATGACCGGAGAGAGGTCAGGCGCAAGACCAACGGCTTAACGTGCTTTCCGAGGCACAGGGGTGATTAAACCGCTAACTACCTGACACCAGACTGTTACTGAGTAATTTCAATATTGAAATATTCAGCCACAAATTTTTGGCCCGACCTGGGATTTTAACCTGAGACCTTTTGGTCCTTAGGCGGCGCACGCTACACTAGACCAACAAGACAGTCAATGAGGGTTTTCAAAAATACAAAAACCGCCAGATGGCACGAGCGAGTCTCGTGGTCTTATCACTGTCACTATTGGCTCCTTGTTGAAAGCATGTCAGTTTGTTCTGAAAACCTGCCAATGAGGAGGGTGACAAGACCGTACGTCACAGTAACGCCATCTATCTGATGTTTTAATTTAAAAACCCTCATTGTTTCCTCTTTATAATAAATAAATATCCGACGACATCACATACATTGATCTGACTCGAGGTTAGTAGCTTAAGCACTTGTGTTACGGATATCAGAATCAAGAGTGGTATTACAAATATATACTTAAATATTATATATAACACCCAGATACAGAACAAACACAAGTATTCATCACACGAATGTTTGTCCTGGGTGGGTATTGAACCCACAACTCTTGGTGCATGGGGCAGGGTTACTAGCGAATGCGCCATCAAGCCTGTCAAAATAATATTAGTAGTATATATGGAGCAAACGAGGCGAGTCACGTGTTGATAGACTGGGAGATTGGGTATTCGATGAGCTCCATCTAACGGTACTCAATCTTATTTTAGCCAATATGGATGAATACTGGATCAAAAAACTATCATTCTATTTAGTCAGTCAGTTAGATTTTACAAAAATACAAGACACTTTTTGCTTTATCAAAATAAAAAAAATTACAAAGTGAAAAAGAATCAAACTTGTGGAGTGTGGTTTGTGACGGCACTTTCAAGTAAAAATTTTACCTAGATGTGACGTCACACGCAACTTGTATATTATATAAATGGTATATATTCTTACATAATACATGTATAAAGATGATACTGAAATATATGAATGAAGTAATTATGTAGCAATTATTGCCGCTAAGCACTTTAAAAAATTCTGCTAAATTCCGCTGAACTACAAAGTGACCCGCCAACCTGACGTCAGAATGGCTGGCCAAAAAAATGCAAATTCCGAAAAAAATATCCTATGTAGCAATTATTTAATGAATGGAGCAAATCTGTAGCAATTATTGATTCTAGTCTCACAACCAAATGCCATAGGCAACCAGCCATTCTGACGGAGACCGTTTATCGTACTGTCCCACAATTCCTCAACACGGGGTCACCTCACCCCTGAGTATCGACAGTATCGAGGCGATATGCTCGCTCGATCGTGTGTGGCTCGAAGGGTATAGATCAGCTTTTAGATCTTATAGTTTGTTTGTGAGCAGAGCATGTGTACACTCCCTTTGAAAGCCCATTCGCTGCAATGGTGCCGATTTTACGTTAAGCCCATGGTTCAAACCCGGACTGGGGCAAATAGTTGTGAATGAAACACTTGTTTTATCATTTCATCCAGACCAGAGACGAATAACTATTGGTCTAGACCCTAGGTGTTTATGGTACGTTAATTAATTCTGATTATATATAACACCAGTGCTTATAAATTTTTCAATCTGATGAATATACATGTGGTCTTAAAATCTACTCTAAATACACAGTTACAAGAGAATCCATTTTAAATATTTACTTAAGTTTGGATAAAAATGGGTAAACAAAAAGATGTCATATGGAAATTCTTTATATGTACTAGTGACCCGGCCCGGATTCGCACGTTGAGCTTATAACAAAATGAAATTATACATATAAACCTCCTCTTGAAATTTCCTCTTGAATCACTCTATCTATTAATGAAAACCGCATCAACATCCCTTGCGTAGATTAAAAGATCTACAGACAGAAGCGTACAGACAGAAGCGGCGACTTTGTTTTATAATAATAATAATAAATATCAGACGACATCACATACATTGATCTGACTCCGAGCTAAGAAGCTTAAGCACTTGTGTTACGGATATCAGAATCAGTGGTATTACAAATATATACTTAAATATTGGGTATTAACACCCAGACACAGAACAAACACAAGTATTCATCACACGAATGTTTGTCCTAGGTGGGTATCAAACCTCTTATATAACTCTTGGCGCATGGGGCAGGGTCACTACCGAATGAGACATCGACTTTGTCAAACTATGTAACGATTAAGTCATAACCTTTTTGGAATAGTCTACAAGGGAAATTCACACAGAAAAGGTGTATGTGGTCTCAAATATTTTCCCTGAGTATTTCTCTGAGTAACTTCCCTACTACTAATGTAGTGTTAGTTAATTATTTCTATATATCCCTAATAAAACAAAATTCCCTAGAGAAATCGCGTGTTGTTGGTTATATTTCTCAGATTTACGATAGCAATACGTTTTGATGTCGCTATAAAAGTGCCAATTACGCTTGATTTGTTAGTTCTAGTGGTACAAAACGTTGTATGAATTACCTTATTTGTTTTACTATCGCGTTAGACTGTTTGTATGGGTTTTAATGAACTTCACTAGTTGGAGAAACTTCTTACAACAAAAAGGGACCACCTTCATCAAGGGACTAGTTTTTAAGAATAACTAGCAGACCTGGCGCACTACGTAACGCCCCGTTCTCGGATTTTTAATATTCCATTTTTATTTCGTGCTACTTTTTTATTTTTTTCTTTCATAAGAACCTTAACCTGATGATAACAAACACAACTAAAAAGAATCAGCGAAATCGGTTCAGCTGTTCGCATAGCTACACATTTAGCGATTTATTTTTATATTATAGATAACATATTTACGCCCAGCACTTGTCTGCAAAAAGGTTACTTAACATCCTGAACACAATTTTTTTTTATTCCGACTTAGATGTCCAAATATTATTTGAAATTTTAACGTGGGGATCGAACCCACTACTCACGGCGCATGGGGCAGGGTCTCTACCGAATGCGCCATCGAGCCAGTCTTTCTATATAATATAATATTGCTCCACCCACACAAAAATGTTTTCACAGCGAATCACAAAAAATGTTTATTGGAACCTCGTTAATATAAAACGCTGAATATTAAAATATGAAACGTTTTTCCATCCACTTTTTGCTTGTTATATTTCACGTGAAAATAAAATAATCGAATGGCTACAAATCAATTCAGTGCTTGATTTATTTGCTAGGGGTTAAAGTTGATTTTTTGTAAAACTAGTTTTCATATGGGTCAAATCCTATTTGTATAGCCGAATATTTATGTGGATGTTTTGTTAATGAAATTGATTGGTTTATTCGAACTCTCGTCAGCTTTTGTGTGTTTTAATATAAAGGTTATAATGAATCATTATGTTTTATATCAAACTACAATTTCCCATCTAACCCAGCCCAGTGTTATTTTTTCCTGCCCATTCGGGGAATATGGGCCTGATGTTACGTATGTATGTAATAGGGTAAATAAAAATTATTTCATAGGTTTTATAGAGAACTATGTTTTTGAGCTGTTAAAAATCTACATTTACCAATAATTAATCAATTCTCCAGACTAAACTAACTAACTAACTAAACTTCACGCCACTTCCCTAGCGGGGTAGGCAGAGAGAACCGAATTATCTAGACTGACACACCAATACCCTAGTTCCAAATAAGCTTATGCTTGTACTATGGATACTAGGCGAGCGGATAGACATACTTAAATACGTTTATAAATAATATCCATGACTCGAGTACAAATGTCCATGTTCATCACACGAAACATTTGCCCCTAGCGGGACTCGAACCCCGCGACCCTTTTCGTAGCCAGGGTCTCTAACCACTCGACCAACGGGCCAGTCAACGGGATGGAATATAAGACCAATCGTAAATGTGATCACCAATTCAGATATGACGTCTCCCTCGGTATATCCTGATAAATATCTTTAGAGATGCAGAAATGCACGTCCAGGTATTTTCAAACAGAACTTATCACCGTTCCCGGTCAGGCACAAACAGTGTGAAAGTCTAGAATTTTCTATTCCGACGACGCATCCGACCTCGTAAACGAGTTGCCTCTACATCAGCGATTTATGAAAGAAATATATTATTCCCTTTAATATTTTATATTTCGTGAGAGGAGTCAACTTTGTGCATACGCATGCATGCAACTTTAGCCCCTATTTTGAAGGTGCTAGAGTATTTTCTCGTAGCCAGTTTTGCTGAACCATTTTGGAAGAGATTTCACGTTGTTGTGTGATTTATTCGAATGCTTATTCGTGTCGCGCATAATTGATTCTATTGCATAGCAGTTTTGTATGCGTTTTGCGTTGCACCGCGGCTGTGATGGATGTGTTTGGAACAAAAAATAACCTATAAAAGTTGCATGGAATTTCGTGAAAGTTTTTAACTGGGCTCTTTGTGCTGAACTAATTGGGTTTTAATGAGAAAGTTAACATTTAACACGCCCATAGAATCGGCTATTGGTTAACTCTACAGTAGGAGTTATAAATGCGGTTTTTACCTCAATAGCGAGGGCAACATTGTGAAAAATTCTTCTCATATAAATTGTCATGATAATCATAACCCAAATCATCTGGTTCCCACAAAGGTTACCAAGGTCTTGTGACAGAGAAGAGTAAAATCTCTTAGAGTAAAATCAGGTTGAGACTGTCCAAACCTGCTTTTACTGAAAGATTATCAAGAAGAAGAATAAAAAGGTTATTCATTCGCAAACCACTTGAGATAACTTATCTCAAACCAGTCCCTCAAATCTCAACTAGAATAGAACGAGAAATATTGAAAACCCGTGTCTTTAATATCATGCAAATCAATTACAAAACTCAATAACTCGGTATACTTTTTCAAAGAAAAAAGCTTTAATAAAAACTGCTAGTTTATTTTACAAATTCGAACCCTAGTATATTTTTTCTTTGTTTCGTATAGTCCACGTAATAAACTCAGTATTGATTTAATTAAAACTTACTTTATATAGATTTTAAAGTTGGCCCCGTTAGTGGCAAACTGTAATTACTTTTTGTTTAAAACTACCGACAACTGACAGCTATTAGAGTGTTCGGTAAGTGGTGTAACGAGATGAAAGAAAACCAGATAATTGGTGAGTTAGCTGGTCCCGTTTTTACAAAAAAATTACCTACTTTGAGGGTGAAGTTGGACGTTGTCGACTTAAATTTTCTTTAAAAATTATATTATTCTTAGTTGCATAAGAAAATCTTATGTTGCTAGTAATAGTGACAAATTTGCGTCGGGATTAAGATGAATATTAATAGAAATTATTTGTAGAAGACGAAGTATTGAAATAGATTGAAGTTCCTTTGAAATATATTGGGGTTGATATATTACAATGCAGATGATAGAAAGTAATTAGTTTTAATGTTAAAGTACATACTATAACCTGATATTAATTTCTAATCGTCATTATTAACATTATTTATGAAGTATATAAGTAGAAGTAAAGTAAAAGTAACGTGGTCAGTAAATAATGAGTAAATATTAAAATAAATATGTAAATATCAGACGACATAACATACATTGATCTGATTCCGAGGTAAGTAGCTAAAGCACTGAGTTACGGATATCAGAACAGTGGTATTACAAATATACAGGGTCATTTGTAAAACATTAACAACATCGCAGGAGTAGATTACTGACATTATAAACAACAACGTTTGTTCAACGACTTTTCCTAAATCGACAAAAAAACACCAAACAGCTGATTGTATGAAATTAATAGCTTGTATAAAAATTCGTTTTTTTTTATCCATTTAAACAAAATCGTATAACAAATGTAATTGGATATAATGTCAGTAATCTACTCCTGCGAAGTTATTAATGTTTTACAAATTACGCTGTATACTTGAATATTGGATATTAACACCCAGACACAGAACAAACACAAGTATTCATAACACGAATACCCACTACTCTTGGCGCATGGGGCAAGGCCACTACCGAATGCGCCATCGAGCCAGTAAGAAATACAATATTACCAAAAAAAAAACTAGTATAATGCCTCAGCAAAAGATACGAGAATTGTCCTTAAAAATCAAAAAGCCCCCAGTTTTCAAAGTAATAACCGGAGTAACCTTAAAAAATCCCCTTTTTTTTAATAAAAGCTCAAAGACCGTCAATCAAAGGTCGGTGCAAAGCAAAAAGCGAGTATCACAGTGCTGCACGGCAGACGAGGCAGCCATATTGTGAAAAAAACGAGCCGGAGCACTGTTGCATCTGTGGCGGGGACGGAAAAACCCCGCAAAATAAACCGGCGAGACAAAAAACATACAAAATACCCGGCCATGAGGTTCAGACCGTGAGAAATATCCAATTTAGCCGCGTTTTCCCGGTAAATTGACGCCATTTTTCATTTCGACCTCCGCCATTTTGTCCAGTGGCGCCGCGGTGGCATTTAGAAAAAGCCCTCAAAGGTGATACCCATAAAAACGACTGTTTGAAAGTAAGCAAAATCGTGGAATGCGAAGAAAATATTGATTTTAAAAATGTTTTTGTGGGTGAAACATATGAGAAACTCGTTAGAAGCATTTTAGGTATAAGCCACGGAGTCCGAAGGTGAATATGTCTTTGGTAAAAAAAGTTCAAAGCAACACCTTCTGCCTTAGTCTAACACTAATACTTCCCAAACAAATTTTGGCGCTTTTTTGTGTAGGTACCGCATATGGACACAGAAAAACATACAATCGACATTTAACTTTAATCGACATTAAATTTATATAATATAAAAAAAAGTTAAAACAGCCCAAAAGCCTTTGTGGTTTGTCCTGTGTTGGTCTGGGACTTAAAAAGAATGTGCCAACTGTGTTTCTTGCCTAGCATGTCTTACCATCTGACTAGGCCAAGTTTTGTTTTTGGCTGAATGTAGTTAAAGGGGCCTGCTGTCCCTTTGACTTTACCTAACCCTTCAGGGATTATGGGCGTGATGTTATGTTATGTATGTAAGCCTTTGTAGTCCCATCAGAAAAAGCTGCCAGGAAAGCAACCTCGAAATTCTATCAAGTAACTCACAGTAAAAAACAGTATTGATGACTCATTTTCCATATCTCATCTCACATTTTTTTTAAATCCACTGAAATAAAGAATTCCTCGGCCCCAACTAAAAATAGCTCAACCTCAAAAAGTGATATTTCCTTCAATTACATTACCTTTCACTAGACGCGGCTTCATCAATGTTTAATCGCCCGCCCGCTCTTCGCTGAACGTGATTGGCTCTTTAATTCGTTCACTCACACTCACTCACTGAGCGCCTCTCAGCCCCGCACCGCTCTTTCATATCTGAGTGTGGCTTGTATTTTATTTACTTTACACTGCTCGCTCTAAAAGCCCGCTCCTTTGTAATATCATTTCGCTGAAGTAAGGTAAAGTAAATAAAAGGTTTCAATAAGAGTAAACCATACATTACGCACGGCTCGGTTGAATGTTTTGATCTCAAATTAAGGGCTATTCATCATTTTGTCCTTTGGAATGGACCTTTTATTATTTCTACTGTTACCCAGGTCGCCTAAAGGGCACTTATCTAATGCGTATGTTACTTCAACTCGTCCCATCAGGTACCAGGACTACATAATGTTACGGGAGATTGGATTACAGAAAGTTTATTCCCCTGGGTAGCAGTGGGGGGAACTTCATGCTCTCTTGGTGAAAGTCTTCTACTTAGTAACGCAGCACCTAATGCAGGGAATTACGTTGGCACAATTTTCAGAGCAGTATTACATTATAAGATCTCCTGCCTCCTTATAAATTAATAAATAAATAAATTCTCTAGACCGACACACCAATTCCCTAGTTCCAAACTAAGTTTATGCTTGTTCTATGGATACTAGGTGAACGGATAGACCTACTTAAATACGTTTATAAACATCCATGACTCGAGTACAAATGTCCATAAACATCACACGAAACATTTGCCCCTACCGGGATTAGAACCCGCGACTCTTGGTTTCGTGGCCAGGGTCTCTGACCACTCGACCAACAGGCCAGTCAATATGCCAGTCATAGATGATAACATAGCTACAGTAAACAGTACTAGATTTTTAATTCTCGCAATTACCTATAGGGGGCGGCCACAAGACTTCTTTGATACTGAAACCCGAGCTGACGAATAAGGATTGTTTTTTTCTTATTAGAAACTTGTTCAGTACAACTTGGGTAGGTTATCACATAGTTAGATCATAATATCACTGAAATTTACAAATTTTCATGAAAAATTTTCTGTTTGTAAGACTTCTAAAATATTATAAACTAGTTATGCCCGCGGTTTCACCCGCGTTTTTGGTTAATGTTATATAGCCTATAGCTTTCCTCGATAAATAGGCTATCTAACACTGAAATATTTTTTCAAATCGGACAACAAGTTTCCGAGATTAGCGCGTACAAGCAAACAAATAAACTCTTCAGCTTTAAAATATTAGTATAGATATAGCTTTTAAACCTAAGTAATGAAAACTTTACAAGTAGAAATGTTAATAACAAGTCTTGAGTAAAATAACATTCTAAGAAGTCGCGATTCAAATACAAGTAATTATGTTTTAATCCTATTAGTTTCTGAGAATCGATTAGAAATTAATTGGGTTAATTAATCACCATAATTGCCGGTTAATTAACGGCTCCAAATTAATCCAGCAATTTGGCGAATGATGTATTATTATTAAGTTGATCTTTGATTTATATGAAACGTGTTAGTTAATTTATCGAGATAGGATCATGCCATCACATAAGCCATACATACATAAGCACATGTCATCACGCCCGTTATCCCCGAAGGGGTAGGCCGAGTCACAGGGGCGAGCCTCCTTAACACGTTCAGTCAAGAAATAAAATTAGGCTGGGTTAGATGGAAAATTGGAAAAAGTCCCAGTGACAAGTGACTAGTCGTCACTTACACAATCACACGCCCGATGTACCATTAGTCGCCTTTTACGACATGCGAGGCAAGGACTAGAGTTGGCGCATTATGTTTAAGTCCCAGATCAATATGGGACAAAATGGAGCGGTGTAGCTCAATGGTAAGGATACGCGCCTCTTAACTGAGATGTGCGGGTTCAAACCCAGGCATGTACCTCTATATTTTTAAAATCTATGTAGATATTTATACTACCAGCTCGACTCGACGTCGTGATGAAACCTGCAAATTCAAACAACTTTGAATTTGTAACCATGATCCAAAAATTGTCTGGTTCCCCTATCTTAGGGTTACAAAGGTCAGATCGGCAGTCGCTTCAATGTAATTACCAGACTCGCTAAATCCTGGATCATGGTCTAAGCGGACCCCGTCTAATCACGGAACATAACGCTAGGAAGATGATGATCAACATGGGACAAAAGCTACATTATATGTTTGTTTTGCTTTCATGTCTCAATTAGCAAACTAATCGTAATAAAACCATATGTTGTCATTTCTGGTACATCCAAGATACCAGGCCAGGTAATCCAGGTTAACATAGCTCAGTAATAAGGTTTAACATATTTATTGTATACAGATTGGTAATGTATTAGCAAAAGGTCAGGTAAACAGCACCCTTAACCGAAGAGCGTGTATGAAAAGACTTATGAATGTAGAAGAAGCGAAAGGTGTATGTCAGGATCGTAGCAAATGGAAGTACGTGATCTCTGCCTACCCCCATGGGAAAAAGGCGTGACATTATGTATGTATGTATTGTGTAAGAAAAGTCAAGAACCCACCCTGAATGTTACACTGTGATAATTACAATAACAATATGATACGCTTATGCCATCTTTAACACAGCTGATAACATTACTCTATCACATTAATATTGATAGCCATGTTTCTGGACCGTCGTCCATTGATTGTATTTCTTGTCTTGACTCGGCAACACAGAACATCTGATGCTGGATGTTTCAACTTATTTGTTTTCACAGTATATATTGTGTACTCTTAGGGTTTTAGATATATTTTATAATAAACCAATAGGAAATTAAGACACGCTTAAACATTTATCTATACTAATATTATAAAAAGAAAGTGTTTGTTTGTATCGAATAGACTCCAAAACTACTGCACTGATTTAAATAATTCTTTCACCAATAAAAAGCTACTTTATCAGCGAGTAACATAGGCTTTATTTCATCTCCGTATTCCTACGGGAACGAGAACTACGCGGGTGAAACCGCGAGGCGCTGCTAGTAAATATAAGCAAAAAGCATTTAATAATTCACATGAAAGCTTATAAACAATACCGTCTCCGTACTTTATTTGTCGTGAATCATAAATGAATAATAGTAGTAGAAATTCTAAGGAGAGCGTACACTACACTGTAAAATATGCTTTGTAGCTGAAGGTCGAAGTTTCCCTTTATTAATCGTCACAGTCAAAACTCTGCTAAGATTTTACAATAAATCACTTTTGAAGCCTAACGATAATAATGTTATTAAATTTCGTACATCTAGTTCAGTTCACAAGCTCTTGTAAAATTGTACGACGCAGATGTTAGATCAATAAAATTAAAGTTTACCTACCTTCTCTTAGCAAATCTTATTAAAAGATAATCTAGAAAATTTATGGATTTAACTTAGGTTAAGTTTGTTGAATATGTCTTTATTGAAAATCTTTATTAATTAAAACAACCGTATCTATATACTAGGTATAATAGTTGACTACCTCGTTGGTCTAGTGGAAGCATGCGCCGCCTAAGGACCAAGAGACGGGTTCAAATCCCGGGTCAAAAATTTGTGGCTGTTTATTGAAATTAACAGTCCGGAGTCGGAAAGTTGGCGGTTTAACCCCACCGCCTTGGAAAGCACGTTAAGCCGTTGGTCCTGCGCCTGACCTCTCTCCAGTCATGTAGAATTGCCGTCTCACCGGACTATGAGAGGGAACGAATAGGGAGTGCACCTGAGTTTGCGCACACACTTGTGTACTATAATATCTCTTGCGCAGATGGTTAACCCTCGTTGAGATGGGCCGCCGTGACCAGCACCAGTTTTGACCACACAACCACTTTCGAAAATAAGAAAAAGATCATACTTTTTTTCAGTTTCACAACATTCACAAAACCATGGTATTGCGACTGAATTAATTATGAAACTATAGCACAGTTATAACCCAGCCCAGTTTGGTTTTAGGCTGAATGTGGTTAAAGGGACCTGCAGCCCATTTGACACTGCGTACCAGTTCAGGAATTATGGTCGTGATGTTATGTATGTACGATATATATGTCTGACTTAGAATTACAAAATAAATATACATTTTTAGCGCCTTTAATTTCATATCAACCCATTTTCAATAGAAAATACTAAAAAGTCTCACTAGCCACTATAAACGGCATATCAGCAGATCTCACTATAAAAATTCGACTGAAAAATAAATCGCAATTCCACAGTTCTTATAATAACACGTTCGAAATCGCGAAAGCGGCCAAACTTGAAAATCCCCCGCGCGTTAAACCCGCTCTCAAGTACACAAGATATTGCAATTCAGCGGAAATATTTGCGCCAACTTAGTACCTTAGACGTAACTTACTGCGGTAACTCAACATTGAGTTAAATCAACATTGCGCCAGTAAAATAATACACACTGACCGAGAGGTGCTAAACATTGCACTTTTTCATTCTCCCGAGTAAAAATCTCATATCATTACGACAAGCTCGATTGCGCATTCGGTAGTGACCCTGCCCCATACGCCAAGAATTGTAGATTCGATCCCCACACAAACAGTTGTGTAATGAATACTTGTGTTTGTACTGGGTGTTAATATCCAATAATTAGGTATATATTTGTAATACCGCAGTTGATTCTGATATCCGTAATACAAGCTACTTGCCTCGAAGGCAGATTATTGTTTGTGTTAAAGTCTGATATCTGATATTAATCCTCTATCCAGGATTTTGCAATGCTATTGCATTATAATGTAATATGATGCTATTGCATAATCTATCTATCTATCTATCTATATAAATAAAATAAAGTCGTGTTTGTTACACCACTTATAAGTCGAGAACGGCTGAACCGATTTACGTTGTTTTTGATTTGTTGGATTTGTCTTCGTCCAGAATAACAGAATAACTATTAAAAACATTGTAAAATTGACGATAAAACAAAATAAAAGCAAAAGTATTTTCTCATATAAAACGGTGGGATTCGTATCTGTCAATGTTAAATGTCAATTACTGGGCGATACGAAGTTCGCCGGGACAGCTAGTTTATAATTTATCCTAGCCATGTCGTTACTTTGTTAATTGCGCCATGTGTGTCAACTTACTTTCTCAAAGTGTGTTAGCGCACAGTACACTATATCGCGCTGGTAGAATGATAAAAGTGTTGTTAGTACTTATTCTTAGGCCTCTCAGCGCGATCTATTTTACTATACCATAGGGCAACCCAAATAGCTGGCGTATTGAGTGACTTGACTTGTGTTAACACAATGATTTGCATCAGACTTCTGTTAACATTCCTGCTGAGTTATCCACGCCCGTTCCAGGCGAGTCCGCATCTTCGCTAGTTTGCCAAGCTGGTTGGCGTTCGAAGCACGTACGCCAGTCTTATTTTATTAGATCATTAGGCTTGGCACGGTGTCCCGTCGGCCAGTCCATCAATACCACGTTTAATGGAACTAGCGGGTATTGGCTTACAATTCGTGTTTGGATTCAGCGGCGGGTTGTAGGTTGTAAACTATAAGGCTTGGTTGATATGACAGCAGTATAATCGTGTATTTTCTTCTTTAAGTTCAGACTTAAGAATATCCAAACAATTTAAAAAGTCTTTACTGTAAATCTAATTGTAAGAGGATGATACGCTTCTTTTTAAAGTTGATTTGGTCATATTCAGACTTAGTTAAAACCTTTTATTTTTTTTTAAATTTAACGCTCTTTGTGCAAAGTTGTTGACGCCGATGAGTCCCAGTTCCATCGTGTATTTATTTATGTACTGTTAAAATTATTATATACTAGCTTCTGCCCGCTTTGCTTGCGTGGTACATCGATGAAACATAGCTTATGTGTTATTCTAATATACTATTGTAAAGTTTTTATTAAGATCCATGCAGTACTTTTTTGCGTGAAAGAGTAACAAACATTTACACATCCATCCATACAAACTTTCGCGTTTATAATATTGGTAAGATATTATTAAACCTCCAGAATACTCATAATGTGCTTTATAAAGCTGTTTCTTTTGATAAATAAATAAAATACTATAGATATCCGTATACCTAGAATCTATTCGACAGGCCCGTTGGTGGAGTGGTCAGAGACCCTGGTCATGAAGCCAAGGGTCGTGGGTTCAAATCCCGCTTGGGGAAAATGTTCCGTGTGATTTTTAATTTAATAATATTTAATTTAATAATTTCGTTTATTGCACAAAACGGGACAAACATACATTAAGGTACATCATTACAGTTGAATAGTGCTTATGAGGAATACAATAACTAAAGTTACACAGAGGTTCCCAAACTAGGCAATGCCTGTATCTTGGTGAACCAAGTGATGAACATGGACATTTGTACTCGAGTCATGGTTGTTTATAAACGTATTTAAGTATGTCTATCCGTTCGCCTAGTATCCATAGCACAAGCATAAGCTTAGTATGGAACTAGGGAATTGGCGTGTTAGTCTGGAAAAAGAAAACTAAAAAAAACATAGTATTTGAACTTCGGTGACTGTATATTAAAGCAAGACAGTAGGAATACAATTATTAGATTAAGCCTCATATTCCAGCAATCTAAATCAAGCCTTGTTTGCACAATAGTTAAGGCAAGACAGTAATACAATTTTATTAGATTAAGCCTAGTATTCCAGCAATCTAGATCAAGTCTTATTTTGGTTTGCACAAAAGTTTCTTGTTCGTAAAAAATCATCCAACGATTCACATTAACTTTCGCGTTTATAATATTAGTAGCACGCATCAAAACTAGTGTAGTCCTTAAACAAGCAAGTTAGGTGCGAGTTGGAAGGTCTCAAGGACCGTAACTGCTTGCTAAATACTTGTGGCTCCGCAAGTCGTACATTACTGGGACTCATAAGGGTTCCGTTAAAACGCCATTAGATACATGGCAATATAGGTTATATGTATAGAATGTATGGTATATTCAAATAGGACTGCGTCAGGAGCGTCTTGATAAATTGATGTTAACAGCAAATACAAATACAGAAATATTTATTTCTAACATGCAGTCAAAGTCAAAATACTCTTTATTCATATAGGTTTGAAACAAACACTTATAAATCGTCAATTCAACAGGAAAATCAACTAATAATATGAATCGGAATGTTGCTTCTACCGAGAAGAAACCGGCAAGAAACTCGGTAGTTACTCCTTTCAACAACATTTTTTACAGGGGTTTATAGATCATATTTGCATTTGAACCATGTCGTGAAGTCGGCTTGTCAGACACCAAAATATAAAATAACGATGTTTACAAAATTTAAGCATAAGAGTTACATAATCACTTAAATTCCTCGACTTCATCTAGCATTAGAAAAAAACAAAACATATAAGATTTTTTTATCCTAACGATAACCTACCAATGTTAAAAGTTGTCATTAGAAAGCATAACAAAATATTGCTAAAAACATGATCCTACCATGAGGTGCATCTAAACTGGCCCTTATGTACGTGGGGACCAAGGTCCAAAATTCTCGAGTCTGATCTTGGTCTATTTGTTATCCTATATAGCCGTGAGAAAACTTCGTCAATCCGTTTTAGAATGTGTGACGTAACGTCGATATGTCAATAAATGATCGCGAACACAGTATTGTAACTATTTATCTAAACTTCACGCCACTTCCTTAGCGGGGTAAGCAGAGAGAACTGAACGCCATTTGGCACGGTCCTTACACACCTCACTTGCTTCTTCAACATATTAATAATAATGTCCTCCTAACCGATATCGGTCACGGCGGCCAATCTCAACGAAGATTAGCCATCTACGCAGGAGATATTATAGTGCACAAGCGTGTGCGCAAACACAGGTACACTCTCTGTTCCTTCACTCTCATAGTCCGGTGAGACGGCAATTCGACATCACCGGAGGCGCAGGACCAACGGCTTAACGTGCTTTGCGAGGCACGGGGGTGATTAAACCGCCAAGTTCCTGACTCCGGACTGTTACTGAGTCATTTCACCCGGGATTTGAACCCGGGACCTCTTGGTCCTTAGGCGGCGCATGCTACCAGTAGACCAACAGGGCAGTCAGTGGTATATGTATTGTTTATGACATTGATAAATCAACAAATTGACGCTAGTACAACAAAATACAATACTAACATCACCTATGTATTAAAAATCAAATGTCAGCCATTGCTCTCCATACAAATGCACGACCGACTTAATCTGACTCCCAGAGGCTTAGAAATATGAACTTCGTAATTCGTAATTTGGGGGAAACAAAAGATGCTAATTATGAAGCGGGGAGTTCACAAGTCCCCACTTAGACGTTTTCTCCCGAGTCTGCTCCGGGGCATGATTACATAACCGCGTATAACACCGGAGGGTAGGTAGACCATGAGTTCATGTTAATCTAGGACAGGTCTTTTGAGAAATAAGTTTAAATGAAATTACAATGCAAGAAGGATAATAAATCAACTTTCAAATGATGTAGATGCATATAGGCTGGATACGCAATACCTATTATGAAAGTTACTATGTCTTTCAAATTTTTTTTTATTTGTTTATAGCAAGCTTTAGTAAATATATGTGCTTAAATTAAACTATAACTTACCTTTACATACATTTTTTTTTTACGAAAAAAAAATCCGCATATTTTTTTATTATGGACTTTAAAAAGAGCAAGGAGGCTTTAAGTTTAACTATTGGTTTTCAAATTAGAACACTTGTTTGAATACCTAATTGAAGTCTTTCATAAATTACCAATTTCAATATGAATAGTTATTAACATGTTGGTCTGGGACTTAAAAAGAATGTGCCAACTGTGGTTCTTGCCTAGCATGTCGTAAATGACAACTTATGGTATATCGGGTTTTGGGTATGTGATTGTGTAGGCGACAAGCTAGCCACTTGTCACTACTTTTTCTCAAAACCCAGCCCAGTTTTGTTTTTGGTTGAATGTGGTTAAAGGAACCTGTTGCCTTTTCGGGGATTATGGGCGTGTTTTTATGTATGTATTAGCTTTTTTCCTCAGTTTTACATGCTAGTAAAATTTTTGTTTTTTAACGGAGCCATAAAATCAATACTTCCTTTCACGTCCCGATCGGGGCAGACTTCACAGTACGCCTACTCTTGCTCTCTAAACAAGTGGCTTCCAAGGTCGTCTAGGACTTCTGGCTAATAACATTGAGTGCCAACCAGATTGGAACCTAATTCAATATACATTAGGTCCAGTCTTGTTCGAAAAGTAACAAGTTTCAGTCATATTAAGTAGAACTTGAATTATGTTAAATCAACCGCCAATTTACTGTCTTTTTTGAATTTTTTTTGGAGAGAGAAACCGTCCAATATTTGTCAGAGATTTTACAAAGTATTCACAAACTGACCTAGTATAAATATCCGACAACATCACTTACATTGATCTGAATCCAAGCTATGTGTTACGAATAGCACTTAAGCACTTGTGTTACGAATATCAGAATCAACAGTAAGTGACAGCGCACGTCGTTAATTTAGTGTTAAGAAAAAATTAAAATATGCCGTCCTGTGTTGTTTAATGGTGAAGGCGAAATGGCGGGCGGTCGGCCTTTCTATGGCCCTATCGGCTTCCTATCGGTTGCCTCACCGCGTAGTTTGGGATGGTTCTGTCTATCTTTTTTTATTGGTCTGAGACTAACCACTAGTCACTTTTCACAATTTTCCACCCAAAACCAAATTACGATTATTAGACAGTCCCGTTGTCGTCTTGTTTTTAGTTATTCATAGAACAAAAAAGTTCTCCGGTACCGGCATTTCAAACGTTTAAAATCAATTAGACACTATTGCAAACAGTTCTAAACTGTATTTTACATTCTTTACGAACGTATTAAAATATACTACCACTGTTGTCACTAAACACTGACCATTAAACTGTAACTTTGGCCACTAACTCGGTGCAAGCTTAAGCAAAAACACGAATGCCTTTTCAAATCCGGTAAATTCCTCAGTATTTTCAAAAGTTCCAATTTCTACCAAATTTATTACCAATTTTTTTTTTATAGCCAGTTTAAAAATAAGTAAGTATAAGCTTTTCAAGCAATCAATCGGAAGTCTTAAGAAAAAGAACGTTTAACAGACAAGGAAACGTTCCACCTACTTAACGAACTCTTTGTTATCAAACTCGCACTTGCCAACGTCCAAATTAAAAGAATCCCTCGTTCAAGTCGAAAAAAATAAGCCCTCAGCCGCTCATTACGAAATTCGCACACGAATAAACCTATTCAAATGTTATTTAATATTTCAATATTGAATTCTCAGTAGAATTCTGTATTCGGACTTCATTTGGACCGGTTTTTTGTGAAGCGAATCATTTGGTGTATCAGCGCTGACATCTAATGAAATTAATAGATTCCGGTGGAATATTTATGCAGATGTTGACGTACAGTATACAGGCAAAATTGTTTTGCGCGGTATTTAATTATGGATATTGTAGGTACCTACAGTACATAAGGTTATTTTTAGTTTATGTGAAACCACTTATTTAACACCTACTTATGTAACTCAATATTCTAAAAAACGAATTTGAAGGATTTGAGAAAACGAGCAACTTTCCATATAAAAATTTTCAGGTAATAATTGGATATTCTGTGTGAAAAAAAAATATTAGCAAATTTTCTAAAATCTTTTAAATAAGTTTCTTACGTTAACGCGATCAATAGTAAGGTTTTGCATAAAATAAAAATAACCTTGTTTTAATTACTTTTCTTTGTTAGGAGATTTCTGTGTCCAGGAATGGCCAAATATAAGCAGATTAGGATAATTACGAGATGTATGTTGGACTAAAGATACCCTAATTAACGCGAACACGTGTATTCCGGTTTGTTCCAGCAGAAGCACCCTCATGTGATCTTTGAAGCACGCACGAAGGCCAACAAGGGATGCGGCAACAAGCTGGAGTTTCGGCCCAAGAGCCGGCGCACCAAGCACGTCACCTTCATCGAACAGCCCATGAGGGACGACCCTGCCGCCATGTGAGTAACCAATGAACTGATCAGCTTCTTCCAAGATTACGTATGACCTGTTGCGGGGACCCCATCTGCCTAGCACTTGTATCCGTCGCCGCCGTCTCCCCCCTCTAATGGGCTCCTCCCATTAGAGGGGGGTACACGGCTGGCACCACTAGTCTCCACTAGTGGTGCCAGCCGTGTAGAGCGGGCTGGTCACTGGAAGCGATTTGGAAGCAGATTAGTTGCCATGACGCTTCCACTCCAGCGAGGGGTACTGCTGGGTTTAGTGGGTTTAGTGGTACCTTTGGATAGAAAGGGGGCCTCCGACTCAGAGGCCCCGGGGAGCCTCACACACAACTCCGTCCTCTGGCGGGGTAAAGGTGCATCACGCATTTCCGGCGTAAAAAAAAGGTTACATACATATGCCCTTCAATCCCGGTATCGCGAGATCACGGTATTGCGAAATCCCGCGTAATTTTTCCAGTCCCGCTAAAATTTTGAACGTGGGATTTGCATCAATTCGAATAAGCGCTATCCTTAATTGATTTCTTAAGAATTATGGAATCCATGTGGTAATTCCTGTCGCCATGTGAGTGGTACCTCTTTGAACCGACCTTGAGCATCTTCTAAGTTTACATTAAATACATGCACACATACCATCACGCTCTTAATTTTCTAAGAGGTAAGTAGAGACAGCAGACTTGGAGCAGCAAGCTCTTCAAACCACATTCACCAAAAAAAAAAGTTGAGCTGGTTTAGATGGAAAACTGTGAAAACCTGATATTACTTCTATTTATTTCCCTTTTACGACATTCTAAAGAGAGACACAGTTGGCACATTATTTTTAAATACCAGACCAACATAGTTTAACTTCAGGATATCAACTTCCTTAAAGCGGGAGGAGGCAAGTCATTTTACATTAACACCGAAACTAGTGATTTCATAATCTACAAATTAGTTCCAATCCTACTTTCCGCCTCAGCAAACGCCACTTATTTTTAAGGCGACGAAACGAGTACCGACAAAATAATGCCAATATCGTTTAATTAGCAGTTACCGGCTAATTAGTATCGGCAGTCGTTGTCAGATAATGAAGCTTCATTAACGCTATTAGAATGTAAAGTGGAGTTTCTTTTATATCGCCATTTTAATGGAAAGTTGTTTCAAGGCTGTATTCCCGGTTTCTACGAGCCGGTAATGAAATCGGAAAAAAATAAATAAAACTGGTCTAAAAAATATTTAAAAAGAAAAAGAATGCTCAAGTAGTTAAGCTTCTTTACTCCGGAGTCTTAAGCCTGCTAATGGAAGAAGAGTTTATAGGCAATCAACAAACTACAAATAATAGTAGACCTTAACTCTTTGAAAATGTGCAACTGCAAAAAAAGGTCACTCACTACTCAAAATGAATTTTTAGCCTTAGCATCAACCGTCAATAATAAAAATACCTACCAAAACTTGCAGTTTAAAATGTAAAGATGTCAATAGCTTTTCTTTAAATTAGCATAGTTCTAAAACGATAATTTCCACAAGAAAGAAATTTAAACTCCCTTTTACTACGTAACCCTGTCCTAACCAGCTGTTTCCTGTTTTCGTTAAGAAAAACTCTAACCGCAGACCCAACGTCTGCGTCGCGTGAAAAAACCATCTCAAGATACCCCAACTCTTGATAAAGGTCTCTAAAAGTAATTCTATAGAATAGAACTTTCGTAAAATCGCCAGCTTACAACTGATACGACTACCAACCTTCCTCCCTCGACCTCATAATCAATGCTCATAATGAACTCGATTCCAAAGCACGACTTAAGAGATTCCTCGAATTCTGCGAAGGCGCACATTATTTGAAACCTGGGTTCTTTGTATCCCGGGACTTAACCTGGATTAGTTATATTCCGCTGATGTGTCGAATGAGCCGTCGAAAGTGGGGTTTTCATGAAATGAAGCTTGTGATCCAAAGGTTTCCTTTTTATTCGGAGGTTTTATCTTTATGTAAAAGGTACTGAGACCTGATTAGAGATCAAGGACTTTAAACATATCTGTCTTATATCATAAATGCTCACGTGACTATGTTTGTTTAGTTTCACGATTCATAACTGATCATTACGAATATTGGAATCGTCATAATTTTGTTGTCTTTATTTTTTACGATTGAGTGCCGTTTTTTAAAAACTTTTATTTTTTGTAATTTACAAGAATGGCAAGTATACTGCTTGGAGTAGTGAAATGAAATGTAGCACCTTCATATCTGATACTTCATGCCGGGTTTTTCTTGTGACTCCGGTCGAGTTACCAATCATACCTATGTCAGCGTGACTGTAATAAAAGAACGATATAAAATGATAGCCAAGAAGATGATAAGATGAATGATCAATACGCAGAGGTACGGTAGTATAGTATACGGTAGGCAGAGAGAACCGAACGCCATATGGCACGATCCTTACACACCTCACTCGCCTCTTCAACATTCATAATCCGTTTCATACAAGCTCTACGGTTTTTATGACTCCTAACATCACCTTCTTTTAATACACGACCAATCTGGTCGTGGTAGGTGAGCCTGGGCCTTCCGCGGCTCCTACATCCTTCCACTTTCGCATTGTATATCTGTTTAGTCAATCTTTCGTCATCCATTCTTTCCACATGTCCGAACCACCGGAGCACTGAAAAACTAGTTAATCCATAATACAACCACATCAATAAATCAATCAATATTGTACAAGCCATTCCCTTCCACACCAGCCCCACATTTCCCGCTGCGATTCCACCAGCGAGCCTCATGTTGACACTAACCGCTCAGCGATTAATCCGACCGGTCACAATCACAATACTAGTTGGATCGCGCGTGTTTACCCGGCGGTGATAATAACATTGTAAATACAGGCGACGCCGGACGTGTTTAGTGATAAATTATGATTCGCGATTGACTGGTGAGGCGATTATTTGGAAATTGGAGCAGGTCGAAACGCGTGTTGATGGTAAATGTCAAACAGTTCATGTGTGATGTGTACTTAGAAATAACAGGATTGAATTATCGATACTATACAAATTGGTTTTTAATTTGGAATACGTAATAAGCCGGCGATTGTCCAATGTTAGTCTGGAACTTAAAAAGGATGTGACAACAGTGTTTCTTGCCTCGGGCTAGCACGTCATAAAACCTTGTACACTTGTCTCTATTTCTTAACAATTTTCCATCTTACTCAACTCAATTTATTTTTTTTACATACATAACAACACGCCCATAATCCCCGAAGGGGTAGGCAGAGTCAGAGGCAGAAGAGATGGAAAATTGTGAAAAATTAGTGACTAGCATTTAGCCCACACAATCACATACCCAAAACCCAATATACCATTAGTCGTCGACCACAGTCGGCACATTATTTTTAAGACCAACATGGTACAATGGGCTGGAATAGATTAATTTTTGTGCTAAAACTAATAATCAATGACCTTACGGCTCTGTTGACTCTGACTGTCCCTTCGAAATTTCGAGCGTGATAGGAAGCGTGAAGAACTTTGAAATAACACTAAAGGGACTAAACGCCAGATTATAACATACATACAAAAAAAAAGAAAAAAAGAAAAAAAAAATCAGTCGAATTGAGAACCTCCTTCTTTTTTTTTAAGTCGGTTAAAAATAACAATGGATGTGTAAACATGATCCATTAAGTCCAAAGTTCTGAAGATCAGATCCCCCAGTCGCTTCAATGTACAAAATAGTGAGACTCGTTAAACCCCAGATCATGTCCAACCTTGACTTTGATCCGAGTCCTGGTTGAAAATAACATACTTAACATAACATCACGCCCATAAGCCCGAAAGGGTAAGCAGAAAATTACATTGCTTATTTTTGTAGGTTTTGGATACGAAACCCTTAAAAAAACATGCTTGTGACCACGGTCGTTGGAACACGGCCGAGACGTCAAGCTAAAGTACTCATGTAGGGGAGCGGGGGGCTAGTTGTAACAATTTACAATTTTTTTATTGTAAAAATAAATGCCTCCTGCGTCATCCAGCGGGATACTGATCGCGCTCTTACGATAGAATGGGTATCAAAGTATATATATAGTATTTTTTTTAGCCTAACCTACTATTTGTAGTAGGTTAGACTAAAAAAAAAAGATTGAAAATCAAATAAATATTCTTCTTCTATTATCTAGGTAAAAAAAATGTTTGTTACTACTTGCCCATGTTAAAACTAGCCCCTACTACTTAGTGCATATCGCGTTTAGTCCCGTAAGTAGATAGTGTTGCAAGCAACTTTGGCTCACAGTGCATTATCCGTCCCACGGCTGAATAATAACTGGCTAAAGTTTACCGCTTTTTATATGATTTACCGACTTTACAGCTAGTTCCTTTGTTTTGACGCGTCGCGAGTTTTTATACGGTCGAAACGTTTGTTTTTAGAGCAGTGATAGCTCAATTGTAAGGACACGCGCCTCTTAACCGAGGGTGCGGGTTCAAACCCGGACACGTACCTCTGGACTTTTCAAGTTTATGTACGTATTTATACCACTAGCTTGACGGTGAAGGAAAACATCGTGATGAAATCTGCAAATTTAAACAACTTTGGATTTGTAACCATGATCCAAAAATTGTCTGGTTTCCCTATCTTAGGGTTACGAAGGTCAGATCGGCAGTCGCTTTAATGTAATTACCAGACTCGCTAAATCCTGGATCATGGTCTAAGCGGACCCCGTCTAAGCACGGGACATAAAGCTAAGAAGATGATGAAACGTTTGTTTTTACAGTTCTTCTTCTTTGTCGTAATATATGTATCTACAATTGTACATATTTATAGTTTTAAAAATTAATAAAGCTTCCGTGAATGCTGTGTTGCTCACGCTGCTTTCGGAATGATGTAATGTAGAGAATTAGTCTGAAAGGCAATGGCGGACTCAAATATTTTGGGATGTAAAATTAACAATATATTAGATTACTGCTCTAAGAAACAAAAGGAATTCCTATGGCTATCTCCCATCATCCCGTGTCTATGTTCGCGTTTACATATTAAAATTTTAGTCTTTATTTATATAGTATATAGGCTATAAATTAAAAAAAACACTTACGTCAAGTTAACCAATCTTTATAGTTGTAAAACTACCACTATATACATTATTTCATTATTAAAGACAGTCCTAGCGATTGAATGAGTGGCCTTTACTGTCGACGCCAGTCTTTCTCCATTAAACAAAGGTCATCAAAGGTCCATCAATCTTTAGCACTAAAACAACCCTGTTAAAGGTCTTCCCTTCATTAGCTGTATGCCCTATATTAACAAAGTTAACCCTCCAAGACATTTTACTTTTCACGATACTAACAGAGATACGGAAATAGCAGCCTCACCAGCACGCGGCTGGCGGTTTAGCGGACAGCCTCCGCAGCATTGGGGTCAAGTGTGACCGCATCTGGGTCAAGACCATACCTCCGAGGGGAAATCGAGCTCTAAGTCTTATTTAGTAAGAGCCGTAGATTTTGTTCCTGGAAGCAATTTACCGGTTGGATTGTAGGATTAACTAGTCAGTAATTCAAATTCAAAAGGTCTTTACATAATAATGTATTGATGCGGAGCATATACCTTTCTTTTATTACTGTAAAATTATTACCATATTTACCTTATTCTTGAAATAAAATGTATGTAGCTACAACCAATTCCAAATGTCGATTCTACTGAAAAGAAGCTCATAAGAAATTCGGTAGTTAGTTATACTCTATTTAGTCATATACATGAAATAACGACGTTTGCACAAAATCAGCGGGGCATACCTTGAAGTATTTTCTTTGTAGAAACCGTTTTGGTTCTACTTTCATTTTGGTTCAAGGATCAGTACCCAAAGGATGCCCTTTTTACTTAAGTCTCCGGTATCCATCTATGAATGTATCTACCATTCAACTTATCATCATAATGTCAGCTATATTGAGAACTGTAATAGGTAGATTGTCACAGAATGTGTATTTCAGTCGCCTTCACAACCAGAAATAATATAAAATTTTAATTAAAAATTAAAGTGACGGGCTTCAACTTGAAGAGGGTTCGAACCAACAGCCCCGCTCGCGTGCCCACCGCTCCGCCCTCAAGAATACGGACCCCAATATTTACGATACACAGCCGCACGGCTTCGTCCGCATTGTGCGAGCACGGCACTTATAACTCATAAATCATTCAGTCGAACCCAATTTGTCGGCGCGGACTGATGAAAAGGCGCCCGTTAATATTCCAGAGCATCCCTAAGGAGCGGCGGTTTTTTTTTCATCGATGGCTTCGTGCGGCTTACGGGTTATTGATGGAAGCACCTGGATGGTAGGCTGTTCGTTTAGATATGGGTTACTTGTAAGAAATTTTAGCGTCAACACATTATCTCTGAAGTGCATAGATAAAAGTCGGTCCTACCTATGTCGGCAACTGGTCGTCTGGGTAGTTGGCGGCTTCACTCATTGCAGCACCTCAAGTGTCGCCCGGAACTGAGCGCTTGCGGAGGCAAGACGCCGTCATGCCAATAACACGTCGCGCGGGCTCATGTCGCCGACATGATTATTTTCATATTTGCCGCAGAGTTGTGCCGGCAGGCTGTGTCGGCGGGTTGGCGGCTTTGGTGTATAGCGCTTTACGCGCAACGACGGCTGTATGACTTAGCTACAAGTTGCGCTATGACACAGCAAAATGTACTAACGCCATACAATTTGCGCCATCGCGTAACAAATTGAAAAGAGCTGAGTTGGCCGTTTGGTACTTACTAACTAACTAACTAAACTTCACGCCACTTCCCTAGCGGGGTAGGCAGAGAGAACCGAACGCCATGTGGCACGATCCTTACACATCCTTACGGTGCTTACTACAGTGTTTTTAATCATCCTGGGAAAGTGTTGCATGCCGACACATTTTGCAGAGTACATTAAATTGCAAATATTGTAACTGTTTTTCGTGCAATTAAGAATAATAACTTCTAGCGATTAGAATAACTTCATGAGTGATCTGTAAAATTCGGCGGGTGCTCGATAGATCAATTAAAGAGGATTTGCTCACATACTTACCTATATATATAAGGTTAAATTAAGTAATAGTTAAAATTTATGTTAAGTAAATTTAACATTTATAAATACGCCAAATTTCTTTTAATTGAGATCTAATTGAGATGCAATTTGGCATAATCAACCATCAAAGCATAATTATGTATTAAACATCCAATACACAACATTTCCTTTTACAATCCGAATACGATTCATGCGATAGATCTCGCTATCTACGACTAAAAGCTAAAGCTGGTACACCGACCGATACAAATTGAAGCCGATGCAGGTATGCGGGCGGAGTGGGTGCATACGTAATGCGGGCGCGGGCTGCGTCTACCGCTTGCGCTTGACCCGGCGAGGTCACTCTTGACCCGGATAGCGGGTGCTCGGGACATACCCATTCGCTTAGTACAGGCGACTCGGTAGATGGATGACGTTTATATGGGGAAAGAAAGTTGAATTTGATGCGTTTAGAATTTTATTTGATGGCCTGAAATGAATGTTATTGTACTTATGAAGAAAGCTAATTAAATATTCGTTTTTTCTATACACTGCCTGACTCTATGTATGAAGATTTTGCAACCATCACGCACACAATCCTCGGAAAGATGGTTTAATGAGCAACCATATTTACGCTTTAAGCTACTAGGTACCGTAATGTTATTCTACACTTGATTTTGTTCTTTTACATACTGAATGTCTTGATATAACAATTTCTACATACACACATAATATCACAACCATAGTCCCCGAAGGGGTAGGCGTGAAAGTGGCAGCATGCCCCCTTAACCACATTCAGCCAAAAGTATAACCGGGCTGAATCAGATTGTGAAAAAGTAATGACAAGTGGCTAGCTTGTCGCCTACACAAACTAAAACAATTTCTGGTAGACTGAATAATTGAAATTTAACGCAAAATTGTCCAAGAAATATAATATTCTTAGCTGTGTTTATTGTTAATATTATAAAGCCTATAACCTTCCTCGATAAATGGGCTCTCTAACACTAAAAGATGTTTAAATTGGACCAGAAGTTCCTAAGATTAGCGCGTTTACGCAAACAATTAAACAAACTTCTCAGCTTTATTTAATTATGTATAGGTTTACTACTAACTATAAAATTGACTGGCTCGTTGGTCGAGTGGTCAGGGACTGGCCCGTTGGTCGAGTGGTCAGAGACCCTGACCACGAAATCAAGGGTCGCGGGTTCGAATCCCGCTAGGGGGTAAATGTTTCGTGTGATGAACATAGCCATTTGTACTCGAGCCATGGACGTTTATAAACGTATTTAAGTATGTCTATCCGTTCACCTAGTATCCATAGCACAAGCATAAGCTTAGTTTGGGACTAGGGAATTGGTGTGTCAGTCTGGAGAATTAATTTATTTAATTTAATTTATATAACTTGACCTTTAAATTGTATACCTAGTTGTGTCTATACTGTTTTTGTATACCTCCTGGTTTGCAATTACTTTTAGCTATAAACATGTAGTGGGCGTGGAGGAGGCTATACGTATACACCCACACTGCCAGTTCAACGGAAAATGGTCCCAGAAATTCAATATAATATTATATTATGACGAACGCTGTATAATACCTTGTTAGATTGACAAGTCAATTGAAACTCCATTTATTACATGCTCTTGATACATAATGCCGTCTGTTGTGTACGAATATAGTCGTATAATTTTCTGAAGCGTTTCGGTGGAAATGATAAAGTAAATAACATACAGTTGTTAACTTTATTGGTTTTAGATATAAATATAATATCTAATGTAATAATATACAGTTTATAATTCTCAAGACTCGTTATTCTTTCATAAATAATATTTATTCCACTACTTTACTACTTACTTAGTACTTCCATTATTATTATAGTCCACGTATTGTTTGTTATTATTTTATCCATAACTTTTTTGAATTCTTTACATATTTATAGAACTTTTACGTTTTACTTAGCGCAAAATATAACTAATATTGGTATTTCTAAGTGTGAGTCACGGAACACATATGGATGTCAAATTTTTATTTGTACATTCGATGCGACATCACTTCGAAACATTAATTGATACAAAAACGACGCCATACGTGCACTCAAAATTGAATAATACAATGACCGAATTTCATTAAACCAGGTCAACCATACTTTCGCAAAATCACCCCCAAAGAACCCCCCACTTTCAATCGTGACGTGTGCCGGGCGACTGAACAATTTTAATAGCAAGAGCTCCTTAGTCGGAAGCCGTCAACGGCCTGCAATTGTCAACTGTTTTAATTAAGTCCCGAAACCCTTTCGAATACTTGACCAATCCGAAATCAAAGAGTTGGTTTCTTGACGATTAATAAGCTCCTTTTAGCTTCCGCCTAATAGGAGCCGTAATGGGCCATTAGTTTAAATTTTATCAATTAACGTTCGCAATCATGTCGAGTCAACCGGTTACAGTAACTGAACGAATGATTGGGTGAGGAGACGAATTGTCAAAAGGGGATCATTAAAATGTCGCTAGGAATATCAAAGTGAATGAACGAGTGGAAGAGCATCGCGTTATCTTTGAGCCGGCGATTGGATCCGAAGATAGGTTGGCGTTTTAAAATGTCTACTCTAGGTGAGCCCGATTGGGAGATAAGTTATCAGAGATTTCTTTTGAGCGGCACCTCATAAGGATTTCCTTGGAATATTAAAATCGTTCGATTTGAACTCGGGTGGGTTTTAATCGAGTCGTTTTGTGGGGAGCGAGTGGGTTGGGTTGGGCGGCGGCTGGGATCAATGTTTCTATTTTTAGACTTTATTGCAGCGCCTCGCGGTTTCACCCAGGTAGCTCTCGTTCCCGTGGGAATACGGGAATAAAATATAGCCTATGTTACTCGCTGCTAAAGTAGCTTTCTATTGGTAAAAGATTTTTTCAAATCAGTCTTGTAGTTTCGGAGCCTATTTAATACAAACAAACAATCAAATCTTTACTCTTTATAATATTAATATGTGACGTGGGTGTAACTTTTTAAAACCTCGTAACTCTGAGGTCGGGTTTTCATAATCTGCCTAGCGTTATGTCTCGTTCTAAGCTGGACCAAGGTCCTCGACTTAAGGACACATTAAAGCGATTTTCATATAATTTTTGTACCCGTTCAATAGTGGGACCAGACAAATTAGATCATGATTAAACATTTATAATAATTTTAATGTGTACATTTTTCACAGTGTTTTCCCTTATCACCAAGTGTCAAAAATCCGTAGGTTAAATTAACAAGATCTTTAAAACTCTCATGTACAGGCATGTGTTTGAATCAAAACTGTGTCCTACCCTTTTTTTTCAGACCTATGAGAAAGATTCCGTATTCCAAGAACTCTTCACAGCCATCAATAGCTATTGCCGTCTAATCCGGTATGCAACGCGACACCATAAATTCCAAATTAAGTTCGGCGACATTCCAAAAGTGAACCCGTTCAAATATTAGCACTGCGTAATAGAAAATCTGAAATAACAGCCGCTGTTGACGCACCAAATGGATGAGAGTCCAACAAACATTACTCCGTGTTTATACATTTTCCAGGACAACAAGCGATGCCTTGACAAATCTCTCAGCCGCCCGCGCCCCCAATCTTGTTCCCAGGAAATAATCCCCGAAGGGATTAATTCCCCCGTTAAATTATACTCAGGCTTTTTCTAAGGTGGAGCGAGCAGGCAAATGTTCCGTAGCATTGGATCCGGGACGCGGGCGGATTGTTGCCTTGAGTATTGTGGTCGATGGTGGATGCTTTTTCTAGAAAATTTTAATAAATTTGATGTTTTTCTTTTCATGCAGCGCCGGAGAAGTACATGATGAACGGTATGTATGTGATTAATATCGACAGAAACTAGTAATTAAGCACAATTTTTTTAGATAAAAATAGCATTCTTTTTTTTAATTTTATTTATTTATGTATGAAGAGGATCATGAATTTTTAACCCCGCTAGGGAAGTGGCGTGGAGTTTAGTTAATTAGTTACCTATTGCTATTTATCCATCTATTTCATGCAACAAATTGCCATACCACAGTTTTGTTGACCCTTAAAATATATCCTCAAATCTAAAATACATATACATATTATTACACAAACACAGGAAATTACATCTCGCTTGTTATAAAGGTGTTAGCATATAGTCTAAACAGTATTAATCTAGATTGTATTCGAAAGATCTTTTTCCTATTAAAATGTCTGCTTCATATCATCTTCATAAAGTAAAACCGATGCCATATTTACTTAATGATCATTATTTTTACGTAAGTACATAAAATATTATTTCAGCATTTAGAATCTCTTATTTAAGGTTATATTGAGAAAGATCATTTATATCAGATCATATCGTTAAGTAAAAGAAAACAACTCTATACGTATTTATAAGTAGTCAATATTTATAAGTACTAAGACATGACTAGCTCGATGGCGCATTTGGTAGTGACCCTGCCCCATGCGCCAAGAGTTGTGGGTTCGATTCCCACCCAGGACAAACATTCGTATGATGAATACTTGTGTTTGTTCTGTGTCTGGGTGTTAATATCCAATATTTAAGTATATATTTGTAATACCACTGTTGTTTCTGATATCCGTAACACAAGTGCTCAAGCTATTTACTTCGGAGTCAGATCAATGTATGTGATGTAGTCGGATATTTATTTATTTATTTATTTATATATCTCAACTAATATAAATCTGAAGAGTTTGTTTGTTTGTTTGCTTGAACGCGCTAACTTCAGAAACTACTGGTCCGAATTGAAAAAATATTTTTGTGTTGTATAGTTAATTTATAGAGGAAGTCTAGACTATATAACATTAACCATAAACGCGGGTGAAGCCACGGGCACAGCTAGTATATTTATACATATACACATTATTTTATTTATGTATGTATAAATATAAATATATTTTACTAACTGCACCCCGTGGTTTCACCCGCGTAGTTCTCGTTCCCGTAAGAATATGGGGACAAAATATAGCCTATGTTACATCCGAATAATCGATCTTTCCAATGGTGAAAGAATTTTTGAAATCAGCACATTCGTTTTTGAGTTTATTTATTACAAACATACACACACACAAAAATACAAAAATACTAATCTTTTCTCTTTATAATATTCGTAGAAATATAAATATATTTTATTATAAAACGGAGAAGATTCTACGAGACCCAAATATACATATAAACAATCTGACAACGCCTTCCTTCGTTTTCGCTCCGAGTATAATATTTCATTCAAAGTAAAACGCTACACCACACGTACGTTTACTGAAAGCGCTTAAAGAATTCGTAGAAATTTAGTACCTATATTAAATGAGTGAAGATCGAAATTTCCTTCAAAGCCATCGACATTAGCGTTGCGTAACAGTCGGTACTTTTTATATCTATAGTTTTAATATAGTATTTTCTTTTCGATATTGTGAAATAACACCGAAAGAAGGAATAAAAGCATTAATTGATACTACCCCAATTTTCAAAGTACGCACTACCCGCACTTTACCTATGATAATTATAATTTTAGCTATTGCCTGTTAAATTGAATTTACATACAATTTCGTATCCTATTATGTAGACAAGTAAGATTATATAAATATAAATATCAGACTACATCACATACATTGATCTGACTCCGAGGTAAGAAGCTTAAGCACTTGTGTTACGGATATCAGAATCAACAGTGGTATTACAAATATATACTTAAATATTTACACCCAGACACAGAACAAACACAAGTATTCATCACACGAATGTTTGTCCTGGGTGGGGATCGAATTCGCCATCAAGCCAGTCAAATAATACCGTGTACTATATTATATGTATATAGTTTTGTAGATTCGTTTCAATGAATAAAGGATGATTTAGTGGATGTTAAATACCCAACCATAAAAGCATCTATATTTTGTGTAAAATAATAAAAGGGCTTATCAATTTAAAAATAAAATCGATAAATTATCGATAAATCACTCGGGCAGCACTAATCCACACGCGCCAGATAAAAGTTTCCTGGTCCTTGATAACAAGGGCCTTGAGAGACGGTTCCGAGATAAACTTGATTAGAGTCCAGGCCCGAATTAAGGGGTGAATGATAAAAAAGACGAGGAAAGGGTGGGATATAGCCGGTCGATGGACCCGTAGTATTATTTATGTTACTGATAATTAGAAAATTAAGATTTCATCGGCTAAAATCCGCAAAAGTTAATATTTGTTGTGTTAATACATACATACATACGTAACGTCACGCCCATAATCCCCGAAGGGTTAGGCAGAGTCAAAGGGGCAGCAGGCCCCTTCAACCACATTCAGCCAAAAACAAAATTGGGCTGGGTTAGATGGAAAATTGTGAAAAAGTAGTGACAAGTTGCCTACACAATCACATACCCAAAAACCCCATATACTATTAGTCGCTTTTTATGACACGCTAGGCAAGAGACACAGTTGGCACATTCTTTTTTAGTCCCCGACCAACATGGGAGGTGTTAATAAAGTAAAATGACAAAATAAGGCATTTTGAGACATACATGCATAAAGTAGTCCTTAAAGTTGTTGCTTATATAGATAACACATTTTATCTGATTTTTAAAAAAGTAGGAAAAGATAAGGTGATGATTACACACTTATAGTTAGCTCGATGTAAAATAAAATTGTTTCAAATTAACACTAATAAATCCACAAAATTTCAAAATTCTTACATTAGATGATTCCATTCCGGTTCAGAATTAGGGTGTCACAGAGAAGATTTTGGGAAAACACGCAGTACTTATAACGATACTAATCTTAATTATATATAAATTACGCGTCACGTTGTTTGTCCGCGATGGACTCCGAAACTACTTAACCGATTTTAATTTCAAAAGCACACCGTGTGCAGTTTGATCCAACTTGTAAGATAGGATAGCTTACACCTCTATTTATTTAACCCGATTATGCGTCATTGACTGTTACGCGGAGCGAAGTTCGCCGGTCAGCTAAGTAGTATAATATAAAAACTAAACTAAAATATCTTTACGCCATTTTCCTAGCGGGGTATACAGAGACAGACGGCGCGGACCTTAATACCAAACTCGCTTCTTTGACATATGTGTTTAAACTAGCCGTGCCTGCAGTTTCTGACTGGCTCGATGGCGCATTCGGTAGTGACCCTGCCCCATGCCTCAAGAGTTGTGGGTTCGACACCCAGGACAAACATTCGTATGATGAATACTTATGTTTGTTCTGAGTCTGGGTGTTAATATCCAATATTTTAGTATATATTTGGGCTTAGTAGTTGATTCGCACGAAATTCATTCGCCCGAACGTGCGAAACGTCCACTTTTAATAATAATATTTTTTTAGTAGGCGTTTCGCACGGATGTATATTAATCGCGTGCGAACCGACCCTCTCAAAAATTAGTAGTACGCCTTTCGCACATACCCATTTTTTTATGGAAAAGTTTTAAGAAAAAATTACATTCGCGCACAAAATCATTTCATCTAGAATTATTAATTCTTACTTCTAAGAAAGGTAAGAAATAAAATGCTCCTTTTTAGAAAAGGTTATAAGGTACCTAAAAATATAACTACAACTAAAATCACAACTAGAAAATCACAGTTATAACAATTTGTAATCAAATAGAATGACATATTTATAATTATGTAACAAGTTATTATTTTAATTTAAATTTTACCTTACATCAACTAATATATTTTTTATAGGTATACACTTTGTTTATCAACAACACAAACGACTACAACATTATTTTCACTGGAATCAAGTTTTTATGAAAGTTTAATATAATTTTTTTGCTATTTTTTTTTTATTACAATATAAAAGTAAAATATTACTATCCAGCTAAGGTATTGTTTATAAATAGAAAGTAAATAGTTTTTTTTATTTTTCTTAATTACTTCATAAAATTGTGAAGTACGTTTATGGTAATTTAAATAAAACAATAATAGAAAATTTTAAAAATCACATAATAAGCATTGAACATTATAACAATCATAAAATCACAGTTTGTACAATAGAATAATCTGTGGTTTTAATAGGTACAAAGTTATTAAAAAATTAACGATTAACTAACCAACAATAATATATATTTATCTTAACTACAAAAAAATACGGTGATAGCAACAATGACATATCACAGAAAGCTTAAATTACTTGTCATTAAAACTGTCTTATTATAAAGAGGTCATAGATAATAAATTTTAGTCAGTCTTTTTTAGTCACAAACTAATGGCTTAATTTTTCGATACATAGTTGTAAGTCTATGTCGCCATTAAGGAATTGACTAACAATATCTGCAATTCTTTTCTGCTGTCTTATTGTCTCAGATGACTTTACTGAGATGTAATGGTTTTTATTAAATATTGTTAAATCGTATCCAGTATTTTTAATTCTTTCGCGCACTTACGCAGGCGTAATCTAACTTTGCCGATATCTCGTTTGCCGCTAGGTAGCAGACCTAGGCAGCCCCATAGGTTAATAAAATTGACAAAATATATATTCGTATTACATATTTGTGAAAAAAAGACACCATGAATTTATTTCTTTCCCTCATTCGTGATGTTCATATAAGTTTTGATATGAATTATTGACCTTATATTTATGTGAGTGCCATGAAAATGTGGCATATTTTAATATTTATATTAGAATATCTTGTACACGACTGTACCTTGATTTTTTTTATTTGCACATTTCGTTAAGTGAGCGAATCGCATACTACTAATTTTTGAGAGGGTCGGTTCGCACGCGATTAATATACATTCGTGCGAAACGCCTACTAAAAAAATATTATTATTGAAAGTGGACGTTTCGCACGTTCGGGCGAATGAATTTCGTGCGAATCAACTACTAAGCCTATATTTGTAATACCACTGTTTCTGATATCCGTAACACAAGTGCTTAAGCTACTCACCTCGGAGTCAGATCAATGTATGTGATGTAGTCGGATATTTATTTATTATTATTTATTTAGTTTCACTCGCGTTTATGCTTAATATTATATAGCCTGTAGCCTTCCACGATAATTTCAACACAATAATAATCTCTGCCTACCCCGCTAGGGAAGTGGCGTGAAGTTTAGTTAGTTATAATATTGTTTCCTGAGATTAGCGCGTTCAAACAAACAAACTATTCAGCTTTATATATTAGTAGTATAGATATACACTAATTAGTATTCTCAAATACTTTCATATTGAAATACTGAACCCTAAAACACATTTAGCATTCCAAAGCCGTTCGTCGTCTAGTTGAAAAAGTATTTTTGGATTTTCGAAAAAACGGGACGCAATCACATTGTAGCTGATAATCCGTCTCCGATTACAAGAACCGGACTTACTTTGCTTAAATAAAGTAGAAACATTGAGGAAAATGGATTGTGCTATTTTTGGTTATGAAAAATATAGCCAAGACGAGCATGGAACGGTTAACTTGATATGTTGTTCGAATCATCATTGAAAATCACTTAAATTCTTTGGCTTATTTAAAGTGGAGAAAACTACTTCTTTTAAATGAATAGATAGAAAATTTTTATCAATTTGATTTTAATACTTTTAAATGATCTAGAGTTATACGTACCCAATTTTGTTCAAAGAAAAAAGGAAAAGAGAGGGTTGAAATAATACTTAGCTTATTTTAATTAGGCAATTCGCTTTTTGCTGTTTAGCACATACTCCTTGATCCATTAACAACATTTAGTTTTTTTCCAACACAATAACATCTTGTTCCCGTACCAACATTTAGTATTTGCCACTACTTCTTGTACAAGTAACAATATTTAGTTTTTGCCGTTCAAGAATAAACTCCTTGTTCCAGAAACAACAAAAGCCTGAGCAACGTGAAACGCTCGTGGCGCTGGTGGCACGACACCGGGCTGCGCGCGCTCAACCGGCGCAGGCGCGACGTGCGCGAGACCACTAAATACATCGAAACCGCGCTCGTCATCGACAAGGCGATGTTTGACAGAAGGAACGGCAGCACCCGCTCTGAAGTCGTCCATGATGCTATACAAGTCGCCAATATTGCTGACCTGGTGAGTCAAATGAGGGCTTTTTGAATTAAAACATCAGATATACACGCACGCACACTCTCGCCCCCCCCCCCCCCCACTCATACACACTCACACAAACACACACACACAGACATATGCACACTCACTTACTCACTAATACACATACATATTACTTTCATTTAGCTTAGTTAACTTATCTTTCTACTCTTATTATTTCATAATAATCCCTACTAATTTATTTCTTATTATTTATATTTCCATTTATATTCGGTAGTAATCTTTATTTATCTATACTAATTTATTTCTATTCCTTCCTCATCTTCAAGTCAAATGTGTCTGTCTATCACGCTTTGATGCCCTACTTAATCAATTCCTGTCGATTCTTATAAATGTTAGCAAAAAAGCTTATCTTTATTCGAGACCATAAAACAGTCAGAATCTAAACCCTAAAAAAATCACTTAATCGATAGGTAATTAATAATTCAATGAAACTCAAAAAACCGTTTACACCAATTTAGACAACTAATCAGATAAAATAAGTTGCTGGCTAAAGTATCTTTGTACTCAAAACATAACATTAGTTACAAACAAGTTTTAGTTAGCTAACTCCAGTACCTCTGTCTATCTAAAGATAGAATACAAACTAAACCTCATTCGCTTGCATCTCAAGGAAAATTGCTATTTCATTTGTCAAGTCCCGAACTGAATGTTAGATTAGACAACAAAGTTTAACCCGTGAATCCTGAAAGCGACAATAGAGCGTGGAATAACCAAGCATATTCCGTAGCGAGATGCATAATGAAGGCACTTCAGCCCCTGCAATTGAAACCACTCCAGCCCGAAGCAGATTCGCGTACAGCACACGTTCACTTTGTTAGGCAAACAGAATTGGCAGGAAGCAACAGTACAACTAACACTTCAAACGAATAAATCGTAAATAAAAGCTCGCAGTGCGGGACAAAATGCACACAATCATTATGCGATAAAATTGCGAGCGCCCTCGTGTTGCGAGCGGTATTGTCGTCATAAACATTTACTCTAGATGCGCCGTTATAGTCGAGGCTTAGCAGTCCGCAAACGGGCTGGCATTCCTCGCACCCCACTCCCTACTCCCCCGGCATAAAGGTCATAATTGAACGGCCGTCTGCCGGCGCTGACCGCTTCGGCATGAGACGATAAAAAGTGGGGATTACACCGGACCCAGCTGTAATAACACTAGGGTTGACACTTTGAGGTTGCGCCCGAAAACGGGGATCAACAGAACTGACGCGCCATCCACTGCGGTGGCGACGGCGATGTCTGGAATTTCCTTCGTCCCAAAACACACAATGGGCATTGTAACATTTTATTAATATATCGCGCGGTGTTTTGCACTGCTAAAAGTGTTTTGTTTTTGCGTCTTGCTAATTTGGGGCCGTTTAAGTTTTGGCAGCGCACCAGAAAGTTCTCGTTAAAACAGCAACTTTGTACGGAGTCAGAAACTATTGTTGTTTTGGCCATTCCATACATCTGCTCCGTTGGTGCATTCTTTGCTTTTTTGAGAGAACAATTTTTAGTACGAATGCTAAAGAACGGTTAAAGCATTTTAACGAATGTGAAGCCAAGTAGACTACGCAACTTAGTTTAGGGACACTTTTTTATATAAATTACAACTCAGTTACGACCAACTCAAATATTAATAAGTTGGTCTTAAATGGAAGTTAAAAGGTTTCGAATATTCAGACCTTAAAAAACATTTTGAATATTTTAGTATCGTGCATTCAAGGCAAAACTTTATGCTACAGAATATATATATTTTTTATAAAATATCAAAATATAACTTTATATATTTTTACATAGCCCGCTGCAAATATGTACTACTAAACAAGTATTTTAATTAATATAAAAAAAATTCTATTAATTTAAAAAGTACCGGTAAAACTTTAAAATCTATTATATATAAAGCTAAATTACCACTGACTGACTCACTCACTGATCAGGGGTGTTTTTGGGGGTGAAGGGGGGCGTTTAGGACTTTTTGATGTATGGGGGGTGGGTTTAGATTTTTAATCAACGCAGCTTTTTTTTGTTTTTTTTTCGAAATTCAAGATGGCCGCCGAGTATGGCTTAGCGGGAAAAAAAAAATGTATGGAAACGTGGGGCGGTTTAGACTGTCAGAGATTAAACTGGACCAATAGAACAATTCAATTTCCACATCAATACCAGAGATAGTATTTTCCCATTCAAAATCTCAATAAACATTTGAAACCAGTTCGAACGAACGCGCCGGTGTCAACCCTTGATTTATTAATGCTCAGCTCACATGCGAGGCATCTATTGTGTACACGGCCGGGTATAACATAGTTTTTCATACATTTCCCGGAATTTATGGTGGAATTCCGCATGAACCCTTCAAGTTATTCAAATAATATGAAAGTGAATAATGTCCGGGACAACGGCACAAACGGTACGGCAGTTAGGCACTCGTAAAATTTAATTTCGAATTTATGTCGGCGATCAGGACTTTTGATGGGGATTCTGCTTTTTTTTTTAGGACGGCCTGTATCACAAAAGTACGAGTTTAATTCAAAGGGTTTTTCATTCTATTCATAAACACTTTTAATAAGCAATAAAAAATCTATTCACCACTACATGAAGGAATGTTGAGACGCAAGTCCTTTTTTTGCTTATTTTTCAGCTAAGTACAAATAATTAAATTAAAACTGTATTAAATAATAAACCTTTGAATAGCTATCTTGGAGTTAAATTTTTTTTTTAAAGAGTGTATAAATAAACGTGAGCCATTTATACACTCTTTTATAGACATATTTACCACTAAAGAAAGAAACAACGGGACGGTAAGCCTGATAGCAAGTAGTTACCTTCTACTACCTATATTTTAGAGTAAAAAAAAAACAATTCAATCAAAGGCAATTATAAAATTGTTCAACAAGTCACTTAAGAAGTAGACACTGGCAGTCGTAGTTACTCAAAACCGAGTTCAAAAACACCATTTAAAAAGTTGTATTAATTCAAGAAGTTCAATCAACCGTTCACTTTTCAAATTAAACAGAAGTTCGGTGCATTCGTCTTGGTGAAGTTAGAGCTCTCGCAACTTGGTGCATCAAAGGGGCGAATCTCCTTGTTATCGCGAGTTGGCTACAAGCAACGTCGGTGAAGCACCTGCATCTTGCAGTTCACATTGATTGATCGCTTCGGAAACTCAGCGGGACTTTTTATAGAACCGTTGGAGAACAATAAGACTTTTACGACGGTTCTCCTAATTGTCTAGGATGGATCGCAGTAATCCAAAGTTTCTGAGGAGGACTCATTCCAATAAAGTTTGCGATGGTTGATTACGTGACTGTCTTTTAGCTATTCATTTTATCATCACAATAGTATCCACAAATCCCCTCAACCTCAATTTTTTTATTAAATAAGCTCTGTATTTACGAAAAACAATCTTACATACATCAGTAATAAGGTTACTCCGGTTACAATCGTGATTGATTTGGGCTTCAAAATTTACGTTTTACAAAACTTAAAACTCCAATAGATTTCGTATGACATTAGTATGTTGTCACATCACAACATGCCACAATCACATATCGATTTCAAATTCGAAACAAATTAAAATAATCGAATACCACCAATTATTGTCAGTCTTAGATTAAGTGTCATTTCAAATCAAATATGTCTTGAAATCGTTAGTATATGGCGCCAACATCTTTGACTTGTTAAACCAGAAATTGCTTTCCATACTAACTAGACATGTTCTCCCACAGTACTTCCGCACGCTGAACACCCGGGTGTCCCTGGTGTACATCGAGTCATGGCAGAGCGCCGACCAGGCCGACATCGACCGCAAGCAGGACATCACGCGCGCCATCCTCAAGTTTAGCGACTACACCGTCCGGAAGCTCTTCAGCGTCGACAAGGACACCACGCAGCTGCTCACGTAAGTCTTATTCCAAGTGGTTCTTATCTGATGGACCCTGAAAGTACCTGAATTGGTCAGCAGATCACTGGCGGTCCCTAAAATTAGCCAAAGTGGTCCCCAAACTACTGGTGGTCCCTGAAACCACCCAAAGGGATCCGTAGATTACTGGTGATCCCTGAAAGGACCCAAACTGGTCCGCAGACTACTAGTGGTCCTTGAAAGTATCTAAAATAATCTGCAGACCACTGCTGGTCCCTGAAAGCAGCCAAAGTGGTCCGTATACCACTCGTGGTCCCTGAAAGCACCCAAACTAGTCCGCAGACCACTGGTGGTCCTTGAATGTACCCGAACTAGTCTGCGAAATTGAATGACTTCGCAGACTAGTTCGATTCAATATATGAAACGTGACGATGAGAATGACACAACGATGCTGTAATACAAGTTTATTGCCTCTAAACTATAGGTCATACCATAAGTTTTCGTGCATTAAAATAGACTTATGTTCAGTAGTGGTCAAGTAAAATTTGCTAATGTAAATAGGTATAGGTTTTAAGAATACATTCGTAAATAGTATGAGTGGTGAGTAACTCAATTAAAAATTAAAATTGAATTAAAATATTTCACGAATATTATAAGCTATTATTTAAATTTAATAATATGCTAATTTACTTTATAATTAAAAATGGCTTTATCAAATATAGCAGCGCCTCGCGGTTTCACCCGCGTAGCTCCCTTTCCCGTAGGCATACGGGGATAAAATATAGCCTATGTTACTCGCTGATAAAGTAGTTTTCTATTTATAAAATAATTTTTCAAATCGGCCAGTATGTTCGGAGCCTGGTCAATGCAAACATACAAAGAAACAATCAAATCATTCCTCTTTATAATATTAGTATGATTATAATCCTTTAAAGTTAAGAGTTGTGAATTAGATACCAAAATGTCGGTCCAATGTGCATAATACCCTATCTTCCCTGGACACGTTTCAAAGTTGGAGCGTTTGACATCTCGGCGTTGAATTGGTAACTCGATTTGGCCAGTACAGTCGTTAGCCCCGAGCGGGGCTAGTTGCTGCGGTCGGGGCTAATTACTAAACACACTGCAACGGCTCTGCGATTGGTACAGAGCCAGTGAAACTATTGATTGCAGCTGTTAAGTGTCGCATACAATTTCTTTAGTACCTATATTTCGTACAGGTTATTTTGTGATTTGTGCAATGGCTTGTATAGATTAGTTAACCGAACTACAAGGGTTAGAATACCAACAAGAGCAAATGATCTATTGATAAGCATGTTGTGCTTGAATCATGTTTATATAAGTATGTTTAATTCAAAATGTACAAATATTTGTAATATATATCTCTTCGAATTATTATAATCCCAAAAAAAAAACGTTTGAACGTAACAATATTTTAATTTGAATATTATCCTAAATAGCCCAAAGACATCATTCACATTCAACGAACGGAATGTTCATCCTTATATACCGTTAGCTCTGAATTTCTTTATGTCATACATATGTACATATAGCCATTATTTATTCGATATTTCCTCATTAATAAATATACTTTGTATCAAAGGTAACACAAGACCTCATACAACTGTAACCGTTAGGTCGTCTAAAATCGCGCCATCGTATTGTTGACTCAATTTGGGCACCTACACATTCACACACAGTCGTTAGCCCTAAACGGGTCTAGTAGCTGTGGTCGGGGCTAATTACTAAATACATTACAATGGTTCTAAGGTTAGTACTGAGCCTCGTACTACCGAAACTGTATATTATTATAGGCAACTTGTCGCTTAATCTCGAGCTTATTATAATATATTTATGGTACTGTACAACTACTTAATTAATAAGTACTATGTTCAGTAACAACGTACATAAATAATTCTGAGACACCATTTTTAGAGCAAGAGTTTATTGGAGAGTCTACTACCATCATCATTTTAACACATACAATTTTGAGCTGAAGATGTTTAAAATTATAATTCCGTGCGAACTAACTTAAAGTTACATTTGATAGATTGAATTTTTTTTTAGTTTCAAATGTTCTTTGGGGGCTTAATCACAAAAATGTTGAGAAACATCGTATTTTACCAACATTATTAGAAGTGGCTTCAGACGACTGAAGGTTCACTGCAGCTCCGTCCCGCAAACTTAAAAGGGAATGATGCAAAAAAGAAAATGCAATAGAAAAGCGGGGTCTTAAAAGGAATTCTGTAGTGGCGATTTTCTTATTTCCCCGCCAGCTGTATTTCAAATTAGAATATTCACTGTGAAATTAATGAGATTAATGAGGATTCACAAAATTCCCACTTCAAAGAGCTCGCCGAACATTCTGAACTGTGCTTTAATTAAGATATGGCCGGATCGCTAGCATTTGTAAGAGATAAATATTTTTGCAGCGTCGGCCGGCTGCGGATCTGCTTACGCTTTGAGCGGGCCGCTACATAGACACTTGCTAAGCAGCTTGAAAATTAATCCGAAAAGCGAAACGAGTCGTATTAATTCGAGCGATAAACGAATCTGCTTACCAGATGAAAGGCACTCTTAGCTCGCTCTGGCGGCTGCGAGTGCATTTTGCGCTGTAGCACTCAAAATTTAAGGCACGTTTTCGAGTGGGCTCGCTTTGGAAGGCGTCGCGGAACAACTAGTGTTGTTCGATTCAGTTTTCGAGTTTGGGGAGGGAACTTTTTTATGCCTTTTCTTTACATGCTTGCAAGACTTGGAATGAGTTTGTACAATATATAAATGGAACGGGTGATACCGTTACTCGACAATTTTCAATTACAAAACTTTAGACAAACAGGTGAGGATAAATATGAACATATGTGTGCCCCTGGCATTAAAATAAACTAATCAATTTTTTATAACATTCCATGAATAAAATAAATTAACTTCAAATTAGTTATTTTTGGAAAATCATAAAATACTGTATGTTTTTGATTCTGAACTTAACAAAAGTTATTGAGAATTTAAACAACGGGGACTGACTATTTAGTATTAATTAAAGAATTTTAGTATTAATTGCTTCATCACTGAAAAGTACACCAATATAATGCCAATTCTGTTTGGAAACATTGTCTAGCGTTACCCGCCATTAAAAAAAACATTTGTTGTGTGTATATGTACAAATACACGAGACAGGGAAGGGATTAAGTAAACAAGTTTATGTTAGACAACCAAAATCCACGATTTCCTAAACTCGAGCCCCAACACTGCATCTGACATTTCGAGTCCCAAAAACAAACACGCCACGCCGCCGTTTATCACGCTAATTTCAACAAATTAGGATCGCGATGTGATCGCGATAAAACCAGACAGATGGAGGAAATCCCATCATAATTCAGAGTGTCGACAGCAGATGGACATGCTGATATCGAGTTGACGGTCGGGACGCGATCCCGAAGGATATATTTTATGTGACGTAACCTTTATGTGTGAGTATGTGTGCGTGAGTGTGGGTGTATGTGTGTGTTGGTGGCTACGCTCCTGCCGTTTATGTGTGTGTAAAGTTGAAACCGGTTGTGGGATAACTTTATTATATGATGGCAGCTGAAGTACGATTTTAGTTGGTCGATGTTTATCTGTCGTATATTGATATATAACGTTCGGGGTAAATCGTTACGTTTTGCGTATATAATCCCACGCAAGATTAGTCCCTATATTTTGTCCTGGCATTTGCGTTCGGTGTAGTTGTCTAGTTCCCCTATCTTAGGGTTACGAAGGTCAAATCGGCAGTCGCTTCAATGTAATTACTAGACTCGCTAAATCTTAAATCGTGGTCTAAAGCGGACCCCGTCTAAGCAAGGGACATAACGCTAGGAAGATGATGATGATTTGCGTTCCGTGTAGTAATACGATAGACTAATTGTACCCGCGGTTTTACGCGTGTTTATGGTTAATTTTATATAGCTTATAATTTTTCAATTCGCACAAAAATATTTTTTTCAATTCGGTGTAGTTTCTGAGATTAGCGCGTTCTAGCAAACAAACAAACTCTAGCTTTAGAATATTATTACAGATATACGAATATACATGATCTTACTGAAAATCTTTCAGATTTAAGTACTTCCTGAGGTGCGTTGAGTTGTGAGTTCGGAGACTCATCTCGATTTATATGCTTCGTAACAGCGAGAATAAGTTCAATTCCGTCTAGTATTACATATTTCTAATAACAATTCAATTTAAAAATCTCATTATTTTACTTAGTCTCAAAAGTGCATAAGGAGTTTTTCAATCTTTAAAACAATTTTCGACAGGCCCGTTTATCGAGAGGTCAGAGACCCTGGCCACGAAACCAAGGGTCGCGGGTCTGAATCCCGCTAGGGGGAAATGTTTCGCGTGATGAACATGGACATTTGTTATTTGTACTTGAGTCATGGATGTTTATAAACGTATTTAAGTATGTCTATCCGTTCACCTAGTATCCATAGGACAAGCTTTAAGCTTAGTTTGGAACTAGGGAATTGGTGTGTCAGTCTGGAGAATTTATTTATTTAACTATTATCAATCTACCACTCTACCGAATATTGCGTGCGAAATTCATAAAAAAAATTGATTAATTAATGGTCGACCACTAGGTATAATTAAAAACTCTTCGTACCGCTAAGATTAATAAAAATAAAAAATACTATGAATTATTACATTACGATATAAACCCAATTAAAACATAACAGCAATGAGCTTACGAAATATTTATTTATCATTTAGCGACCTTCGGGCCAGTACCACCGCATTATATACACGAATAGAAGGTAGGAAATTAGATAAAATTCACTGTATTTACAAGCCCTGCGAGAGGGTTGGGGTGGGACCGTCTAATTTGATTGCCAAAGGTTAAATTAAAGGTTGATTTGTACAAGTTCGCCTTGTGGGTAGGAACGTTGAATTTCTGGCTTGGTCCAAAGAAAAACAACCGTTCAAGGTTATGGGTGAATCAATAGGTCGCCGGGAATTTGGACAGGATCGGATTGCCTTTTCATTATATTGACTTAAACGTTGAAATTGTCGTTGGTAATTTTAAACAAATGAAATAAATACCACATTTTCACATTTTTTTTTTGTTGAATGTGGTTTAAGTCTTGTTGCCCTTGGAGTCTAACTGTTCTTTCGGGAATGGCAAGGTACGTATAAGCTCGAACTACTGTAAATCCTAAGATTTACCAGTAAAACCTAAGATTTACCAGAAAAACCTAAGATTTACCCGTAAAACCTAAGATTTACCAGAAAAACCTAAGATTTACCCGTAAAACCTAAGATTTACTAGAAAAACCTAAGATTTACCCGTAAAACCTAATATTTACCATTTATTAATGGAAAAAGTCTGAACAAATATGCTATTCGAACTTTTACCTCCATTTACTTAGTAAATCTTTCGATTCTTCACTTGGTAAATGTAACCTAACTAGGGTTAGATTTTATTATGGGTTAGGTTAGGTTAACCTGTTTATATACCTACTCCAGATAATGCTCGGATAACGGTTGTCGCTATCGGGAGTTTGTCTGAAGCGAACTTTCCGATTATCTGCGATGTGATACTGTTCCGAACTTCGGATTTCGGAAACCTTAGTTTTTAGTACAAATTGTAATGGTTTCTAGATAAGTATCAGTTGCAAGTTACCAGTTGACTGGCCCGTTGGTCGAGTGGTTAGAGACCCTGGCCACGAAACCAAGGGTCGCGGGTTCGAATCCCGCTAGGGGCAAATGTTTCGTGTGATGAACATGGACATTTGTACTCGAGTCATGGATGTTTATAAATGTATTTAAGTATGTCTATCCGTTCACCTAGTATCCATAGCACAAGTATAAGCTTAGTTTGGAACTAGGGAATTGATGTGTCAGTTTGGAGAATTTATTTATTATTTAGTTATATCAGTCACCTATTTAATTGTGATGTCTAGAGTAAGCTTAATTCGCTATACATTATAACCATAATGAGTCTAGTTATTATATTGATGCGATCGTTATTTGACATCTATGACCTTTGGATCATACAAATTGGATCATGGTAATGTGTGATTGTGTAGGCAATGAGCTAGACACTTGTCACTACTTTTTCATAATTGTTCCATGTTGGTCTGGGACTTAAAAATAATGTGCCATCTGTGGTTCTTGCCTAGCATGTCGTAGAAGACGACTAATGTTGTATCGGGAATTGGGTATGTGTGTGGGCGACAGGCTAGCTATTTGTCACCACTTTTTCACAATTTTCCAACTCACCCAGCCCAGTTTTGTTTCTGGCTGAATGTGGTTAAAGGGGCCTGCTGCCTCTTTGACTCTGCCTGCTTCGTGATGTCATGTTGGTAACATGTCCATAGTTATTCAAACGCGCAGATTTCTTCACTATACATTTTTCCCTGCCTACCAAACTAATACTTGGTCTTGAAAAATCCTTAGATTCACGCGGTTAAACCACACTCGCATGTTAACCGGTGTCCGTAAATTGAGTTACCACCTCACGGACTAGTAAGAAAAGCAGGACTCCACGCTATCATACTATAGCGTGAAGCCACGTTAATGCATGTGTGAGTGAGATACTTGTGGATACCAGATATCAGATATCTGTCATTTGGAGCACTTATTATGGCAATATGTGACGTAAGTTCCGTGTCAAGGTGGAGCACCTGAGGAGCTTCAATGTCTAGTTAGTGGCGCGGAGTCCTTCTTTTTTTACTAGTCCGTGCCACCTATCAAATTTTTCCCATTGATTATTAAAATTTAATTTATTTGTTACTACTCCCTTGTAATCAAGAACATTATGAAACCTGCTCCTAATATCTCATAAGGGGTATTATTAAAAATTACTCCTTCGTATTTAATTTTCCATAATTAAGGGTACGGCCCCCGTCGGAGGGCCATAACGCGCCAGAGCATATGTGTTTAATGATTTTAATCTCTTCAAGGTAGAATAATATGTTCAGGAGTGCACCATTAGAAATTTTATGGCCGAAGTAATTGGGTGAATTAACTAAGTACACTTAACCCTTGCGATAGTCTGGGTTAAACCAGGACGTATTAACACGTCATAATATTAAGCTTATTTTTGTAAACAAGGATTTAGCAGAGACAAAAAGCTTTCGTATTACTTTCAATGTCCTATTTTTTGCTAATTGTGTTCCTTGCCTAGCACGACGTAAAAGGTGATTATTGGTAGGTTGATCGGGTTTTGGGTATGTGATTGTCTAGGCGACGAGCTAGCCACTTGTCACTACTTTTTAACAATTCTCCATCTAACTAACTCACTTATATTTATGCTAAAAGCGATTGAACGAACTTATTCCTCTTTAGACTTCCGGGATTATTGTAATGATATGTTTGTATTATTTACTAGCTGTGCCAGCGGTGTCACCCGCATTTATGATTAATATTATAAAGACTATTTCCGTCATACATGATTTCTATTTAACTTTAAACATTAAGGCTGCACACGCGACGGAAGCTTCAAAAATTGAGTAACTTCTCCCGTTTTCCCAACATTTCCCTTCACTACTCTGCTCCTATTGATTGTAGCGTGATGAAACGTATACTATAACCTGCCCAGGAGTATGAAGAACAATTGTACCAAGTTTCGTTAAAATCCGTCGAGTAGATTTTGTTTCTATAAGGAACATACAGACAGACAGACAGATAGACATAAATTTTACTGATTGCATTTTTGGCATCAGTATCGATCACTAATCACCCCCTGATAGTTATTTTGAAAATATATTTCATGTACAGAATTGACCTCTCTACAGATTTATTATAAGTATAGATTAATTTTAACTGTGGCACGGCACAACGAAAATAGAAACAAAATTAGATGAAGAAAGAGAAATATTAACGTAATAATAAAAGAAACAGAAAAAATCCAACATAAAACGTTCATCGAAACATTTTTCTCGAGCAGAGCATAAATTATGTACGATGTAATATCAAATATCATTAGCAACATAAAAGATGCCTCTTCAAGGTCTAGTCTTATGAGCTAAGAGGGCGTTTTATTACAATGTTCAAAGGAGTAAGAGGGTATAATTTAAATACTATTAGGTGTAAACAACCCAAGGATCTTGAAAGCAGTTTATTAAACCTACGTTACTTGATTCTTGATTGTTACTTATTTAAATAAATCATTTAACGAAATTGGCTGGCTCGTTGGCGCATTTGGTAGTTACTCTGCCCTATGCGCCACGAGTTGTGGGGTCGATCCCCACCCAGGACTAACATTCGTGTGATGAATACTTGTGTTTGTTCTGTGTCTAGGTGTTAATATCCAATATTTAAGTATATATTTGTAATACCACTGTTGGTTCTGATATCCGTAACACAAGTGCTTAAGCTACTTAGCTCGGAGTCAAATCAATGAATGTGATGTTGTGGGATATTTATTTATTATTAATTATTTATAGTCGATGTCGAAAATTAGAAACATATAATGTTGTATACATATTGGCAAAAGTAAATTAGGATTAGGGTCCTTTTAATCTAACCAAAAGGACTGTTCCCAAAGAATATTTAATTTTATTTTGATAATCGATGTGACAACTCCCTGTTGCTGCACTGGTCGTGTTCCAACCTTAACTGGAGTTTAATTCCTTTCTTTGAAATAGAAAAAGAAAACATTTGTTGACTATTAAATAATACAGACATATGAGACAGGAACATATATTAAGTTATGTCCAACAAGGTGCGAGCCTCAGCATGTGTTGCAGCAACCCGAGAGTCGCCACAGCAGCACTGGTATTCTGGCCGCACCTTTTGAGTGACTCTTCAAATTCAAATTCAAATTATTTATTGCAAGTCACATGTTATAAAAGATGTCAATTTTTTATGGGCTTAGATCATATGACGCCCTGTAATAAAGGTACAAAAAAATCAAAACTAATAAACTTACTAACTAACGTAAACAAAATTTTCATTTCTTCTTTATATCTGAATAATTTATTTTACTACTCTCCACTTTCAAAATTATTTTGTTACTAACATTAAGCAATCTAATTCTGAACTTATTTGAAATTTAATTTAGTTAATTGACTAATAAGTCTCAATCAATAAAATCTACAATCACGCGAACAAAACCGCACGACAAAACTAGTTCATATACATAGCTACTTACCGCTTACTTTACATTACTTAAAACCGTTTTCCCTCCACAGCGGCCTGACGTTCCCCGGGGGCGAGTCGGGCATATCGGTCCCGGACACGGTGTGCACACCCAAGTCGGTGGGCATCTCGGTGGACACCAACACGTACGAGCCGCACCTCCTCGCCGGCACCATGGCGCACATGATCGGACACAACATTGGTAAGCGATTAGAACGCATTCAATGCACAGCGTGTTCATCACTCGTCAAGGTCACAAGTTCGTTTAGTCCCGCTAGTATTTTTTCTAATAAGCGCAAACGCCGTAAATAGTGCTGAACTATCGTTTTGCGCAATAGCGATACCCATGAGAGGACAAAGAGGCAACACAAAAAACTAGTAGCAACGTGAGTTTTTGTCATACTATTATATAATACTAGCTGTTTCCCGCGACTTCGCCCGCGTAGGCTAATATTTCTGTATCCTACAGAAACTGTGCATTTTTCCGGGATAAAAAGTAGCCTATATGTTATTTCAGACTATAATCTATCTCTGTGCCAAATTTCATCCATATCCGCTTAGCAGTTTTTGCACACACTCACAAACTTTCGCCTTTTTAATGTTAGTTTGATGCATTGGATACCACCCTCCATTTTTTCCAGACCTAAGGTATCGTTAATATATGACATTTATGAAAAAAAAGGGTAGGTAACATCTTCTAATATATAAAATTCTCGTGTCGCGATGTTTGTTACCAAACTCCTCCAAAACGGCTTGACCGATTTGAATGAAATTTTATATGTATGTATATTCGGTAGATCTGAGAATCGGTAGAAATCTATTTTACATACCCAAGTGATAAGAGTGGCCCACCCCAAAGCTCTAACTTGAGAACGGCTTTACCGATTTCGCGAATTATTTTTTAGTTGTGTTTGTTAATTGTCAATTGAAGGTTCTTATGAAAGTTAAAAAGTTGCGCGGTAAATAAAAAAAATGGGTATTGAAAATCCGAGAACGGGGCGTTACTAAGTGCGCCGGCGCGCAGCAGTATCAACAAACGTAAACTACGTTTTAAAGATAACCTTGTGATGATATAACTCAATATTTTTGTAATAAGAGACGTTAAAAGAAAAAACATGTATATCGTTATTTTTTTTAACAGTTGCCATATTCAAATTTGAAGACAAGTGGTTTCAATTGCGTCTTGTATATTGTTTTCATACTGATTCTTTAAATGAAAATACTTGACCTGTGTTTCGATTTTCGTATATACTAAAGATTACCTTGTATATACTTATACATACATGTGCATTCAACATTGTCCACTCAGGCATGGGCCACGACGACGGTCGCGAACAGTGCTTCTGCCGCGACTGGCACGGCTGCATCATGGCGCAGTCCATCGTGGGCTCCGACAACGTGCAGCCGTACAAGTTCTCTGATTGCTCCAAGAACGACTACATCAACGAGCTGAGGATCGGCCAGGGCTTGTGTCTACTTAACAAACCTAATGAGGTAATGGATGCCGTTTTGTTCAGGTTTTAGAGTCTAAAGTTGTATGAACATAATTTTTTTGTTAAGCTTTTGGAGTCAAATTCAAATTCAAGCATGTCACATTAGATAATAAAGAAATTACAGTATTAATGTAACGCCCTATAAGGGTTTTGCAATATTTATTAAGTTGTATGGACATTTTTTTGTCAGCTTCTGGAGTCATAGTTGTATGGACGTTATTATTTTGTTCAGCTTTTGGAGCTAAAGTAGTATGGACCTAATTTTTTCCTTAAATTTTTGAAGTCGAAGTAGTATCATCATCATCATCGAAGTAAGCATCATTTTTGTTTACCTTATAGACTCAAAGCAGTATGAACACTGTTTTATTTATTCATCTCCTTGTGTCAAAGTACTGCTTCTTGCTCTTTTGAGGACGGTGCTTACTCAAAAAAGAGGTTTTTTTTTTGCCAAGATCGTCTAAGAACTCGCAAGTACCCTTTTGGTTTTTTTTTTTTCTATACATCTAAAATCTAGAGAAAATATGTTAAGATAAACTACTAAAACACTTTGGATTTGTAACAATAATCGAATGTATTCTGTTCTTCTTTATAAAATTCCATAAGAAGTTGGATTCTATTATTTATATATCTTGTTATCTAGGATCGTGTTAAAGGAGGAGCTGGTTAAGGAAAGACGTGGTCGTATGAGAAAAAGTAGTATTTCTAGTTTCTCGATGTAAAATTCTAGCTAACTCAAAGTACGATCCTTTTGAATTCAGTAAAATAGATCAAAATCAGTCAAAGAACCTAGACAGACATTTAAATGTATTCAAAAGAATTCTAATCAAACTCCATAGAGGAAACATTGGACGTGAAATTTTTTCTCTGCCTTTTTCTGCTCCACAAAATAGTCGAGAAGCCTTTATACGATTTACCCGTAACTAAGATTTACTCAATTTTAAGACGGAAAAGCCACCGGTACATCCCCATTATTTTTATTTAAAGGAAACTCCGAAACTCGCCTTCCATAAAAGTTCCAAGAAGAAGTTACAAAAGATTTTACATACTTAACGTCTTGATTTAGTGAATGAAATATTCAACGATATTTCCATAGAATCCCTCCGTAATAACAACACCAGTGTACATGGGCCTTCACTGTGCGATAGGTCGGGAAGCCTTCAAAAGAACACGTCAGAATAATTCGAAGGCGTAACACATTTGAGCGCCTACAGACCTATACATGGAGGTTCGCATATACATTCCGATACACGTACGAGCATGGTCTTTCAGGACGACCTTGGCGCGTATAGGGAGCGTACAATAAGAGCGTACAAAAGCACTCCCGTACAATCATCTCTCGATAAATATGTAAACGTGGCCAATCGAAGTGCGGGAGCTGGATGCATTATCATTCGGCGCTATGTAAATTTATTCCAATAAACCGTAGCCGCGCGCTCCTGACATTATATATTCGCAAACGAAGAGATAATTCTGGCGGCGGACAGATCCCATTACCATAACTTTTATCAAAGGAGTGGGCCTTCTTGCCGAGGCCGGCGACAAACAATGCTCTCCGCTGATTAATTTTCGACGTGAAAATCTGTTTTGCATTGGAATGAAGTGTCGCGTGACGATGGCAAGCCGAGTGGCAGTGACGCGCCCAACTTGCTCAGTACCAACTTTGCCGAAGTGGGGGAACTTCCCGAGGTGGAAAGTTAATCTAATGCACAAATGTGGTCTCGGATGATTTTGTAAAGTAATTTAAGTTGGATTCTTATGTAAATTGGGGAGTTGCTAAATTTAAATTCGGTTTTGGTTATAGTCGGCGCGCCGCGCTCGGAACGAGTTTAATGTTTATAATGCGGGTGTTATGATGCAGTGTTTCTGTTGTTTCGTTGTCTCCGCGTTTTAACAAGTTGGGAGCTGGCTCCTGAAGGAATATGTTTGCGAGGCATGCAACTTTGATATTGAAGACATTTATTCACATTTCTGGTAACATTATGCAGTGTGGCATTAGGCTTTAATTACAGTTAGCAACAACTACCATTCGCCAAAGTTTCATTTGCTAAGTGCTTGTGTCTTACTTTAGCATTATCAGAATATTTTTTTTTTGCGCAGACATTTATGGTCCTTCGAACCAGATACAGACTTAAACTAATTGCCACCTTTAATGCAGCTGGTGATCCACCGGCACTGCGGTAACGGTCAGCTGGATGAAGGCGAGGAGTGCGACTGCGGCACCGTGGGCGACTGCCAGACGACCGAGCCGTGTTGCGATCCTATCACGTGCCGGCTGCTCAAAGAGGCGCAGTGCGCATCGGGGGAGTGCTGTCATAAGTGCCATGTGAGTTACTAGTCATCCACCTAGTGATGCAGTAGGTACTTATTTCGCTTTACAATAAGTTTATTTTCACAATTAGTGATTTTACTAATGATAGGGCACTTCTGTCACGGTACAATCCATTTTTTTCCAAGATGGCTACGCCAATCACTGAAAGTGTATGCCAATAAATGTTCCATAAATGTCATAATAACCGAATTCGTTGGGAGAACATTATTATATACTAACAAATAAGACGTCGCTCATCTATATGTATAGGTATATAGACTATAAAACTATGAAACAACCCATTACTAGTCCCTTTAAAGACCACTACGATAATCTTGCGAAAACTTTAATTAAGAACAACTTCTGAACCTTACAAAGCATTGAGGAGCCATCGTTAATTTGGTCATCTAACCAAGTCTTAATCGCAATAATAGATGCTTGATTTCTTCAAATGCTGATTTCCAAAATCTTTAACATTTAAAATTATCAAAACTTCATAATTTAACTTAAAAGTATCAGTATTGTTAATGCCCGGAAAAGTACTCATAGATTATTTTCTAATCCCATTCCAAATGATATCTAACCAGCTCTTCTTCACAGCTGAAGCCTCGCGGCGTGGTCTGTCGGGAAGCCTCCAACGAATGCGATCTTGAAGAAACCTGCACCGGTCTCTCCGGGGAGTGCCCCACAGACTCCCATCGCAAGAACGGCGAAGCCTGCGAAGCCGGCAAAGGATATTGCTTCGCTGGCCAGTGTCCTACGCTCAGCCTGCAGTGTGAGAGGATTTGGGGTACCGGGTCTTCGGGTGCTGATAAGGAGTGCTTCGAACAGTTCAACTCGAAGGGCGCTGTGACTGGGCACTGTGGGAAGGACAATAGCGGTCATTACATCAAATGCGAGACTGAGTAAGTTTATCAGCGTGACTATTGCTTAAATTCTACTTAGGTCTACGCTTCCTTTAGTGGAATTACGACGTACTTTTCTAAGAACTCGTTTTAAATATTCAATGTTGTTCTTATATCTTTATTGTGATGCCATTCTTTAATAAAGAGCTCAATAAAATTTTAAATTATGGGCTTGGAAATAATGAAATGATAGTAGTCGAGTATGGTAAATTCTGACTTCACAATCAGGGATTGCCACCCAAAAAAAAAATGTTTTCATATTTCAAAATCAAAACTTAACTTTATAGTGAACTAGCAGCACCCCGCGGTTACACCCGCGTTCCCTTTCCCGTGGGAATATGGAGATAAAATATAGCCTATGTTACTCGCTGATAAAGTAGCTTTCCATTGGTGAAAGAATTATTCAAATCGGTCCAGCAGTTTCGGAGCCTATTCGATACCAACAAACAAACAAATCTTTCCTCTTTATATATTATTATAGATTATAGATAATATAGATAACTCCTCTAAACATTTCCCGTATGATGATCAGGAACGTGAGATGCGGCTCTCTGCAGTGCCAGCAAGGGAACAGGTACCCGGTGGTCAGCGGCATGGACGAGTACTACACCAGGACCGTCATCACCATCAAGGGGAATGAGTATGAGTGCAAGTGAGTATACGAGTATATGGTGGTCATAATACTCGAAACAGGCGCAGGTGGTAAGAGCTACCGAGCACCATGTCTGTCACCTTACTTTATATTTTACATTTATTTACCCTTCATTAATTCGAAGTCTTCTATTTAAAGCTTAGATGAATATGTAACCAATTTTACCGAAGACTTAAAAAGTTAGCAAGAATTTAAAAAAAAATGCAAATTATTATTTTTTTTACTTTAATATTAATTCGTATCTACGTGTTCAAATTTGGTGGGTATAATTTTTTTTGGAGTTTAAAGTTTATTTCAACTTTTACTACTTATTTAATAGTTAATTTATTAACATATTTCGAATGACCTCATCAACGAAACCTCCACAGAGCCACGACCGGTCTTCCAAAGCACAACGAGATCGGCCCCCTAGGCCTGGTGCGCGACGGCACCCCGTGTGGGGACAACCTGGTGTGCGTCAACCAGACGTGCACCTCCATCTTCCCGTACATCGACCACACCAAGTGCCCCACTGACCACAACAACGAGGAGTGCTCCGGGAAAGGGGTCAGTAGCATTTATCTTTTCTTATCTTAATTTTTTTTGTTATTGAATGAAAGCTGTGGTACAAGCGGTGGTAGCTCAGTTGCAAGACTTTGATTTGCCCGTTGGTCGAGTGGTTAGAGATCCTGGCCACGAAACCGTATAATGAACATAGACATTTGTACTCGAGTAATGGATGTTCATAAACGTATTTAAGTATGTCTATCCGTTCACCTAGTATCTATAGCACAGCGCTTGTGCTAGTTTGAAAATAGGGAATTGGTGTGTCAGTCTGGAGAATTTATTTATTCATAAGAACACGCGTAACTTAGCTAAGGGGTGCGGGTTCGAACCTCTGGATTACCTCTGGAGTACCTCTGGATTTTCCAAATCCATGTACGTTTTTATACCACTAGCTCAGCAGTAAGGGAAAACATTGTGAAAAACCTGCACATTTCAACAACTATGGATGTGTAACCATGATCCAAAGTGTCCAGTTCCCCTATCTAAGGGTTACGAAGGTCAGATCGGCAGTCGCTTCAATGTAATTACCAGACTCGCTAAATTCTGGGTCATGGTCTAAGTTGCAACTAGGGCCCAGCCTCAGCATAATGCTGAGGCTGGGCCCTAGTTGGTAGCACATCCACACGTTTCTTTCTAATTACATCTTTTAAATGTTTCCTATTTCTATTTGTCTATTGTATAATGTCTGTTTAATTTTTGATAATGTATGTGTTGTCAATACATGTTTCTTTCTTTCTTTCTTTTCTTTCTTTCTAATAACCTTCATCGCAACACAACGCCGATGTTTTACAGCGCAAAGACTTTCCACGTTGTTTGTATAAAACTAATACCGCTCTAACGGAATCACTTTACATGGCTGACTATTTAATAGTTTGAGTGCTATGGCGCGCGAGTGTTATTCAATTTTTACTTCATAACTAACTCCCGCTCCACTTGCCTCCATGAAATATATTATTGAAACGGCACTTCTGCACTAGGCACTTGGGAAATGTTTAAAAAGTTTATTTATGAAAACTGCACGCAGAAAATGTAAGTTGATCCCTACCTATTTTTTTTTTTTTTTTGGTACCCGCTTATATTGCGATTTGTAAAACAATTACTAAAGAGATCAACAGTAAAGAATATAATTTTATAGTTGACAGGCCCGTGGTCAGAGACCCTGGCCACAAAACCAAGGGTCGGGTTTGAATCCCTCTAGGGGCAAATGTTTCGTGTGACATGGACAGTTGTACTCGAGTCATGGATGTTTATAAACGTATTTAAGTATGTCTATCCGTGCACCTAGTATCCATAGCACAAGCTTATATAGATTAGTTTGGAACTAGGGAATTGGTGAGTCAGTCTGGAGAATTTATTTATAATTCATATACTCAAAATCTTTTCATACATACATACATAACATCACGCCTGTAATCCCCGAAGGGGTAGGCATAGTCAATAAAATAGCTAACTCCTTTAAACACGTAAAAAATCTTTCCTTTGCTAAAATAATTTTTCTAAAGATATCAGTCGCTAAATTTTCATAAAGAATTGAATTATCTTAGATTACCTGTAACATCGACAACAATGTTTATATGTCCACGATTAGAGTTTATTCCCGTGACTACACTATCTTTAATTTGGTCATTATTAACTATAGATAGATATCATTAATGACCAAAATAACGTCACATTTGTCTCCATATGGCTATATATATAAATGGTTTTTAATAGTCATAAAAATGACGAAAGATTGACTAAACAGATATACAATGCGAATGTGGAAGGATGTAGGAGCCGCGGAAGGCAGGCCCAGGCTCACCTACCACGACCAGATTGGTCATGTATTAAAAGAAGGTGATGTTAGGAGTCATAAAAATCGTAGAGCTTGTATGAAAAGGATTATGAATGTTGAAGAGGCGAGTGAGGTGTGTAAGGATCGTGCCATATGGCGTTCGGTTCTCTCTGCCTACCCCGCTAGGGAAGTGGCGTGAAGTTAAGTTAGTTAGTTATAAAAATAAGGACCATAAAGTTAGGCGAGTTGACATAACGTCTCTTACTTTAACTCCAACCATTAAATTAACTCATTCATGTTATATACAACGAATAACAGATTCCCACTATTGGCTGAAGAGTAACAAAATGTTTGCAGAGTTAAACATTAATTTATATTAACAATACTCTACTTACAATGCAAATTAAACTGAGGAAACCTTTAGTATTCACGCTCATTCATATGTACATATGATATTACTCATGGCTTCTATTGTAGGCAAGATGTCACAGCAAACAATGGTCAGGTCAAACCGATAAAAGATTATTTTTAGTTTATGTTTGCGAAACCTCTAATCTATTTATATAATCTACTCATTTTCTTAAACAACGGACTTCAGAAAATTGGCAACTTTTTTTTACTTTCAACAACTTTGCGACTGCCTTACAATATTTAATCAGCTGATTGACTATTTTGTTTGTTAGTTAAAAGTAAAAAAAATGTTTGCTTAATTTCGAAAATTATTTAAATTAGTTCCTTAGAATAATGAGTACCTAACATAAGTAAGTAGGAGGTTTCGCTTCTAAAATAACCTAAGATGAAATGATAATAAAAACTAATTTTCATTTCAATTGAAATCACTCGTCTAAATCAGCTTTTTCTTAATGAAATTATAATTGTATTGCTACCATCTTATCAGTGAGAACAGTATGGCAAGCCCTGACGTCACTTCATCATCTTCCTAGCGTTATGTCCCGTACTTAGACGGGGTCCGCTTAGACCATGATCCAGGATTTAGCAAGTCTGGTAATTACATTGAAGCGACTGCCGATCTGACCTTCGTAACCAGACAATTTTGGATCTTGGTTACAAATCCAAAGTTGTTTGAATTTGTAGGTTTCATCACGATGTTTTCCCTCACCGTCGAGCTAGTGGTACAAATACGTACATAGATAGATTTGAAAAATCCAGAGGTACGTGCCCGGGATTGAACCCGCACTCCTCGGTTAAGAGGCGCGTGTCCTTACCATTGAGCTACCACCGCTCTTGCCCTGAAGCCCTGACGTCACTTGACCATTTAAAAACAATATGTGTGTCTATGGGCGTACGCAAGGAAAAGCATTGTATTGCGTACGCCCATGTGTGTGTCATATGGCGCTTGTTCATCTCTGCCTACCCCGCCAGGAAGTTGGTGTGATGTTAGTTTATTTTAATTGAAAAAAGGATGTCAAAATATGGACATGTCATTAACCCTATCATATTACTCTTCATATTTGAACGCAGTTTACACCGCACACAAAGTATATTGCATATTGGCATTAACGTGTCCATCCTCTTATTTGCGGTACCCACGCAAATCGTCATTAATAGTCCAATAAGTGGCATAGCGTATGTTTATTTTTTCCCCACATTACCGCATCGCTGCTCATTGTTTGCCGGCCCCATTCATTTACTCAACACTCAGACAACTCAATAGCCCTTAATGCATTCAAAATACGGTTTCAAATCGTTCAGCAACGGTGCAGTGTTGTTCGAACCAGGTGCTTTGTAAATCAGGTAATATGTTATATCTCGTTTAATTCCCCCGTATGTTTGCATCTGGTAATTTTATTCGCAGCGAACATTATAAATGAGGAGTCCCCCGGTGTATTTATTTGTTTGCGCCGAACAAAGGTGGCTGTAATTGTGTTACGTGTGTGATAACGGTTGGTGAAGAATTGCAATTGAATTTGTGACTCCGAGCGAGTTTTGCGATTACAAATGAGAGATGCGAGGTCGTGTAATTTTAAATGGGTCTGCTGAAGGAGTAATAAGATAAGCATGGGTAACTATGTGATTGTGTAGGCGACGAGCTAGCCACTTGTCATTACTTTTTCACAATTTTTCATCTAACCCAGCCCATTATCCCATGTTAGTCTGGGACTTAAAAATAATGTGCCAAGTATGTTTCTTGGTTTTCGGTATGTTATTGTGTAGGCGACGAGCTAGCCACACACTAATTTTTCACAATTTTACATCTAACCCAGCCCAGTGTTATTTCTGGCTGAATTTGATTTTTGTGGTGTTTGTGTTGGCGCAATTGCACCTATATTGTTTGTGAGAACCCTTTTTAGGCAATTATAAATCTTAATTTAATAAAAAACAATTGATCGAATTATTTTAAAACGCACAAAGAAAATTAACTAAAACTTTTAAAACAATAGTTCTATAGAACAATATAATATCACGGTACAAGCGATCCATTTAATAACGATTCTTGTAATTTCGTTAAAATTGGAAATTGAATTCTAGTTGTATTGTTCATATCTTCGTTGAAGCGAATAGAGCTCAAATTGTATTGGAAACTCGGCTTGTAGCCCGTAGCTTGTTCCCGTAGCCCGTAGTTCGTAGCCCGTAGCGAGCTAACAAGGCGCTCGTAGCGCGCTGTTTTAATTCAATTAATTGGCCGGCAGTGTTCGAATCGCTAATTATTACTCGCCCGCTGTGACTTGCCTGGGTGGGGGTGTCGTTTCATATACAGAAGCGATTGGGAGTTCATTTGACTATTACACTGTGCGAGTTGCTGTGCCCTGCCAGGGCGTCACATGTATACCTACTCTTCCATTGTACCATCTCTAATGTAATGTGACATGCAATAAAGAATTTGAATTTGAATTCAAATTTGAAACTTGGTTCTAGAATCTGGACCGCGAACCTGGTTCTAGAGTATACAATTTTGGATGTAACTTATATTATACGAAACAACGTTTGGTAAACATGGTCATTTGTACTCTAGTCATTGATGTTGATAATAAACGTGTGTAGTTAAGTATGTCTACTCCTTGTATAGTATAAGCTTGGAGCTAAAGAATTAGTCTTCTTGTAAGAGCAAAAAAGTTAAATAGGCATACAGAAAAGCTAAGTTTTTCGCGCGGCTTGTCTCTGTCTTGCAGAAAATATTTTTCTGGTGAAAAGTGACTTTCCATTTTAACTTGACCGAAAATTGTCATGAGAATCGTTGTAAAGATGTAAAGGTTAGTTAGTTAGTTAGTTGGTCATTTGTTTTCCGCACATAGCCTTGTAAGTGGGCCATTGTGCGTAAATGGTCACTGTACCACTACAGTGATCATTCAAACCACTTTAGCTCTGTGCAGAAGGCAATTAGATTTTTGGGACGTTTGAGTGCAGCCTCCATCGAAGGAGGGTTACCTATGAGCCGTGCCCTTGTGTCACTTACGCTGCTACAGTGTAGGAGAACGTGAGTTGGTGTTTCTTCCTCCATCATACAGCCTCTGCATTGGGGGCTGTCAGTGGCTCCTATTTTGTGTAGGTGTCTGTTTAGATTACAGTGTCCTGTTATTATGCTGGCGGCGTGGCGTACGTATCATATAATGTAACTTTCGCTTTTGTAACGGTAGTTTGGGGATATGCGTAGTAATTTATTATTTTGTTCATTCCAATCCCGACACCTAGGCCCCGCTAGCGCTCATAACAGGAGCGCGGACAGAAAGTGTCGGCCGAACACTTTGGTAATTAGCATGGCGTCGAATTGTTCCCCGGCTCAGTCCCCGCAGGCTAACAATCGCACGAGCACCTACGGCTCACACGAGGGGGGGCACTTAGCAGACAACTTTGCGACTGAAACGTTTTAGTTGGCCGATTGTCTCGAACCCGTATGCCGGAGCTGTTGAAATTATATGCAAGTTCGCACTTCGCTCTGATAATTTGGAAACTCAGTGGTGTATTATTAATATGGCTAGTATTCAACATTCGACAGACGCTCGTTAAAACTTTTTCTCTGACATACAGGAACATCATCACATATGATAAAAACGAAGGCATTTAGATTTATATCTTACTAATATTATAAACGCAAAGTTTGTATGGATAGATGGATATGTGGATGTTTGTTACTCTTTCACGCAAAATATACTGCATGGATTTTAATGAAACTTAACCATAGTATAGCTTATACATTAGAATAAAACATAAGCCATGTTTTATCGATGTACTACATGAGCAACGCCGCGGGCAGAAGCTAGTAATGCATATTTTGTAAATCTACAAGTCAAAACATGGTGCAGTTAATTACTGGTAGATAATTAATTATGTTTTTATATCACTTGTTAAACTACCCGTTGCGATCGTCCTAAAGGACAAGCAGAAAACACACTTTATACTGAATTGTAAAAGGGATCTATTCGTATTTATTTCATTGACGTCTCTAAATCAATAAATCATTGTGACGACTCACATCATGGCATTTAATGAGGGTTTTCAAAAACACAAAAACCGCCAGATGGCACGAGGGAGTCTCGTGATCTTATCACTGATACTATTGGCTCTTTTAAAACAGTTACGCGATCTATCTGATTTTGTAATTCAAAAAACCTCATTCGATGAGATCATCGAATGAGGGTATCTAGATAGATGCGATGATCTACGAACACAGAAACACAAAAGTTATCTTCGCTAATTCGATAATCATGACCGAAGTGACTCCCAGCAGGGAACTCAGAGATAGATAATGACAAAACGCATGATATCATGTTGATTCGATGGCTAGATATCTACCAGAAGCTCAGAAATCGAAGGAGTCACGCCTCAAGCGAGAGCGGCTATTTATTTGCGTTTGATATTCCGCCGGGCTGCGGCGACATATCGCGTAATCCAGTTTGGCGATCAAGACGCGGGGCCGGCTGCGGCCCGCAAATCGGATTGCCGCGGCGACTCGCTGGAATCTGGTTACGCGTCGGCCCGCTCGGATGATGTACACAGGCGTCTGTTACATGGATCGATGGAGACGTGGATGAAGTCGAGAGAGTTGGTTATTCGAGGCATCCTTGGTATACAGATACGGGATTTCTGTTTTTTTAAATGTCCAATACTCCAAAAGCTAGTGACCACTTACCATAATACTGAACGTTGATATTTGGCACCTTTATCTACTGGTAAAAAAAAACTGCGACATGTATTCTTGTTATCATAATGATGATTGATTATATCAGTGGTTCCCAACCTGTGGTCCGCGGACCATCAGTAGTCGGCGGGGCATAACATTTGGTCGGCGAGAAACTTAAAAAATGTATTCGTTGGAATATATTGTGGTCCCTGCCAACAATAATGAAATGAAAGTGGTCCCTGTCACATAAAGGTTGAGAACCACTGGATTATATTAATAGTTATATTAGAGGTATAATTGACTTCCATTCGACATTTTGAAACAGAGGCATGAAATATGTAACGCACAGAGAGAGCCGTGAGGTTAGGCTTACCACTTTTATATTCTCAGTGTCCTGCGCAAGCGCCGAGAGTCAAACTGTCAACACACTTTCAAGAAACGAGTTGCACATTCGGCGCAATAACCTAAGTTACGAAATTGAAGAACCGTATATTACTGGTGACTTGAAAACTCTCAACCAACCAACTCGTCAGCAGTCCATAATCCAAACATACCCCTAAAAGCAACATCGTACCAATTTCCAAAAACCCCACCCGGAAAACATGCAAAGCAACCAAATCACCAGAAAAACCGTCCGGTCCCCAGCGGCGTTCGGCAACCAAAACGCTTTGCATATTCAGCGGGGCGTGCGGCGCCAGGGGATACGAAGGAGCGATTTCAAACAGCAATCAGTCACACGCGTCCTATCGTATTCTGTCTAAATGCAAGCCTCAGAACCCTCCGTTTGGGGACTCCACCTGGATGTAACTTCCCAATTAGGAGGCTAAACGGGACGATATTACCAATATACCTTCGTTTGAAGACAAAATTGTCCAATCAATCAACATATTGATATAGAAAAAATTATAAAACAGATGTACTAGGAAGCAACGGTCCAAGATATTGTGAAGTATCCTATTCTTAAAATAGAACACAAAAAAAGAAATATAAAATCACGCCCATAATTCCCGAAGGGGTAGGCAGAGTCGAAGAGGCAGCAAACCACATTCTGCCAAAAATAAAACTGGGCTGGGTTAGATGGAAAATTGTGAAAAAGCTTCTTAAAATAGCATTTTTGCAAAAGCAACTACTTACAACCAATATTGTTTCTTCTCGCATAATGTAAATAAATGTAAATAAAGACAATTTCATTTCATTATGCCTAATGAAATGAAATTGTCTTTATTTACATAGGCTTCAAAAAATAACTTTATAAATCGTCAAAATGAGATCAATATCTACCGGTTCAAAATTAGATTCTACCGAGAAGAAACCAGCAAGGAACTCGATAGGTACTCTTTTTAAAATGTCAAGTCTTAATAACTATTAGTTACAATTTCTTAGTGAATGTAAATTTAGCAGTGCATGCGAACAGCCTATTCTGGGTCTAAACATATATTTTTATCAGTTAAATTTTAACAGTTAAATAAAAACCAATGTTTAATATATAATTTAAACTTATGTACAGGTAAGTCAATGAGACTTTGAGGTAATAGAGTGTATAATCATACTTATCATTCAATATACCTACATTTAATCTCCAACCAGCTGAATATATGATTTATTTCCATCAAACACACAGTAGTACCTACATTTTTTCTAGGGTTGCCAACCGTACTTTATTATAAAGTATTGTACGTTATTTAGGATAATTGTACACTACACTTCATGAGGAAAATTAAATGCGCGAAAATACTTTTATATTCGCACGTTTTGATTTCTTTGGGATTCATTTTCCGTATACCCAATATACAAAAGAACGTGGTTGTAAAAATAGTTGTGTAAAATAAAAACGACAGTTACTTGGGTTGATTAGAAATGATGATAGCTTGATAAAAGTTGCTGAAAGCAAAATACTTATTTTATGCAAAATAAAAAAATAAAATAAATCGTACTTTATTTACATAGTGTACTTTTTTTCCTGCCTTGCATAACCAATATACCTTATTTGTACAAAAAAAAAGGTGGCACCCTAACTGTTTCACACGGTCAATGCACCGAAGCGCGCCGTACAGACCATTAACCTATCTTGCAGCGGCACCAAGGGACTTAACGACACTTTATCACAAAAGTCAACGCTACAGTAACTAAGGATTATGACAGTAGCGTTGAATCTGTTAAATCTGAAAAGTCATCAGTTGATATAATTTGAAATCGTCTTTATCTTACGGCCATACTATGGCAATACCGCGAATGTTTGATATTCTATCCTGCTCTAGCAAAAGTAGACTGACAGAGACACAATCAAAAATCTTCGCGATAGCTTGATAAAATAGCCACAGCATAACTGTGGATGACAGCGCGCCGCCGACCACGTCAGGCGATAGGAATATCGCAAGACAAGCGGGACCATTAAAATGACAAACTCTCATCGACATGTTGCGACTTGAACAAGCAATTCCGAACAAGCAATTAGCCACGCGCGGCTCGTGACGAGCGTTCCATATTCAGCCGCTCAAAATTCCAACCTAAACGACCAAGTTTCGCTCCTAAGTTACAGCTTGCGAACCAAAGTTCCTAAGCGGGAAAGCACATAAATCCGGTCTAATCCGGTACAATCTACATCTGTTCTATGCACCGTGCATTTGCCTGTCGTAACTCGCCAACTTCCAACAAATGTGCGACTCCGCTTAACGGACTCCGTCTTGTGTTTAACAAGAACGGAGTTTATTGTTCCAAGTTGTTACATTTTTATGAGTCGAGTTTGGAACTTCTGTGATCCCGACGTCAACGGGTTGTGATGGGTATGCTTGGAGAAGGAGCGTTTGAAATATTCAGGCATAAACAGTGTTTACGATACTTGTACTTATGTATGCAGATACTTACTTAATGCAAATTTGTTCTTTGACTATCTGTGTGTTTCATTATGTCTTCATGATACATCGCTTGCAAATAATTATAATAATAATATAAATAAATTCTCCAGACTGACACACCAATTTCCTAGTTCCAAACTAAGCTTATGCTTGTACTATGGATACTAGGCGAACGGATAGACCTACTTAATACGTTTATAAACATCCATGACTCGAGTACAAATGTCCATGATCATCACATGAAACATTTGCCCCTAGCTGGAATCGAACCCTTGATTTCGTAGCCAGGGTCTCCGACCACTCGACCAATGGGTCAGTCAGATTAATATTATAAACGCGAATGTTTGTGAGAATGTATGAATGTTTGTTACTCTTTCACGCAGAAACTACTGAATGGATTTTAATGAAACTTTACAATAATATAGCTTATACACCCAAATAACATATAGGCTATGTTTTATCGATGTACCACGCGAGCAAAGCCGAAGTAGAACCTATAATCAATAAGTTAAGTAAACTTATTCCGTTATTTTAATTATCTACATACATATCAGCGTGTTTTCTTCAATAAAGTTACAAATAAAACCGTATTCAAAATTATTAAGTCAAAAACTGTCACGTGTTACGTAAATTAAATTGCTTAGAAACTTGTGAATATTTTACTTAAATTGGCTGCTTTCCTCGTGTAGAAAGGGGTGGGCCGCTGCGAGTCCTATGGAGGGCAATGCCGATTTTTTTTTTGCGCCTTCTATTAATACCCACCGCCCACAGCCCCAGTGACGCACACAGTTCAGTCGTGATTCGCAGAACCAGTTCTACTCAGAATAAGAACGAAAATAGCGCTCCACTAAGATTAATTAATTCTATGGATGTACAATTCATTCCGCCGTAATGCTAACATGGGATGACATCGTGAAGTGGCTAGCGACGCTAGGGCAGCGAGGCTATTTTGAGCTCGGCATTTCAAAAACACTTAAAATATTTAGTATTTAATTAAAATTCTCATTTATTATATTGAGAATTTTTAGTAGTCAGATAAAACTTAACAGGACAGTTATGTGGGTGAAAATGTATATTTTTTGCAATGTCATTCGATATTTTACTGGCGTATCAGGTTCACATTTTAAAATCATCTGTATTGTAATTTATCGGAATTTTATCTTAATTGCTTGTTATTCAATCTCGTTTAAACGCCTGAGTGCTTAGCCAAAATCGCGCGAGCGATTCCATAACGAACTTCGCTTACGCTCGTATCGCGCCACAGACTTATTCGGGTGGACAAACCGGGGACTAACTCCGAGTTTTTAGTAAACAAGTTTGTGGCGCGATACGAGCGGTAGTGAAGTTCGTTATGGAATCGCTGGCGCGCATTTGGCTAAGCACTCTGAATAGAATCAGCAATGTTCCTTTTTCATGACCAACATATTGATCCAACTTAACACTTAGATTTGTTATCTTATTTTGTGTGTCCATGGCATGATGCCTTCGTTTTAAAGACTACCGTTCAGGTTTAGGTCGGGCTCAGATAAACAGTCACATATAGTCTTACAAAACTAAATCTCCTAATCCCTAAGTGTTCTCCAATCCATTCGAGACGTAAGTACTCTTTGTCGCTCTAAAGCAGGAGTTCCCAACCTGACAGTGGACCAATTTGACTTAATTAATGTTATCAGGGACCACTAGGTGGAAAACTAGCTGTGGTTATTTTAAAATAACCTTTTCTTTCATTTGAAACTAATACAATTTTAGGTCTTCCGTGGACCAAATGTCCACGGCCATGTTCAGTCTTGCGGATCACCGGTGGTCCGCGGACCACGGTTAGGAACTAATGGTCTATAGTATATAGTTGGACTAAATACGGAAACATTAAAAACTAAAACTTGAAACAGACCAATTAAAACCGCCGACACGAACCGTCTCCCGTTCTCGTCAAATGAAGACATCACCAACCCTCAACTCACCTCCAATGGTGACGCAAAACAAACGCCCAAAACAGGAAATCGGCAACAATTATCAAAACAACGCCATTCGGAGCGGAAAAATTGCTGACACACCATCGCGGGTGGCGGTTTAATATCCGACAATCTCATTTCGGCACATGACTGTGTCGGAATATGCAAAATTACAAAACGGCGCCAATTAAACTTTGTTACCGGCTCCACAATTCCATATTACGGGCGACCCGTCCTTCCTTGATTTCAATGCACATTAATTACACCCTCCGAAGGTTTTACGTGGAAGTAATTAATTATTGCGGGAAAGAAATGTGGGATGGATGCGGGAGGAAATGGGCACTGTGGGGATGTCCCGATCTGTTTGTTTTTCTTTGTGATGTGTTTGGGGTTTGCGTTATGGGGTCCTGTGGGATTAAGTGCTGGCCTAAATTATAACGAGACATGGTGATAAAATGGTTTTATTTGTACTAAAAAAATAAATAAAAACATAATTAATCGGAAATTTCACGCGAATTCAAACTTTTCTATAATAAGGTAACCGATATCGGTCACGGCGACCAATCTCAACGAGGATTAGCCATCTGCGCCGGAGATATTATAGTGCACAAGTGTGTGTATTATAGTTTACTCTCATAGTCCGGTGAGACGACAATTCGACATGACCGGAGAGAGGTCAGAACCAACGGCTTAACGTGCTTTCCGAGGCACGGGGGATGATTAAACCGCCAACTTCCTGACTCCGGACTGTTACTGAGTAATTTGAATATTGAAATAACTAGCCACAAATTCTTGGTCCAACCCGAGATTTGAACCCGGGACCTCTTGATCCTTAGGTGGCGCATGCTACTACTAGACTAACGAGGCAGTTCGAACTGTTCTATACGAAGTCTCTTAAAATGAAAATGTAATGTAGGCCAAAGGTCCTTTTTGCAAGGCAGTAGCCCGGCATAATTTCCTGCTCTTAGCCAGGATTTGCATCAACCATTATCCTAGACTTAGCGATACTGATTATTCGAAATAAATTTGACTATTCTTGAGTTGAAGAACAATTGAGATGCGTGTTTCAATATTAAAATTACTCGGTAATGGCACAGATTCAGGAAATTGGCGGTTTGTTATTACTATGCGTCGAAAAGCGTGTTAAATCATGTCGGATTGCCGTCTCCCCATAGTCCAGTGAAGAGAAAGTGAAGGATCAGTGAGAGCTCAGGTTGGCGCAGACAGTTGTGTACCATAAATCTCCTTCGTAGCTGACTAATCCTCGTTGAGATTGGGCGCCGTGACCAAAATCAATTCAGAGGAAATTACTACTATGACTAATCCGGTAATCTTCAATTCCAGGTGTGTTCAAACCTGAACAAATGCGTGTGCAACCGCGGCTGGACCGGGCCGGACTGTTCGCACCACGACGTGCTGCCGCCCTCGCCCACCACCGCCACGGAGAACGCCACCAAGGCGGCCTACAACATGACCAAAAAGGAAACACCGTATGGTGAGTCGAAGCCAGTTCACACGGAACTTCAGCAGTACTAAGAATAACAATAGTATGAGCAACCGAACTGAGTCAAGATATTAAAAGTTGTCAATTGTGTAAGCAACCGAACTAAGTCAAATGTTTTACTACTTCGTGCCGCCCCGTTGTCAAGATAAAATGAAGGGGCGGGGGTGGAAAATACTTTAAAACCTATTCTCACGTCTACCAAATACACAAAAAACATAATTGAAATCGATCGAGCCGTTTCGGAGGAGTTCTACCACAAACATTGTGATTTTTTTATAAAAAATAGATATTTTAATCTTAAATTTTAATCGAATTAACGTTCCGAACCGACTACGCATTTGACCACATTGACAGACAGTTAGAAAAGGATAGCGTGATTTAAATACGCAAAAAAGACAATGTCGGTATATAGTTGTTGTTAAATATTAATTGATGATCAACTGTTAATAGTTAACTAACTCAGTCAGTCAATATCAGTCAACAGCAACATAAAACATAACATAACATAACATCACGCCCATAATCCCCGAACGAGTAGGCAGAGTCAAAGGGGCAGCTGGCCCATGATTCTACGATCTACATAGATAAGATGAATATAATCAAAAGCAAAGAAAATAATAGAAATAATAATTAATCAAGGAACTAAGTCTTGTTAGATTACAAATATAAAATTAGTACTACATACACGTATACAGTTTTTTTTTTATATATATATAATAAAAACCCATGGGTCGATTCGGTTGCTTGCTAGTATATAAGATTTAGAAACGTTATATTAAAATCTAGTAACTAATGCTAAATAACAATCCAAATTACGATTAAATATATAATAAAAACTTCAAAATTTTAATTATGCTTATAAAAAATTATCTTCAAAACCTGTTAAAGTACACGTTAACTTAAACTAACTTTAATGGTTATTTTGAAAAAAAAATGTCACAATTATCACACAAAATATTGATAATAGTGAATCAGTTTTCAAAATGCATTATTATATTTAACCCTCTCTAAAAGGTTACTTAATATATACGTCAACATACATATACTAGAAACTATAAATAAATTAGTTTTCTGGAAAATGTTTATGATACAGTATAACCCTTAATATACAAATGAAATAGTGCTTAACTAATACAATTTATGATTTCAGGTCTCTTACTGACATATTCCCCCAAATAATTTATATCCTAATAATTGGCCAATCTAATCCGAGCACTGCTTTCCAAATTTTAAAAAAAAACGTAGCCACATCTCATTCTGCGTTTTTTTAAACCATCCATATTCTTACCCACATCCGTCTCAGTGGTAATTTCAGGACTCGCGTCAGGACAATGAGTATGTAACATACATATTACGCATTCATGATAATTACGGGCATCTTCCAAGTTAGGTAAGATGGCTTCGACGGTAAGATACGCATTAGGGTCTCGTCGGAAGTTGACGAAACGAAAAGCACTGCTCGGTGCAGAGCGGCCAAGGTCAGGCGCGAGCGGCGCCGGCGCACTAACACGCGAGACCCTTTTGCAGGTGAGCACGTTGGCAACAAGATGAGCACGATGAACATGGTGTTATTGTTGCTCGGGGTCGTTCTCTCCGTGTTCGTGGGTTTCGCCTGGATGGCGTACTGCTTCAGGTAACAACCAGTAACTCGGTGTTGTTGCACTGTTCTGTCGCCTGTCTGTTGTGTCCGTATGGTGTTCCCGCCGGCGCCGGCCGCGACCGCGGCGTCCCTGGCGCCACTCCCGGAGTGGCGCCACCGACCCCCACGGCCGCCCTCACTCACCCCCTTCTCTTTGGGCACAGCGAACTACCACGGCTCAAACACGGTGTTCCTCGTCGCGGTCCTCATGTCTGTGGTAGGGGGGGTATTCATAGTATTTGCCCTGAGCGCTCTCTGCTACAGGTCAGTCGTAGTACACAAAAACTTCTCCCTGTGCCTAAGGTTAGTGAGCAGAAAACAGACCAAAGGTAGTCTTTAAGAAGAAATTTAAATCGTCACCTTCGTATACTTGTATGTTTATTTAGACGTTAGCGTTGGTGTTTCTGTTCGTTTTTACGTCGGCGATTGGTTTTTGTTTATAACATTTTTTATTGTCGTTTAC